>JAHWFO010022894.1:2956114-3064692 GCA_023313115.1 Rhysida immarginata | reverse complement strand
GTGTGTGTGTGTGTGTGTGTGTGTGTGTGTGTGTGTGTGTGTGTGTGTGTTTGTTTGTGTTCCTTGATAAAGCCAGGAATAAAAGGCAAAACCAGTCGGAATTCTGTGATTTCTTTCCCGCTATGTACTGCAAGCCCTCCATCAACTTCATCCAGTATAGACCTCTCCATTTCATAATGTATGTTACGACATAACTGTGGGATGCCAGATTGGTATACATATCACTTACAATCTGGAAAATATACTGGGGGGGGGTGAGAGACCCGTAGTGCCCCTAGAAGTGAGGTGACATATAAAAAATAATCGAAAACGCCCGTAGTAAATAACACAAGAAATTACACTAAGTTAACAAAAAATGTAGTAAGTTATACGCACTAATTTCAAAAACACCCAACCATTCTGTTGCACCCTGTACATTTCCATGATTATCATCATTCTCAGCTGAATACAGATATAGAGCAGGCTTATTTATACATACGAGGAATCAATAGGCGTAAGTGTAGGTATTTCTGAAAAAAGAGCAAAGCAGAGACGTCCATCGGGCCTCTATCCAGGTTAAATAGTTCGTTGACCGGTTTATGGGCAATCTCTAAACATTCTAGTAGGTTAAGCAATTTTGTGTGACTCATCGCATATAGAATTTTGTAGGAATTTTTATCACATTTAAGTCCAATTTCAAAATGAGGTCCTTTTATCTGGTAGTTGTTTACGCTAAGTTAATCTGTCTCTCATCTGAATAATAGTATTCGCTGATTTTATTTCAGCAAGCCATACTACACACAGCGCTTTCTCTAAGGTAGACGCTATTTTTTGTCAATGCCAGTGCTTCCTCTGACCAGTTTCCGTTATTCCATATGTTGTGAGATCGTGACAACGCCCCAGCAAATGCCGCCGTTAAGACAAGCGAATTTTTCTGTGAAAATCGGGTCAATATGTCGACGCATCCCCCTTATTTTTCAGACTTGGCACCTTGCCAACTTCCTTTTGTTCCCCACAATCAACAGGAAGCTGGGGTTCCATTTCGATAGTGACGATGACATCCTAGCAGCGTACAACGACTACATTTTAGAGCCCACGGCTCAGGATAGGAAAAAATGCATGCCCGACTGGTTCAGGAGGATGAAACTTTGTACTAAAACAATGGTCTTTGTAGGATGCGTGCGGCGTTCTTGGGTAAAAATTTTGAGTACCCTCGTCGTTAACATTTCTCCTTGATTAACGTATCTCTACACTATGAATTTATTGTCACTTTAATGTATCCATGTCTGCGGCTAATTTCTGCTACATTTTAACCTTAATATTAGGCGATACCATTATCACAATCGACAAGTAGAGTCCGTACCATCGCCAGTGAGCACTGCTTTAAGGAATAAAGGTGAGAATGCATTTGAGAAATACGCTCGGAATCTTAATAGCCCGAGAGAGAATTCCTTTGGACGTTGGTTGTGTCTAGCAGTTTCTTGCTGGAAATCGAAGTCCATGAACGCAGCTGACACCGCTAATACACGAGACCGAAATAATATCCAAGTGAAAAAGAGGAGCCTGGAGAGTGAGAGAAAAGCGGAGGCGAATCGCCGATCGTTCTTGTAAACGACCATCCTAATTACCATATTAATACGATTTACTCGCCTGGGTTTGCGGTAGAGCGACGAAGCGCGCTTAGAGTAAAGGTGAAAATGAAGTGCACGCGACTGTGACGGAACCGCCGGCCTCGCCTTCGTGCCTCACTCCTGAATAGTTGTTGGGTTGGTGTTGAGGGGATTGCTGGAAAGAGAGAGAGATTTTGAGAAGAGGTGGGGGCGAGAACCGCTGAGTATAGGTGCGACCCCATCTTTTCCACGCTCCTGTTTGGCCTCGAAAACCCTTAGAACGAGAAAATCGCAGCTGTCATTACCACGCACCCTCCGTCTGCTGAATGGAAGCCGGGAGAGACGATCCGCTTGGCCCTGACGCTGTCAGAAGGAGGAGGGATTTCCGTAAACGGTCGCTTATTAAAAGAGGACACCCGGAACTCGAAATCCATAATGGACCCAAATCCTCGAAAAGAAAGGAGGAGAAAACGAGATTCGTCCATAAAGTTTCCAGGGTTGGCAATTACCGGCACCATTTCTAGTTGCAGCACAGAATGGTCGTACCCACGCGCCTTGCCCTTTAAATGACGCTGACTCTTTTTGCCACGTTAAAACTGAGGCAAATACATATATTCCGATCTTGATGAAATTTTGCATACTAGACCTTCAAAGCATGAGGAAGGTCACTGTCTACCTCAGATTTCAAAAAAATAATAATTATTGATAAAAAATCGATATTCATGGTTACATTGAATGAGACTAATATGTGTAATATTTTATTGAACCTCCCTTTGGCCCTAATTACAGCATCTATGCGGGTAGGTATAGAGTCAATAAGCTGTTGAAGCACTTATAGGGTAGACGGGGTTAAGTTGATGCGGGATCGCATTTACCTAAATGGCCTGAAGTGTTGAATGTCTGATGTGCGCAAGAGAGACGCATTTGAACGAATATACAGGGTGATTCAAATCGTGTGTAAAAAACTTTTAGGGGAGGTAGTATGGATGATTCGAAGCAAAAACGTTCATATGAACAAGGGTCATGTGAGCACTGCTACAATTTTGAATGCGTAACTCGGAAACTACTCGTTGGAATTAGATCAAATTTTAACGGTATACACAGTTTTATGTACCCTATTATTCCTCCGAAATTCATTATCCTAGGCGTTGCAGAACCTGAGTTATTAACCTGATGATTTTAGTAGCGGCATTTTTATTTCTGCTCATATCTCGGCTATCATTCAAATCTTATTTTGACCGAACCGTAAGAGGTACGAAGTTTTGCCGATAGGTGATGTTAGGGGTACGTGTCAGCTGTAATTGTGCAAGCGGTCCACGTGATTTTGAGTTTGAGCTGTTTTTGTCACTCGTTGTGTTGGTCGTGTTGCGATTTTTGATATTAAAGCTGAAGAAAACTGCGGCTGAATCCCACAGACTCATGAAGGAGGCTTTTGGAGAACAAGCTTTAGGCCAAACCCAAACATATGAGTGGTTTAAGCGTTTCAAAGATGGTCGGGAGTCTGTGGAAGACGACAAGCATTCTGTGGAAGGCAAGCATCCAGGTACTGGTCATTTGACCGACGGAGAAATACCCGTATTTCACATACATTTGGACATTCGACGTAAAGAGACGTTTTCGGCAATATAATTCGTTTAATGCCAAAAAAAAATGTTTTCAGGAGGTTATTTTGTATAACAAATCTTATATATATTATGATACAAATCCGTTTAATTCTTTTCATTAAGCAAGCATATTGTATTTTATCTATAAAATTATTCTTTTTTAATGTCTTTTTAAATAAATGTTTGTTTTCATAATGTTAGCTAGGTTAAAATGGGAACCGGACAAAATGCAACTCAGGGTCTTGTATTATTAAATAATATCAATTCTTTTCCTGTATTTCTTTTTAAATGAATATTTTACTTCTGTAAAATGAGATACTCATTAGTGATGGGCGATATTCGATACTAGTATCGTGTATTAAAAGTTTATTCCATACACATCTGGTTTCTGTTCTGCTTTATGAAGGGACATAAAAATTTTTAATCGGATAGTATCAAATATGAAAATCAACTTGTAATGAATTGAGTATTTCTAACAGTTTTCACTGTAGAGTTCATTTTCAGAGTAAATAAAGACTGAAATCTATATTTGAGTTGCCGAGGATCGAGTTCCTGAGGGCAATTGTCCACAATGATTAATTATTTTCTTGTGGACAATTACCTTTTATACATTTCAATAAGTGCGTGGTTTTAAAAAAGGATTTAAAGATAATTGTTACAAAATTTCTTTATTCAACGATTGAAAAGCATCTAATGATATTGACACTCTACCTGAATATCTGACAAATATAGTGCATGTAATAATTATGCAATGTAAAACATTAATGGGGTTTTACTGACGAAAACGTGGACCATATAAAAAGCCTCCTGAAAACATTTTTTTGCATTAAACGAATTATATTGCCGAAAACATCCCTTTACGACGAATGTCCAAATGTTGGTGAAATGCAAGTATTTCTCCGTCGGTTAAATGTCCATCGGCCAAATTACCGAGTACCGTCAGACCATCCACGATATTTGTAATCACCTTGGACTGTCATACGAGACGTTGTGAGACGTTTGTTGGAAAACGTGAGGCCCTAAAGGCCAGAGAAGTGGATAAAGAAAGACTGGCTGCTCCATCATGACAATGCTCCGGCGCACACATCGCTCGCTGTGAGGGGGGCTCCCTCAACAAAAACAACATGAAGAGTAATAATTGAATGATCTTAAGAGGATTTTTACACGCCAAACCTCAGATGTTTAAATTTAATTTCCTGGTTCGAATCCAGGCTGTGGAATTTTCTTTCCTATTTTCATCAAAAACATTTAAGCATCTGAGGTTTTGGCGTGCAAAAATCCTCTTAAGATCATTCAATTACTACTATTCAACGAATATTATTACGCCAGTAGGAAAGATAGTCCCATCCTGCGAACTGAGTACTGCTCCAACCAGCCCTAAAGACAGGTAGATAGCGTTAATGCTTCCATGTGGCGCAATTGCTTGGCGCGTCTGCATGGTGAGCAGAAGGTTGCTGGTTCGAATCCAGGCCGTGGAATTTTCTTTCCTATTTTCATCAAAAAACATGACCCTGTCCCCTGGCACCCTGCGATTTCTACCATTTCCGAAAATTGAAATTGCGGTTAAAAGGGCGGCGATTTAACTCCATTGAAGTGATCCAAGCGGAATCGCAGCATCTGTTAAACATGCTCCAACTTAGGAACTTCCAGGAGCGCTTCCATCATTTTGAAGGTGACGGTGGAAATTAAAACTTCCGTATTTTATAGAGGTACATTTCGGGGAATTTTGGGGAGCACCTCATATGGTCCAACAGGCAAATCGTGAGAATCGCTCCTTCCATGACGTTGGCCAAGTTCATTAGCCAATCATCGACTGTCATAGCCTCATTGCACAGATCCTTTATTAATCGTTCGCAATCTCCTGTTTGCAGTGCGCTTTGCTCACCAGGTGCTCAAGCATCATGTCAAATAAGAAAGTGTTACGTACAAATAACGTATATCGTGTATCAGTGCAAGGAATCTGCGGGATATGAGTCGGGAACAGCCTTGACTAAAATCATTGTCAATTGTTACGGCCATCTCCCACATGATTGATTGTATTTGAGCCACAGTTACCCATTCGGGTGAAATTTTCAATGGTTGAATTCTCTGTTGGATATTGCACCTTTCGAGTATCCAGTCAGCTGGTTTGTTGTTTCAGTCCAGCTACAGGAGCCCTATCAATTAGCTCCTTTTCGAGGTCAAGTTGATTCTTCTTTTTCCCTATGCTTATCAAGTTCTGTTATTAGACTCATCCATCTCCTCTTTTAATAAGTAGCCGCTTGAATCACGTGAGCTCAAACTGTTTCGCATGCCTTATAACACTCAAATATTCATATATTCCACACGTTTCTAATTCATTTGCCAGGATCTGCAGTTACATAACACGTATTAATCCTTTCTCATAAAGATTTACGCACTGATTTGTCAAGAGATCTATCCCAACTCTCAATCATGTGATATTAAAACTCGACTGTGGTTCATTGTAATAATTGAGTGCGTCCACTCCATCATTCGTTGAATTAAACCCAGTTTGGATTGCTTAATCCAGGACATTGTCTTTACTAGCGCTTAGCATTTCAATGTTGGTATCCATTGCTTATTAATGCGTTACACGCCATAAACTTTTTAAATTAGAAATAAAAGCATCGCCCAACACAGACAGAATCATTGGAATGAACAGCTTTAGCAGCGTTGATGAAAACTTTAAGCCCACAGTTCGTCGAGAATGTTGATAAATGGAAAAATTTGTAAATAAGCAAAATATACAGCGTGTTGCATTAAGTGTTTCCGGAATTTGGAAACTCAAACGGGAATCTATGAGATTCGTATTGCGTTATATGGAAAACGCCGTATAAGAAGTTCAGAAAAGTACATACAAGTCGGGTTAATTCGTATCGTCTTCTAAGAATTTCAGTTATATAAAGAAAAATTAAATGAAATCCAAATACGTTAAATGGAAATAGCGTTATATAGGCTCTCACCGCCGAATATATGGAGATTTTCCACCAATTAGGATAAAGTAATTTCTCGCTGATTGGCCACCACAGAATAGGCTTGACAGATGGTAAAAAAAATTTTTATACAAACATTGTTTATAAAATTTTTCATTTGAATATTAGTCAGGTTAAATGATATTCTTATAAGCGGACTGAGATTAGATGTTGCCAGGGTTTGTTCGAATGGGTCCTTGAGTACACTCTCTTCTACCTGGTCTATTAATTATGTCATTTATTGCGTCCAGGATGGGGTCTTTTTCGAAGCCGGTCTGGTTGTTGAGGATCTTCTCACAATCAATTTTCATGTGCTTCTTTATCTCCAAGGCTTCAAACGTCAAAATTTTCCTGTAATCTCTTTCGCATTTTAAACTGACATAATATCCTTGCATGAGCCCGAACTGTGCTTCTTCTTGATGAGGTGGTCCGCGAAGGCCAATTTTTCATCGCTTTTTACCCCACAACATAAATTAGCTGCGTTGAGGTATTATTTCCAAAGGGCGATGTCCTACCCCATAACGAACAAGGATCAGAAGGAAGAAATCCGCCTCGCATATGAGGTTGCTAGGACGAACCTCTTTGCAGACCTCACTCTATAACCGGACGAAACGCAACATAGACCGGCAAACAGACATAAAATCTGACCGGAAGTTTGTTGCCTTCACGTTTACCAGCCCTGAAATTTCAGGATCTCCGACAGGTAAACCAGGGTAATCTCTATTCTGCAAGCAGTGTCTACAAACTCACATGCCCCGCATATGGTTTTTCTATATCGGGCCAACGAAGAGATTTTTCAAGGAACGCTTCAATGAACACCGAAGGGCATGAGTAAACGGCGATGGAAAGTCGGCCGGGAATACAAAATTCTGCAACGTGTCCAGATACGTAATGGAAGTAATGATTGGTTTCGCAAAGAAAGGTCCTAGTACGCAATCGTGCATAAGCCCGCACCAGACATTAACTTTTGGGCTGTCTCTTCCCATTTCACGGACACATCATCAAGAAGAAACAACAGTTCGGTTCCATGCAGGACATTATGTCAGTTTTAAATTACGAAAGAGATCTCAGGAAAATTTTGACGTTTGAAGCCTTGAAGATAAAGAAGCACATGAAAACTGACTGTGAGAAAGATCCTCAACAATCAGATCAGCTTCGAAAAAAACCCCATCCTGTACGCAGTAAATGACATAATTAATCGACCAGGTAGAAGACTGTGTACTCAAGGACCCATTCGAACAAACCGTGGCAACACTTAATCTCAGTCCGCTTATAAGAGTGCTCCGCTTATAAGAATAGCATTTGATCTGACTGTTTATAAAAATTTTTCACTTGATTATTAATGTTTGTATAAAAAAAATCTTAATCTGTCAAGCGTATTCTGTAGCCCACCAATCGGCGAGAAATTGCTATATCCTGCTTAAGTGGGCATTCTCCATCTATTTGGCGATGAGAGCTGACTTGGTCGTAGTCGTTCCCTGCACCACCCCGAAGAAGAAGTGTAAATTCGAAACGCGTAGGTGAATTAACGAAAACGCTACATTTTTGCTATTCCGAGGCCAGTTATTCATACTTTGATTACGACAAAATTGACTCAGTATGTAGTTATTAAAATTTATGTTGTATATAGGTCGGGAAAGATTAACCTTGCTATGAAGGAGCAATTTACACATACTCCAACGGTGACCGTTAAGAATATAAAGACATCGCATGTGATATAACAATCGATTCGGTAGTGACGAGTCAAGAATGAATAAATTGTTACTTTGTTTATTTTTGAAGCAATGTTGACGTGGGCTTGAGCGAACACCTCCTAGATTAACAATGCCTCTTTATGATGATGTAACAATGTATGAATTTTCAGTGCACAGGCTTTCTTTTTAGGAGGTGTTGCTTGAGAACGTGCTCGTTCTGTTTTTAGCAATAGGCAGATAAATTCATTCAGACTGTTTGAAAAACCTATCAGGAAAATGAAATGAAACTAAAAATGAAATTATTTTTAAACGTCTTGGTCTACTTAACAAATATATTAAGATATGGGGCATGTAAAAAAGAATGAGAGGGAGGATAAGTAATAAAAAATTCAAACATTCATTTTCTCACAATAAAAACTTGTTAACATTCTAAGAAGGAGCAAGAGGCAGTAAAGAACACCTCATATCTTTTGAAATATTTTGGGGGCAGCTTGAGCCTGTTGCATGTATTAATCCGTAATGATGTTGCGTCCTTTTCACAGAGGGAATTAAGAATTAACCCTTCAGGACAGATCCTAGGTACGGTATTCTTGAGCATTCAAGAAATTACACAAATGGGTTAAACTCAATTAATGTTTATTCAATAGATAAGGGGGTTTTAATTTATAAGTAAACAAATCTTGAGCTTGCCTGCCAAAAAACAGTTAACTACTGACAAAGCCTTTCACACTCCCATATCAGCCCCAATTAATCTGTATTACCAAATCAGCCAGGAGAAAACTGTCCATGATTCTGGACTTTGACGATGCAATCACATATGTCCTTGATAAATCCAAAGTCCACCATGGCCTGGTTCAATCCGCTGAGATAAATTTTACGCCTTCAAATACGTAAGTAGAACAATAAGACAATAGGACATCCAATATGCAATAGTCATGCACATAAGGTTCAAGTATCAAATTAACTCAATACGCAATAAAATTAGGCACCATATCTATGATTCCAAAACAAGAACAACTGACACAATCAGTATTTGTGAATAGCATACCTCCAGCCATGTTCTATGCATTATTCATTCAAATCTCATCTGGCCAGAAAATATAGAGGGTAACCATACTCAAACTTCCTTTATGCAATTTCAACAAATGCTTTTCAGAGATGGCAATCCTTGAATGAAAAGACAATCTAAACAACATGGCGGTCCTTGTTCCAATGACTTTCATGGACAAAAAATTTTTGCTTCCTTCTTCCCAGAATTACTTGGCAGACTCTTTGAAAAAAAATTTCTCTAACAATTGCCCCCCTTCCTCCAACAATTCAGAGTCATTTTTCAAAGAAAGGCATTCTCTTTACACAGTAATCAATGCTCAACAATGGCAAAATTAACAATCATAACATATATGTTTAAAAATTAAAATGCTGCTAGGCATACAGATTAACCCCCGTATTCAGAATGAGCGCTCATGCTCTTGCTCTTACTCAAACCATTGTTGAGAACGAATTCAACAATATGAAATTTGTATTCAACAATGGTCCTCAGTAAGAGCAAGAGCGCTCATTCTGAATACCGGCCTAATTCATTATATACTGGTTAAACAATAATACAATCATATGGTAAGGGCTTAGCTAGATTTATTTTAGAATGTTGACGAAAAGCGTTGAGAAAAAGAACAATTTAGGGTAAATTTAGGGGTTCCCGATTCAAATTCAGGTCGCATATTTTTTCTTTTAATTTTTTCTATTAAATATCATTGCCTTTTGCTTGGAGCAGTAAGTCCAGTTTTCATTTAAAAATTTCTTATTTATGCCTTAAAATGTTCAAAAAGTTATTTAACAATTTTCAATTATTACTGCGTCATAGCGAAAGCTCCTTTTTGAAATGCTTACAAAGATTTTTTTTGGATTATTGGTTTCCTTGTTCATCCTTTCCTGTCTTTCAAATGTCCACAATTGCTGACTAAATTTCTAATGGTTTGTCTTAATGAGGAGCATGGTGAGGTTGGCTTAGTTGTTTTCTAATTTTGATGTCTTCTCTCAAATTTAATGTTTTTCTTATAATTTTATCACAGAAAACATTTTAAATTTTGCCTAGTTGACTGCAACTACATAATTTTTACGCTTATGAAAATAGGCGACGCATTCTGTAATTATGCAAATTAGAAACTTTTTTTCCAGCCTTCGCCGACATCGTTTTCTGCAGTTTTAACGCTACGTCTTTTTCCATCATTTCAAACTTCACAGAAGAAAAATAAAATTTGCCTTTGTACTTTGTATGGGCGCGTGGAGTTGGTGTTTGTGCGTCTAAACCAATTTTATTTTCTCCATTTAATCTCGCTCCCTGCCCTGTTTTCACGCTGCTATCTAAGAAAGGGAATTTGGCGACTGATTTACAGGGGCACTCTTAGCAGGACGCGACCGAACAGCTTTGGATGGTGGGGGTTGTTGGGGTTTGTGGCCACTAGCACGCCCATGTACTTACCCACCCACCTCCTATCTAATCCGTTTGACGAAGAGAAGCAGGGGCAGGGAGCTGGAGGTAAAAATACCCTTCGGCTATTTCCACAATCCCGAAATCTGTTCCGCAACAGTGATTTCGCTCCGTACCAAAAGGTGCAAAAGGTTCCAGCCGAACGAAACGAGGAAGGGAAAAAAAAGGGCTTCGAACTGCCGATAGAAAAATAACGTAACTGCTCCAATTTTCCACGACGCCCCTCCTCTAGTTTCCTTCTGTTTGCGAAAAGTTTAAAAATATAAAAGAAAGAAAAAATAAAGAGAGAGAGAGAGAAAGATGGGGCCAGAGAATGAAAAGGGGTTTGTTCTCTGGTTAGCAGGAAACCGGGATGATATGGGTCAAAGAGTAAAGTGCATCGCATGTACAGAACCAAGATAGCCAATCGGGAGGATCGAGAGAGAGAGAGAGAGAGAGAGAAGTGCTTTTCCTACCAATTTCTAATAAAGAGTAGAAATACTCGACCTCGTTGGGCTTATGGTTAAAATTTTCATGTTTCGTCCGTTTCAGAAGCGAAACCATTACAGAGAAAACCACTTTCCGCTGAGTTCGATCGATAAAATGCTTCGCTATTTGCTGCTCTGTATTTTGGGTCCCTCAAAAATAAAGAATAAAAAAGAAAGAAAAAAAAGAAGCGCCTTTTCCAATCTAATGGCTTAGAAATGAAAGGATCTGCTCAGCAATCCAATGCAAATAACAGTTCAAAGGTCTATAAGACTTGCACGCGGATCCAATAACTCGCTCTTATTCCCTTATTAGTTCTGATGATTTGCACAAGGAATTGGAATTGTTTATAAATTTGGAGATTTTTTTTTTCACTTTGAACTAGGTGAAGTCTACAGGGTTATGAATCGATCATTATCCGGACCCTGGCTGTAAGATTTGTCTTTGCTCTTATATTAATCACCGCGTTGTTAATTAATCAATCAGGCCAATAATCGAGTTCTTTACCGTAAGGTCACCTACATATCCTCTGAACAGTGATCGATGATTTTGTTTCGGCAAGCTTTACTACACACTGCGCTTTTTCTACAATTTAAAAAAATTCCTTATTGAATCCTATCTGCCCGCATTTTTTCCTAAGCTGCGGTGCATGTGATATACAAAATGCATTCCACGTTACGGATATCGCCTCCAAATTACTGTGCGGCCAATAGTTCCCGAGGTATTACCCAAGAAGTTCGAATTTCCGAAATATGCTCTCTGTCCAAAATGGTGAGTCGTAGAAAGATGGAACCAAAACAGATTAATGGTACTTTTTATAAAATCAATAAATTTTCGTATTGACCAATGCTCAATATTCAATGTGTGACAGCCGATGGCGATGTGACGTATATATAAAGGGTGGATACTAAAATGAGCCCCCCCCCCTTTTCTTTTCGTAACCGAAGCAGATATGTCAATTTTGATGAATCCAATGAATAGAAAGTTTTTAGTGCCATATCCCTTGGTCCATGGTGGAAAGAAAGGATGGTGTGTGCATGTTGTAAAAGGAAAAGGAAGCTATATGTCGCTCGTATAAAATTTAGTATTAAAATGTATTTAATTTTAATTATCATTTTCTGCAAAATACAAGACTTCCCTAATAATTACTAAGTATTTAAAATGTTACCTATGTTGTTTCTAATTGATTAGGATAGCGATGACGTGCGTATTTTGCAATCCGAGGCCGACGTCAGACAGGCCAGGGCACGTAAAAGTCACCTGATCATCGGGGTCCGAGTAACAATCCATTCTTCATTGTTTCCAATAAACGGAAAATCACTCATTGTTAAAATCCAAGATGGAGACAATGAAGGGCGGATTGTTGCTCGGACCCCGATGATCATGTGACTTTTGAGCGCCCTGGCCTGTCTCTAGTGGCCTCGTTTGCAATCCACATGACGTCATGCGCGAAACTGTTCGTAATTGAGAATCAAATTGCACACACCATCCTTTCTTTCCACCATGTTTTCATCATCCCAAATATGAAAATTAGGACACATTCAAATCCTATCTTCAAAATGGTAACAGATACGCGAAAATTTCCATTTGAAAACTTGTTCAGCATGGAATTCTGAACAAAACAAAAAAAAATTCCAAAATCTGATGAACAGATCACCAACAATCACAATTATTTGTAATTTACAAACAGTGGAGCTTGCCATCATGGAATTGTTGTGTCTTCTGTATGCTGACACATGCCTTTTATTTGCTTTTCCTCATGAAAGTGAAGGTTATTATGGTAATTTTTGGTAATTTCTTGATTTGCATGTTGAACATTCAAATGTCTTTGTCAAGTGCCTAGGGAGGTAATTCATGAATTCAACATGTGATTGTTGGTGAACCGTTCATCGGATTTTGGATTTTTTTTGTTTTGTTCGGATTTACATGCTGAACAAATCTTCAATTGGAAGTTTTCGTGTATCTTTTACGGTTTTAAGATAGGATTTGAATGTTTCCTAATTTGCATATTTTGGATGATGAAAAGTGCATCATGGGATAAGTCGCCTACAACTTCCTATTCATTGGATTCATCAAAATTGACATATCTGCTTCGATTACGAAAATAAAAGGGGGGGGGGGCTCATTATCGTAAACCCAATAAAAAGCATACATTTGAAAAACATTTTAAATTGGAGCAACCTTTACGAAAATATAGTATATCAACCGGATGATATCAACAGTGGCAATCACTCATTATTCAGTCTGGCGTTTAACTATAACAATGTAAACTCTAGTGCACTGATGTACAATTTATCAACTCAACAAATGAGAACTATTTTTCAACAATGGTATGAGACAACATATCTCTAGGCCAAATACAACTTGCATGTGGTTTCACTACTTAAAATAACGGACCTTGGAATTTGCAAAGTCGAGGGTTCTATTGCTAATTTTTTTTCGATTTTGACTTCGGATTCGGATAAAGTATCAAAATAAGCACCGTGATTTTTGGATTATAAACCCTATCACACGTTGTTGTCATTCAGTGTATATGTGTATCATGTTATAATAGACATCACTTTTTGTTCATTGCTGTCGTCTTCTGTTTTTTTTTTCCTGATTTTTATCACTTTCTATGCACGCGTTCATGGTATTAACTACGTGACAATATTAACGAGAGAGATAGTATTATGAGGAAGTCTCAGAAAGTCATTGTATGTATCCTGCTTGACAGTGTTTTATGTATGAAGGATTGATTTGCAAAATTTGTCACAATTCATAAACACCCCTGCTACAGTGGAATGACAGGGCTGTAGTCTAAAGACAGGGTTTCAAATCGAGCATCATCGATCATGGAAAAAGGTCTCCTGAATTAGGATAGCCCCTGAAAGTCTATGAAATAAATATGAATCAACCTCTGCAATGCATCAAACACTTGGTTTAAATCTGTCTACGTATAACTTTTATAAGTTGGAATGTATAAAGAATTACTCCAATCTTAAGAAATATGTGACGGCAATCATGTCAGCCTTTCTGCACTTTGTCATTCCTTAATGTTTATTTTATTAAATGTAAATTAAATTAATTAGGCTAGAGGTTTGCTATATTTAACCTATCATATAATTCCTCTATTATTACTGTTAAAATAATTTTCTAATAGTTAAAGTAAGTAGAGATTAACATCCATTGGGGTGAAGAAGTCTTCGCTTTGTGTTGTTCCGTGAGAAATTTACGACATCACATTAACACGAAATTGTCATTAATGGTCGGAGAGAGAGAGGTGGGAGGACAAGGAAAGAAAGAGTGGCGTTGGGTCTTAAATGATATTTAAACGTTTTTATTCAGAATTAGAGTGACTCCTGCGGAAGAACACTCTGGGCTCTTACTGAGTAAATTCAAATTCTTTTCTTTTGGAGCATATTTTTTGGCGACTGCCACTTAAAGGGGCAACATTAATCTCTGACTCGGGATTCGTGGGGATATTTTTTTCACCCGATGGGATTTTTGTCCTCTTCCGCATTCACCTCGCAGCAGCAGGAGAAGGAGGAGGAGGTAGTGGAAATTCTCTTAAATTGGCGAATTAATGGTGTGAACAAAATAAAAACAGGGCAGCATTAACCGGAAAGCATCTTTTGATGACGGAGCAAGAGGGATGGGAGGGTGGGTTGTCAGTGCTGCTTGCTTTGTTTCTCTCCAAGTTTATGTGGAGAGTTCTAATTACACGAGAGCAAATGGAAAAGTGGGAGGTTTCAAGAGTAAGAAGAAGGGTGGGAGAAAGCATTCACAAGATTTAATTAATTATGGTGCACTAATTTATTGCTGCAAAATAAGGGATTGGGAAGATCGCCTTAACTCGACACTTCTGTGCATCTGATATTGCCTAGACAGAGAAATGAAAATTTAATTTGCTGTTAAATGACACCTGGAATCGGGTTAGTGTCGTAGGGTGAGCTAGAAAACGTCTTGTGGTGGTTGAGTATGCGCATAACGAAACTCGTTTTCCATTCCATGATCATGTTGAATAACACCTAACACCGTTTTTGAGTTAGGCTGCAGACGATGCCCTAGGGGGAAAAAAAAAGAGGTTGATTTTTCGCGTACGTATTAGCTACATCTACATTAAAGTTTCGGACCTTACTTTTCGAAAATACAATGGTGTTGAACCCTTATTTGATATTATTATGAACTCCAATCTCCGAGGAAGACTTTCTACCAGATTTTGGTAGCTAGCTTCAGGAATTTTCTTCCATTCTTTCGAAAAGCGTTGACTCACAAGCAAGCCAGTCCTTTTCCCTGTCTCCTCAAAGCACTCGTACATACAGAGTGGATACAAAAATGAGCCCCCCCCCCCCTTTCATTTTCGTAACCGTCAATTTTGATGAATCCAATGAATAGGAAGTTGTGAGTGACCTATCCCATGGTGCACTTTTCATCATCCCAAATATGCAAATTAAAACACATTCAAATCATATCTTAAAAATCCCAAATTATGCTGAGCAAGTCTTCAATTGGAATTTTTCGTGTATCTGTAACGGTTTTTAAGATATGATTTGAATGTGTCCTAATTGCATATTTGGGATGGTGAAAAGTGCACCATGGGATAGATCTCCCATAACTCCCTATTCATTGGATTCATCATAATTGACATAACTGCTTCGGTTATGAAAATAAAAGGGGGGGGGGAGCTCATTTTTATATCTACCCTATATATCTTGTTTTATAAGAAGCAGCATTGTCATGTTGGTACAGGAATGGTCCAATTCCAAACTATTGCTACAATGTTTACAGAGCAGCATTGTCCAAAATGTCTAGGTAACTGAACTACTGGAATAAGTTGGCCATGAATATGAGCCCCATATCAAAATACCGTCTCATCCGAACTTCAAATATTGGGCACCATGAAGTAAAGCCTGTATCCATTGTTCCACGGTCCAGTTTCGCATGATCCATATTATCATAAACGCCCTTTCGCATTGATCCGATAACGCGGGGATTTTGAACAGGAACACAACCATGAACCCTAGGATCCTGAACTCTCAGCAAATGGGAAAGTTGCATGAAATTTCTTTTTTAAAAAGACGGACTGTTTTTATATAGATTTCGGTACGCTGAATACGAAAATCACGATTAAAAATCTTAAAAGTATTAACTTAAAATCTTAAAAATTTTAAGCCATTAAAATTTTAGATGCCCCCAGAAGTAAAAATCCATGGGGGGCCCCCCCCCCTTTAACTCCAATGATTGAGCAGGCCATTCAACAGGGCCTCCGCGTTCTATCCAACATCTGGGAAGATGATGTTCAGGTGTCGGCAAACAATCATGCGGAAGTGGGGTGGCGCTCTACAGTGTCGCCTACCGTGGCAACAATGCATTTCCGGACACATTTGATATGACTTTTTTATTTTACTCCTTTTCCAGTCACGAACCATTCCCTGCAGTTTATCGGTGTACTTAAAATTCACCCTGTCGGTGTACTTAAAATAGACTAAGCGAGGAGAGGGGGAGCAAATTGTTAAGAATATCTCTCATATCAACCAGTTATTTCCTTTTTTCCTCCTAGTGGAGTTAATGTCACTTATAGCGGAACAGAGTATATATTTGAATAATGAGAGAAATTTCGCGTACAGACTTTTTACATAGGTGACATCCACATTGGAACTCGCTGAGTTGTGTTAAGCGACCATTACTGCACGAATATGAATCAAGTGTCTCTAAAAAGGTCGATGAATAGACAACTGAGCTAGAAACGCGTGCATGAGCATCAGAGTTGTAACGTATATCAATGAAGTCCGCCATTTTAACACTCGGTATCGCACTGATACCTTGCAATTCGCACAACAGAGGAGGAAGATTCCACCTAGGATTCCTCAAAATTTCTGCCGCGTATCGTAGAAATAAATGTGGTGCATTACTTTTGGAACGCTCCCTTAGACATTCTCCCACTCCTAGTTATCGTAGTTCTTTAGGGTATTCTTAAGAGATCTACCCGATCTTCGGTTTCTTATTTTTAAGTGACCTTGGTAAAGTACTTGGAAACATGCCTAAATGAATACTATTTCAACTATGACATTGTTTTAATTTCAAGAACGTTTGAGAGTGTCCTTAATAAAATAAGAGAAGTTCGACAGAGATCAGTTTCAAGTAGAGATGGTGGTGACTGTAAACTTTTAAGGAATTTCTTTTCTTAAGCACGCGAAATATTTGCTCCTATTTTTTGTTATTATTATTCGAGGCTAGTATTTTGAAATTTCCCCTTCTGGTAAAAATTCCTGGCGTTGCATTTCATACCTAAACAAAATTTGGAATTCCTTTCGTGAATGGCGTAGACAAAGAAAAGTTCAATAACGTCCCGTTAGCTATCTTATTACTCTATGTTTTCTATGCTTTTTATGAAATTAAACTTAAAACTTTATTATCTTATTTCTACGATATTTAATGTGTACTATTTTGTTCTCCCTTTCATATTTATGTTTGAGTAATGCACTCCCGAAAAATGTTACGAGTCCATATTGTATCATTTCCCATAGATTTTTCCATATTTGTAGCGAGATTATTAAACATTTGACCCTTTTTTTATTATCGGTAATGAAATTTTGATCACCAAAGTGGAAACTTTTGGGATTCCATTTTACTTTTTTTTTTTTCGATTGCGGATTGTGTTCCTCGAGACAGATAGTTTTCAGTTTCCGATATCAGTGGTCGAGGGTCGGCTTCAAATACAGATAGTGATCGAGGCAGAACTGATGTAAAACCCAGACATTACACCTCAACTCTCGACCTTAAACCCTGATCGATCTCGACCTCCCAAGTGCGGCCGAACTAACCTCCATTCTCTCTCTCTCTCTCTCTCTCTCTCTCTCTCTCTCAATCCATCTCCCACTTCAAAGTCTCACGAGATTATTTCTTTATTCCTTCTCCTTTTTCTTTATTTTAGTGGATGATGTTCGCGCGAGCATGTTGCTAGGAAACAGCGATCATTTCCGGCCTATATCATCCTCGGAATTAGACGAACTGTCCGAAATAGAAAGAATCAGGAAGATCCAGTTCGATCCTACACGAGAAGAAGAGGTAAAGTAGAATTTAATTTAATATATAAATTTAATTTACTTTTTATAAGTATAATTATAACTTTAGATGGGAAGGACTGTTATTTTTAATACAAGATATCTTATATGGCTCTTAAAGGACACAGATCCATCAAAATGAACATCTAAAATGTTAATAGTTTCTTCTACTTGACATACTGTTGTTTTCGAAAAGGCGATGATTTTTGTTTTCGTTTTGTTTAAGGACATATTCCGATTTTTATACCATTCTCTGATTAGTTCGATGCACGGTAGTAGAATAGAAGGTAAGGAATCTTCTATTTGGTGATCTGGCAAAAAAAGTTCACTGGCAATTTTTTGTATCCACGCGCGCCATAATGTTATAGAGTAGAATGATGAGCATGAAAAACCAACATTTACCTTCCAAGATTTTAAAATTAGTTTAAAAAAAAAGTAAAATGCTCAAGTAATTCAATGGAAGAGTTAAAAACTATATTAGATGGATTAATTAATCACACAGACTAGGAGTGTGATGAATTTTTTATGCATCAAGACAACATAGAAGGTCCTGATACAACTATTGATATGGGGAGTTATGTAATTTATTATGTTTGTGGGTACCTAAGCAGGCCTATGAGTTGCTGCGTATTTGATGCTGAACAAGTTGATAATTGGTGTTTTTGTGTATCCCCTACAGTTTAGTAGTGACGTTTTGCATATGTCCTAATTTGCATATTGACAACACTGTAAGTGTCACTATGAGAAAGAGCACCCTCAACTTCCTATTCACTCCCTTTATTTGAATTTTCACCGAGATTTGTATCCAAGATAGAAGGGGGGGGGCGGAGTACAGACTATTGTCCCATTCTGTATACTACGAGATGTTGAAAAATATTTTAGCGAGCACAAAGAAGAAATGTTATCTCGTATAATACATTATTATATTTTATTACGATGACGCCAATACAGCAAAAAAGACAACTATGAACTTGGAAGAGAATCAAATCATAAATCAATATTTTTGTGAAATAGTTTTTATCAATTTTTTTTTATTTTATTTAATAATTTGTAAAAATAAAATTTTTATTGAAAATAGGCGTGGTCTTTGAATATTAAGCATGGTATTACAATTTTCAAGTTTTTGTCATTAACTAAATGTGAAAAAATGCGCTTGAAATTATATTAACACTTAGATTTTAACTCTATCAATTGCAGTTTTAGCCCCATAATCCGATGGAGACGCCTAGTGGCAATTAACTGCACTAGTGACATCTTTTTACCAGATTTTTCAATTCTACTACCGTTGTTCGATGTCAGTATCCATGGTGATAATGTCATTATTAATAGTACTCTCATCGCTTACCATATATAATAAATTATCATTTACATAGATTAGTAATTTATTATGCAAAGGTAACTTAAACAGTGATTGGGAGAAGATAGCATAGAACATGCTAGAAAAACCCCCTGCACTACTCCATTAACTGACGGATATTCCTGAATGGAGTCATTGTTACTGTTATCCACTATAGAAAAGATCCGAGAGTGAAAATCATTTTCGCATAACTTTAATGCAGGGCCACGTATTCCTATGTTGTATATATCATGTAGTAGTTGTGACCGGGACACAGAATCAAACGCGTTTGATACATCAGTCTTCGTTACTAATAGGAATCTATTTTTGTCGATTTGTAGGTATAAAAACATGACTAATGGTGTTTTTCCACGAGTCTTTGTATTTCCATATTGATTAGGATATAGTTGTGGTTCTATGTAGTGCCATACTGATTAGGATATAAATTAGCCCAGTGGTAGAAGCGACGACCTAGATAATCGTGGAGCCTGTTTCGAATCCATCTCGCAGAATTTCTCCTTTCCTCTTTCATCGATGGTTAAATTTATTTTTTGAAGCGTAGCTTCAGTGTTTTAAACACCACTCTATATATATTAACTAGTCGGTCTCTGATCACACTAGATCCTGGGTGAAATCCTGAATGTAATTTTATTAATTCTAATGAATAAAATGTGAATGTGAAAATATAGTTCATATTTAGATACAAGATAATTATATAAGATGTGCGCAAGTAAAAAGGCGACTTTACTGTAGACCGTTGTATCTGATCGAAGTGGGTAAATAGATGTGGCGACATCCTTGAAGGCTAAATTTCCCCCGCGAAGTAATTCACTTTTGATTTTGGACATTTTTTCGTGCATTGCTTTGTTTTCGAGACATTGCCATGAAGTTGATATTATTCAAAAACAATGAATAATAAAAAGAATTATGTCAATTGTATTAGCATGTTATATATCAGGGATGAATTGATCATGCTAATTATTAAATTTGGTTAACATAAAAAAAATCTCAGAAATAAAATTTGAAATTGAAGCACCTGGAAAATTTAAAAGAAATGTTAATAAAAACATTGATATAACATTAACTTTTAACACAAGATATGTATGTATGGATTCATTTACATTTATGAAATATTTATTTAAGTTATAAAATATAATCAATGTATAAAATGCACGTAAATACGTCTTAAGCGCTATAGGTAAAAGGCCTTCCAAGGATTTTTATAGAATAGGTGGACTACGAAAGTAATAAATTTAAACCGGAATAAAGAAACATTATTAATGTGAAAAAACGGAAGGAAAAATTCGTGAAAGATTGTAAGCCCCGGGCCAGCAGTTGGAAACCATGTTAAAAAATATGGAATTAAAATAATCATACAATGTATGTGCGGCTCATTTAAGTTCTTTTAAGTATTCGAGGCAATGGAGTTTCTAAATCTCGAAGAATAGAAGCGTTCATCTGAATTGTATGTTTTAGCTGATTTTGCTCGCGATCTGCATAATTATTTATTTATTTATTTATTTATTTATCTCTATATTTAAGTTACAAGGGTGTTTCTTTCGACATTTCGTTGGTGAAAACTACTGCATCTATAAACTTCATTTTGGTCTTAAATGAAAGGTCTTGGTCTATAGATTTGTCAAATTTAGTTTTTGTGTCCATAATTACTCTTAATTAGCGCTAATTTACAATTCAAATTGTGTATTGATAGGATACAAGATAAGAGGAAAAGGGTTTTTTCAAATCAAGCTTTTATAATGTTTTATTTAGTGGCAACAATAATGCTTAATTTTGCAACAATAAACAATAGAAACATGTAACTCTCGCCATAACGAATTGTCCAATTGTCACAACAAACAATTCGTTGCAATGAGTTAGTACCATTAGAACACGAACCAGTGAACCGATTTGAAAATTTTTTTCTTTACCATATATTTTCATCGACCCTGTGTATCTGTGTCAAGTTTCAGCTCACTAGCTTGTCGGGAAATTGGTTTAATATTGATTACAAGATTTGACCTAAACAAACTAACATTGCAAGTTTAATAAAAGCTTTTAAAAAGCTGAAACACTTTTGCATTGTTGTTTCACGTTTAACCATTGTTGGCGTCGGGTTGAGCCAACACCACCTCTACTCAAAGCCTGAGCGCGAAAATTTTATACATTGTTACATCATCATGCGTAGTCATAATTTAGAGAATATTATTGGTAGAAATACGATTAAACATGACTCCGTATGATGATGTAGCAATGTATGAAATTTTCTCTTTGAGTAGAGGTGGTGTTGGTTGAGCCAACACCTCCTAGAAAGAAAGCCAAACAACTGAAACGTCATGCATTGTTACATCATCATAAGTCGACCAAATTTACGGCTTGTTATTAGTAGAAATACGGTTAACAATGGTCGAAATATGATGATGTAACAGTGCATGACGTTTCAGTTGTTTGGCTTTCTTTCTAGGAGGTGTTGGTTGAGCCATCATTTGTTTGGTTCGCTTCAATGCTCTAACAATTAATAAACTTTTAATTAAAAATGAGAAAAGTTAAGACACGCAAAAGAAAGAGAAGCTATCTATGAAGTTCTTTCTTTCTTACGTGTGCATTCGGTTTTAAAAATTAGTTTAAAAATTTAAAAATGGTCTCCACTAGGATTTCAGTTTCACTTTAAATAATTACAATTTTTGTTTAACTTGGGCAGTCATTAACAAAAAAGTTTGTTCACTGCTAAAAAAGTTTGCGCATTTTGTTGGAGATAGTTCTGTCGACCAATACAATTTCCACACAGACATTGTACAGGTATTACTGTTTAATGCGTAATATCAATAAGCGAAGATTAGAGGGATGATATGTTGATCGGGGAATGACATCATATCAAATTGAACAGCACCTGTCTATATGGACATATAATCAAATGCAAAAGTTCCTTCCGTTTCCGTTTCTCGATAATTCGGTGTCAGATTTGTTCCGTCTGCTTTGACAGCCACGACATTGTTTAATCTTTTTAAGCGTTGCATGGTTAAAACTTGAACCTGGAACATCTTAATATTTTCATTAATCCATTAAAAAATTAATTAATTGAATTTGACGGAGATTCCATGAGCCCGTTGATGGTGAAATATTAAATCTGAGCGATTCAATTTCGAGATGGGATATTAGCATCTTGCAGGTCTGTATGTTCTGGTAATAACAGTAGTGGCAGATTTAGGCATCGGCTAACGATCATCTAATCCAAATGGATCTCTTATCGAATTCTGACACTAAATGGATTATTATCGTTCGTTATCGCGACAGTGAAAAATCAATTGATGCATTGCTCGGCGGATGTCTTGTCACGTGTTAACCAATCGTGTTGTCGGCCCAATTGTCTGTCTCCTTCTCCTGTCATTAGGGAGCGGGCTGTTTCGAAACACCATTTGTAGCTGGGAAATCAGACGTGGGAAGGACAAAAGAAATATGTTGTCGCATTTTCTTCCTATGAACTAATAATAACAAGAAAAAAAATCTTTCACCGAACGTCGTTTGGAAGCACTTCACATTATTCATGATTATACCAGGTGAACTAGAAAAGTAATGAAACTGCTCACGTTAAACAATCCTTTATTAAACATTAATTTTATTATTTTTACAAATCAATGCTATCCCCTATCAAAGTAGTTCAAAGAAGTAAAACGCGGATAGAGGCGGATTTTCCATTATTCGTGTGGTAGCCACTGGACGCGAGGTCCGGACTGTAAAGTGGGTGGTCAAGTTGTTTCCAACTAATCAGTTCTTTTGTTTGGGAACAACTTGACCATCCGCTTATATTCCGGACCTCGCGTCCAGTGGCTACCACCTGTTCCGGGAGCTAAAGGAAATCATCGGCAGCCTGCATTTCAGCGACGATGAACAAGCGAAAACTGCATGATTTTCTTCACCGGCGGCAGCTTCTACGAGGGTAGCCCTGAAAGTAATGCACCAAATTTTTTCTTCAACAAATTATTTATACACACGAAAGAATGATGTTTCTTCCACACTCCCTGTTTTTCCACATAATCTCCGTCCCGTTCTATGGCCTTCCTCCAGCGAGACACAATGGCATGTGTCGGTACGAGTCCTTGTTCTGTTTACGCAACCATATCTTCACTGTGCGAATCACCTCTTCGTCACCCTCAAAATGTCTTCCATTCTCCAATGGCCCAAACAAGTGAAAGTCTGAGGGCTCTAGGTCAGGAATGTAGGGTGGATGGGGTAACACTGTCCAATCCTGTTTCATGATGTGTTCCGAAGTCCTCAAACTCGTGTGAGGGCAAGCGTTATCGTGTTGAAGCAAACAATCAGTCGGATTGTTATGGCGTCCACGTCGCTGGAAGCGTTTCTTGAGTTTGGTTAATGTGTTCACATATGCCTCAGAATTAATGGTGCTACCTCTCGGCATCACATCAATGAGTATGACACCATCACAGTCCCAAAACACATGATCATGACCTTACCAGCAGAAGCAGTTGCTCTGAATTTTTTCTTCTGTGGAGAGTGCGGATGACGCCATTCCATCGATTGTCGTTTTGTTTCGGGCTCAAAATGGTGCACCCACGTTTCATCAGCTGTCACAATCCGGGACAAGAAGGCTTCCCTCTCAACTTCGAAACGTTGCAGCAACTCAGAAGAAATGTTTTTTCTCAGAGTTTTGTGTTCCTCCGCAAGACAGCGCTGAACCCATCGTGAACGCGTTTTTGTGTAATTAAGAGCACGGATGATTTCACCCATACTTCCTTTGCTGATTGACAGCTCCAGCGCCAACTGCTGAGTCGTTCTGCATCAGTCCTGACGAATGAGCGCATCAACACGCTGCATCTTGTCAGGTGTGACAGCGGGAATGGCCGCCCCGACCGCGCCAAATCTTGGAGCTCCGCCGAACCTCTTTCTGATGGCCTCACCCTCTGTGTCCGACGACTAACCGTACTTCTGTCGACTGCTGATGCTCCATAAACTGCACATAAACGTTTGTGAATGTTTCCAACTGTTCCTTGTTCCGCAGTGAGAAATTCAATGACGACATGCTACTTGTAACGTACATCACTTACAGACGCCATGTTGTTCCATTGCTGTACGTACGCTATCTGTCGGAAGAAACGGAAACTTTGCGCGCGCACTCCGAAAGCTTCAAAGAATGCATATCTCAAGTTTCGCATTCGTACTATTGTTGGGGACGGAGAAAAATATGGTGGTGCATTACTTTCTGGGCTACCCTCGTATAAAGTGATCATACGGACAGACAGACAGACGGACAGACAGACACGTTTCCCCACACTGATAGCATAAAGCACCTTTCGGTACTTAATAATGTTTGAAATGCGTTGTAGTTGTAGCATATGATTAGGAGGCTTTTTTATATATTTATCTGGGCTCATTTGTAGGAGAATAGCACGTATATTCATGGAGATGTAAAGATTTTTTTTAAAAATAGAATTTATTTTTAAGTTTTTTGTTTATAACATTCAGGGTTTTCAACCCAATGCAATGTCTTTTTTTAGTAAATTTTACAAACTACACTAGAGACAACACCCTGCAATCACAATATTAAAATAAATTGGTATGGCGGAATGGTACATTCGCACAGGCCTACCACGAGATAATGATACGGAATCAAAAAAAAATTACGGGGCTGTGTTGGGACACGGCCGCTAGTTAAATCGTAGAATATGTCTTGAGGCCACATGGCGAATAAGAAAGAACTTTGTGCAACACATTTTAAAACATTTAATTTCTGATATAAAATGTTCAAACAAAAAATGTACTTGCAATTCATCATAAATTTTTAACCAAACCTTTATGGCATTCCCAACTTACAAATCACTGGTCAATGATAAGAGGAGTATGTTAGAAATGGCAACAGACAAGAACCAATATTTCGCGCAAACATCAAATTTATAGTACTGCCACCCAATGCAATAGGTGTATTCGATGGGTTTGAAATCTAAATTAAAATGTTTTTTCATAAAGCTAAGAGCGTATAAATTTAATGTAGCATCTACATTGATAATATTAACTGTCATGATTGCAATATTAGTATCCACCTCCATTTTGTCACTGACTGGTCTAGTTGTTGGTGAATATTTCATTATCGCACTGAACAACAACATTTCCATATCAGATATCGACACTTTAGGATGAATATACACTGAGTGGCCAGATAATTATGACCACCCCATCAGTTTTTCGTTGGGCCACCTTCTGCCTTCAATAATGCGGCGATTCGCATCTACTCCACGAGATGCTGAAAGGTGATGCTAGAAATCTGACACCATGAATGCTGTTATCTTGTACTTTCTGGCCACAATCCGCTTCAAACCCCTTCAGTTTCTATCAGTGAGCTTCGACTTTCGGGCAATGTTGTGCTTGGCAGATGATGTCTCTCCCTGCTTCTTGTAGGCTTTCATAACAGTGTTTGCCTGATGAATAGCACTATCCTGTTGTATGAAATTTGTTGTTTTGGAACCACCTGTCTGATGGCTCTTTTAACTTTCTCCCAAAAATGCTCAATTGGATTGAGATTTGGTCATTATGGGGGGGCCACCTAAGCCAGGTTCGTCTTCGTTCGTGGCGATCGCAACAAAGTCGCCTTACTATCATTTTCAATTGGCCAGTCAACATAGGGGTTAAAGGTTACATTCAGTAAAAAAAATTTTTTTTGCAGCAAACAACGCACAGGAATTTTTTGTTTTTGAAACTATTCCTGCAAAATACGAGTAGTGTGGCATTCCTCATTGTCAGGTTTGAAGAAGCCATCTCCATTGCGATACACTATCAACATGATTGCATGAACTTGATCATAAGTGTGTTCTGATATTCAGACGTTTTTCTACACAAATTAAAGGATCCATATCATGCCAGGAAAATATGCCCCAAACCATGACTGCCCCCACGAGCTTGAACGATTGTAGTCATGCATGTGGGGTCCATGCTTTCCTGCAATTTCCGTCAAATACTTATTCTGTTATCTGCATGATGCAACTGAAAACGTGGTTCATCAGACCACATGACTTTATTCCGATTCTCAACTGTCCAATCCTTGTGTTCCTGTGCGAATTGGAGACGTTTTATCTTGTTATCTGCAAAGGTGTTAGAACTTGCCTTCAGCTCCCATATTCTATACTATGAGTGTATGGCGAACAGTGCGTCCAGAGATCATTTGAGAGGATCCCTGATAAAGATCTGCAGTAATTTGATGCGCTGTTGCCCTTCTGTTGTTTTGTACCAGTCTTGCCACTCTCCTTTCTGCCCAAACATTGATGGCCACAGCTGGCACGTCCAGACCCAGTTTTCCGGTAGACAGTCCAGTCTGTAATAATTTAATAGCAGCTGCTCTTGAACATTAAACGAATGCAGCCGTTTTGCTGATGTTAGCTCCATTGCTCCGAGCGCCAATAATCATTAAAGGCTGCTAAATCGCGTCGTTTACCTATAATCTTCTGAAAAAAATCACTTCCAATGTCGTGGTAAACAACCTGCTTGCCTATTTACACTAGTCCGGATCTTTAGCAACTTCGGCGCGAAATCATAGCTAATTTGCCTACAAACATCAGGTGGTCATAATAATCTGGCCACTCAAAGTAAACACTTCCTTCTATAGATCTCACTACACCATTGTACAAAGCTTTAACAATACTAATATCATTGATATCAGCGTCGATCAGTCGTCTATAGTTACACCAGTCTGTCAGTATGGGAACCGGACATTTGCCACACCGGACGTTTGCCACACCTAACTGCTTCAGTATCCTTCTTGTTCAGAGAAAATTTTTCTTGTTCAGAGAAATTCTTGTATCCTTCTTGTAATTAATAACTATTCACATACGGAAAATAAATTTTTTTATTAAGTAAAAGGTAAACAATAATACTAGAGTGTAAAAATTAAATAATAATATAAATACTTATGTGAATAATAACTATAAAAGAAATACGACAAACTGATCACATACTGGAAATTAAATATTTATTATTTGTTATTTTTTATTACTAGTTATTATTCACATAGTATTTATGTTATTATTTATTTTTTACACTCTAGTAATTTATTGGATTCGTCAATAAATAAATAAATAAATACAAAGTTGTATAGTTTGAATTGAAAATCCTACACCATCATTTTTATTGAATTAAAATTTTATTTATCTATTTATTTTGTAAAACTGTATGCCGTATTTTACAATTTTCCTTTATGTTTATTTTCCTGTATTATTGTTTACCTTTTACTTAATAGAAAAATTTTATTTTCCGTATGTGAATAGTTAGTTGTTTTTCTTTTATAGTTATTAATTACAAGAAGGATACAAGAATTTCTCTGAACAAGAAGGATACTGAAGCAGTTAGGTGTGGCAAACGTCCGGTGTGGCAAATGTCCGGTATGGCAAATGTCCTACACCCGTCAGTATAGGTTCACATTCGTTAAAGAGTTACATTTCAAAAAATTGCAAAAACGCCTGCTCTCCTATAACGCCATATTTTTGTGCGCCATAGAACAGCTGCCCCCAAATTTTTACTTGTGCACTAAAAAATTTTGAATTTTTGAAATTCTGACTTCGGATTCTTAAAGACCATTAAAAAGTAGAATAGGAATATCTGTAAGTCCCACTCCCTATCTCTTTGTCTCCATCGATAAGATTGGGTTCAAAACTTTAAAAGTTCAACTCTTTCAGGGCCTCTATCTCCTAAACGGTTGGATCAATTGAAAAAATACTGAGAATAAAATATTTCTCAAATATTGTGTACAATCTGAATATATCATTAATAATAGGGGTTCCTATTTAAGATTTCAAAGTTATCCCCCTTCCCCCCTCACAAGGGGGGGGGTAATTTTTTAATTAATGAATTTCTCCCGCGAAATTATTCACTTTTGATTTTGGACATTTTTTCGTACAATGCTTAGTTTCCGAGATATTCAGTTGTCTCAAGATAAATACCTCGCCCTGTGCATCACTCTGTACATAAATCGCATTTGATGAAGATGCTGCTAATGTTGACGGTTATGGCTCATTATAGACCTCCATGGGTTGGATTTTATCACTCCGTGTTGAAACGTTTATATCATCGGATATGTTATTTGTGTCGAACTGAGCAGTGGAAGTTATTGGCGCATTCGTATCGGGCTATAGTTCACTTTGGCGGCACCACGGGTCAAATTTCAGCCGTTCCTGCTGAGCCCGTAGACGTTCAACATCAGACATCTGGGTCTTCATGGATTCCCCATCTCTAAATTTGTTTACCTGTGACGTTTTCTATAATTTTTCTGGCGTTTATTATGCATAAACTTGGAAATTCTGTAAATTTTGCAAAATTTTTACAATTCCAAGGCCGATATCTTAGATACTATTAATTACTGAAGTTTAATTTTTAAGCTATTTTATAAAGCGCAAAAGGATAAAACAAATGACACCTAAAAAGTCGTGCTATCACAAAGGAAACCGGAGCTAGACTAAATTAATCTCCGCAAGAGAGTATATTTTCTAACTCGATTGCATCAGCCAATGACGTCAACATGAAGTCGGTCAAAGTCTAAAGCATGTTTTTGTTTTATATACTATCGAATGCAATATCATTCATTTTTCTATCATTAATAGCAAGAGCTTATAAAGAGCTCTCCTTATGAGCTCTTGTTAATAGTTTTGACGTTATTAAGGTTTTCGTCATCAACACTTTTCCTGGCATTCACCTTTTAAGCGTGGCATCCCAGTATCGAAACGTAAGACGTATTCTACGCCAAAAAGAAAATTGTATTTTTCAATAAGAGGAAGCCTTTCATTCCGTTTATATTGTGTTTGGAGCTTTGAAATGAATATTTGGTTCCAATTCTTCATTTTTTCAAAAAAAAAATCAATTTCTCTAAAAAGGCTTTGCCCATTTCCATAAAAAATGGTCAATCTATAGTTTAAGAACCCCACTGTCTGAATTTCTAAGAAATAAAAAAATAAAAAATAAATAAAAAATTGACGGGGGGGGGGGGAACTGGGGGGAGGGGATAGTAAATAACTCCAATACGGCTCATCACAGCCAAACAAGTCATTTACAAAAAAAATTTGCCTTAATGAGAAGAGTATATACATGTCGAGTTTATTGAGTTTGGTTCGCTGGTTTGAACGCTACAGCCAGTTTTTAATTTTTAGAAAATAATTTTTATCTCGAAAAAGGCTTACCCAATTGACATAAAATATACGCTAAGGCACAATTTAAGGAACCCTCTAAGTATGTATAATTTTTAATTGGTTAACTATTTGCCGTTTCAGAGGAGTTAGTTGCACAAAATTGGTCACATACGTACATACATGCGTACAGACGGAAAATTTTTTATTCAAAATTTTAACATATCTTTACGAATCATGAGTTTTTAAGTCGATTTCAGCAAAAAAAAAAAAAAATTTGAATTTCTGAAACTAAAACAAAGGCCTTCACTCTTAGAGAGTGGTAGGCCAATATTAATATTTGCTGAAATATGAGAATTTTTACTAAATAATGTTTATCTGCGCATGCGCAAGCGTTACCAAAATGTTTTTTGCATAATTTATTAGCCAAATTTCTAAGTTACTTTTGTAAAAAGCCCAAGCAAATATCGTGAAAATTCAGAAAGATATCGCCGATAGAATGAGTTGAATTTCGGTCATTTTAAAAAATAAACAAAACAATATTTTGGACCGGACAGCGGTATCAACTTCTCCTTAAGTTGATATGAACTACGGCCGTCTATATCTATCAGGCCTGACAACTGAGGACTGATGACGTCATACTAGAGGTCGATTGCCATGGGAACCCCTTTCTCAACGGAAATACTTTAAATTGATTAAACATAATTTGTCATCAATTAAAGTATTTCAATGTTAAACGAATGCTCCAGTAATATGAAAAAAATTATCGCCTCCGTCAAAATGACAGGCAGACGACCTCATGCAACGCCACCTAAAAAACAAAGCCTGGTCACTGCGTCATCACACCAGGGCTGACAATCCAACTTTCATTGTTTACAACAAACGAAAAAGCACCTGTTGTATTCAGCGTTTTTTCGTTTGTTGTAAACAATGAAAGTTAGATTGTCAGCCCTGGTTTGATGACGCAGTCCACAGGCAGTGAGAAGGCTTTGTTTTTTAGGTGGCATTGCCTCATGTCTCGCCGACCTCTAGCATGACGTCAGTTGTCAGGCCTGGAGATATAGTACGGCCGTGTATGAACTCAATATGATATCAACATGCCTTCATATAAACTTAAGGAGAAAAAGTTGATACCGTTGTCCGGTCCAAAAATAAAAAATTGGAGAAAGCCCCTTATCGTTTGGTTTCATTTTGAGAGCAACTGAAATTTATCCATGACGGGTGCCATTAATTAGTTTCTCCTGATGCCGCTTGGTGGCAGCCACTTCTACTAAAAATACCATAACTTATGCTCAAGCTATTAGAAATTGTAGGAAAGTTAGAGAAGCAAATTAAACTTGTGAATAGTTAAATCTGTGACGTTATTGTTCTCTGCACTGTGTTTAAAGACAAAATGAAAAGAGAGCTTACAGTATAACATTGTAGATTTAAAACCAACTGCATGTAGTTTCCGCGTTCATAAATAGGCTAACCTCACTTAAATAACTGATTGTATCCATTTCTGAATAGTTACTGTAAAAACATCTTAGATTACCAAATATAAAATTGTTATAACAAGTCAGGCAACCGAAATGCCCAGGACCGATAGGATTTTAAAGAAATCGAGAACGAAAAGGAAAACATTTGATTTCTAAAGAAGCCTTTTATTGTAATGAATTAGATGAGGTTGCTAAGGAAGCCTCTGGTTGCTAAGTAAGGCGTACTTCTAAAGGAAACGTATAGTTCAAACTGAATAAAACTATCTGAAAAGTTAAATGGAGAAAGTAGTATTTCTCTATAGATTAGAACATATACAAATCCTATAATTTGTTAGCATTCCTATTTAATAAGCTTTCTTCAAAAACTATTGCCAACGCTTTTCTACGTAAGCATGAATCATTGAAGGGATGAGTAGCTACTAGCTATTGTTAAAATTTGCCTAACACAAACTATCCATTGATAATATAAGGTGTAAGTAGTTATATGCCATATCTTAGTACTGAAAGCTTTCCAATAGTTTCATAATGGTATCATTAAAACACGAATGATGGAACCAATTTCAATTATCATTAATTTTACGTTATATTCATTTATAACACATCAATCCAAGTCGTTTGATATATTACATGCTATATTTTAGCATTGAACCATATTTTAGCATTGAAAGTTCCAATGAACCATAATGGTTCCAGGAAACCAGGTGCCTTTGAACGAATTTTGACTGATATTGACCATCAAGGAAGATCATCGCGTGTCTTCACCTAATTCACAAGCCTTTTCCCTGGTTTAGCTATAGAATCTTAAAGGGAGAACAGCATTTGGCAATGCACAGGCCATTTATACATGGAATTGTATAGTGAAAAACGTGGTCCCCTATATTATTTTGACGTTTTGAACCGGAAGTAGTTCACCGATTTTTTCCACCAACGAACTCAGTCTTCCGATTTCCCTAAGTTGTCGAATTGCGATAACGGAAGTCGAAAATTCGGAAGCGTTCGAAAGCTAGAGCACCAACAGACAGACGGACAGACGGACGCACATTGTGAAAACATAAGTACCTATCGGTCCTAATAATATGTAACAAGTGATTTCTTCATACTCCCAGAGGGTTAAAAGATGGACTTCTAAGGCGAAAACACAAGTTAAAATTAAAAAAAAAAATCGATGTAATTAACTTAAAATTACCTCAACCTTACTACCATAAAAACAAGCATTAACTCAGTTTTCCCATAGGCCATCATCACCGTATTCTCCATAGGTAATAATAATTTTTACAGCTACTTAATCATGGACTTCCCGAAAGGAGGCCTTTATTATAGTTGCTCATTAATAAAACGTTCTGTTTACCATTGTCTCGATCATTAAAATAGTTTAATTGGCCTCATTAAGAATTTTTCTATAAGGATTTCTTCGAAGATGTTTCTGCCTACGCTATTTATTTGCGAAAGCTAGTAAACAGAACAATTTCTCGAGCGGCATGCGGGAAAAAACTTTCATGATTAGTATTATGATTATTATTACTATCCGTTATTTTATTAACTGACAGAGCAATAGACGAGCGGCGTGTTTAATGTTTTATCAAGAGCTCCGTTTAATAAATCTGCAGCTGCTTTCTTCCTCTTCTTAACTGAATAGCCATGTGCTTTATATTCCAAATAGCGAGGGATTTTTATTGCCTTAAAGCTGTTGGCGCGAAAATGGTTTAATATTTATTGCCCGAACAACTTGTATATTTTTAAAAAATGCGCAAATGATTTCATAAAATACGAGGGGGCAACAGCGAGATTTATTAAATCAAGCATTAAGCAAAGACGAAGACGCAAAAAAAAAAAGAAAAAGAAAGGAATACTGTTAGTGGGTAAACAGAACTTCCATAGCTCAGGAAGGTGTACGTGAAGAAGGAGGGAAAAAAAGCAGCTGAAAATAATCTGGGAAATATTTCAACAAAAATCTGTTGTTCGCTCCCACTCTGTAATAAGCAATGGTGGTGGTGGTGATGAAGGCGGTGGCGGCGGCGGTTGTTGGTGGGTTCATTTAACGTGAGCGGCAAAGGCAGTGTTGCGTGGGCAGTAAATCCTCGGTTCGCGAGGTGCGGCAGAAGGCGAAACTGCATCGGAATCATCGGTGTTTACGCATGTGTTAAAGCTCACTGGCCCTCGGGAAGAGAAAAAAAAAAGCTTTAAAAAGGAGAAAAAAAAAATATCAAAAAAGCAAAAGCTGGAGACTGGAAAAGGTTCGTTGTAAGGCATTGTGGGGGATTAATAAGCATGGGTGCGGGGCCGCGAACGTTCTTTACACTCCATCTACAATTAATCACGAAAAATTACGAAATCTTTAGCCGGAGTTTAAAGGAGTGCAGCAAACAATGGCCGATTAGCGAGCGACCTATGACGGCCAACTACAGCAAGTAGTAAGGAACCCGTTCCTTTCTACAGATTATGGAGGATAACCCCCACGTGATTTCACCTCCTCCTCCCATTAACCTCATGAACCGATTTCGTAAGGAGAAAAGTGGATAAACATTACAGAATCAGTTTCTGTGGAATTAGATTCACTTGTTCAACTATATATGATATTGTTTCATGTTTAATCGTTTTCCTATTTATTATTATTTTATTGGTATTGGCATTAAGTTAATTAACTTGATTCAGACGTCAATATATGAATCGAGTTTTTTTTTTTGTAAAGGGCGTATTTCACAATTTTTGAGATTGTGAGGCACAACAAAAAACTGTTTAAAATACGAGGGTTATTCGTAAAGTAAGGTCAGTTTTGCAATAAAAACAATACTACTATAGACAGGGTGAAAATTAATTCCACTGCCAAACTTGGAGAGGTAGTAGGGATAGTCTGAAAATAATTTTCACCCTGTTTCTAAATTATCTCCCGTATTATACATGTTTATTATTCAAAAACTATTACAGATTTTAACGTAATTTTTTTTATTCACAAAGAAAAACTCAAAGTGTCTTAGCATGTCTTAATAAATTTCAATGCCCCCCTCCCCCCACCATTTATGGCGTAAAGGAGCTAGCATTTCGGGGATGATTTCAGCGAATGTTTCAATTATTCTGTTCTTGAGTGTTACAATGTCATCAACGTTGGTCTTGTATTCCCTGTCTTTCACATATCCCCAGAAGAAATAATCCAGAGGGTTCGCATCGGGTGAGCGAGGGGGGCCAAGAGATTGGCCCATCCCTTCCAATCCATCGTCCTGGAAAGTTCGTATCAAGGAACTGGCTAACTTGCAGGCGCCGGTGAGGAGGTGCTCCATCTTGTTGATAGACAATGTTGGGCTGCAGTTCTACCACCTGTGGAATCAGGTAGCATATCTAGGTAGGTTGCAGCGGTAATAGTGCCTTCAGGGAAAAAGAAAGGCCCGATTACTCGTTCATGCATTAAACCGCACCAAACCGCACCGATTACCTTTGGGCTGTCGCGTATATGCTCCCTTAGAACGTGGGGGTTTTTGTGAGCCCCAAATGCGGCAGTTGTGTCGGTTTACTGCTCCGGAAGTATGGAATGTTGCCTTATCAGAAAACAAAATGTTCTCAAGGAAGGTGGGATCATTGTCGATTTTTTGGAGCATATCCTCAGCAAACTTCTTGTTCTTCGGTCGGTCATCTGGCTTCAGTTCATGCATCATCTGGATTTTGAAGGCGGTGCTTCACTATTTTATGTACGGATATCATTGGCATATCCAGTTGACGAGCCGCCTTGCGAAGTGATTTACAGGGACTACGATCGAACGCCTCCCTGAGCTTTTCTACTCTCTGTGGTGTCGCTGAAGATCTACCAGCACCCTGCTTGTGTAAAAGGCTGCCTGTGTTTAAAAACTTTTCATGCTACTGCTTAATTGATTTATGATTTGGAGGATCCTTCTTAAACTTGAACATTCTCTGAACTGAAATCATTGACTTAAAATTCGCTAGCCATAACACGCATTGAGCTTTTTCTTGAACACTCGCCATTGTTTATTGCGTCTCTCGAAAAATGGAACAACGCGCCAACAATGGTATCACGCGCAAACCGCGTGTTTCATTATCAACTCCGCGAGGCTAAGAAACTTTTTGAGTTTTTCTTTGTGAATAAAAAAATTCACGTTAAAATCTGTAATAGTTTTTGTGTAATAAACATGCATAATACGGGAGATAATTTAGAAACGCCCTGTATTTTCAAAATTTTTTCTTTACCAGATTCTATGTAACTTTAACTATTTTTCCACATGATTTCCAAGTTTATTTAAGCACTTGTCATAAAGCTCAAAGTACTTCCGCGTCTGTCTGTCTGTCTGTCCGTCTGTCTATAACTCTAACTCCTCCGAGGCTATGAAAGATTTTCAAAATCTGTTTTCGTCAGTCGATGAATATGGGTCATGGCACGAACCAGTTACAAATATTATCTAAATCCGTTCATTGGCACGTGCACAAATGGTGCCTCTATTTTCCCGCCTAGCGATTTTCAATGGGAAGATATATTGAGTAATATATCAAACAAATTGTAACGACGAGATAGAAGCGGATATAAATTACTATTTTCGCCAATTGGTGGAACCTGGTTTCGTGGAACCATTAAGGTATAATGGAACCATTATGGATCATTGGAAATTTCATTTCCAAAATATGGCATGTAATATATCAAGCGATTTGGAATGAGATGTCATGAATGAATATAACGTAAAATTAATGATAGTCCAAATTGGTTTCAAAGACACTTGGTTTATTGGAACCATTATGGTTCATTGGAACTTTCATTGCTAAAATATGGCATGTAATATATCAAACGACTTGGAATGATGTGTCATGCATGAATATAATGTATTATTAATGATAGTCGAAACTTGTTCAAAGGTACGTGGTGTAATGGTATCTTTATAGTCCATTAGAAACTTGCAATGTTAACATAAGGCTGTTTAAAAATATAGTTCCGCGAATGGTTTAGTTTAACCTTTCGATACTTGGTTATGTCATTTCTTAATGGTTTATTTTTTTATTGATGAAAATAAGAAAGAAAATTCCACAGCCTGAGTTCGAAACAGGTACCTTCTGCTCACCGTGCAGACGCGCCAACCGATTGCGCCACTGTGGACATGGAAGCATTAAAGCTATCTACATGTCCTTAGGGCTTGTTGGAGCAGTATCCAGCACGGTGAGCAGAAGGTTCCTGCCTCGAACCCAGGCAGTGAAATTTTCTTTCCTATTTTCATCAATAATTTCAATATCTGAGGTTTGGCATGAAAAAAACATCTTCTTAAGACCTTTCATTTATTAATCTTTATTTATTTTTCTACAGGATGATCCCAAACATTATTTTTTTTGTACAATTTGTTACTGATCCCCTATTTGCCTTTGAGAAAAATCTTTCCCTGAAATATATGAGGTGTAACATGCTCTTTATACCTCTGAAGTTTCAGGATTATTCGTCAAGTATTTTTCTAGATATTCGACAAAACGTCTAAATCGAAAGGTGTTCCTATTATTCTGTCCACCCCCTGTATGCATGTGGCGGCTCATGTTATACACTTACTTGTTAGAGCTAAGCAGAATGGACTTGGACTGGACAGATAAAGTAACCAGGAAAGAATTCTCAATTTTACGGCCTACATAACGCATCTAGAAAGAAAATAAAATTTTCGAACAAAATTTTCATTCAAAATTAGCAAGTGAAAGAAAAACTTTTTAATTATCTATTCACGTAATAGATGGCGAAGAATGTAACAAAGGTAGTTTTATTGATTTATTTGCGTTTCAAAGTTTAATTCAGAGAAATTTGTAGCCATGTGACTTATCTACGAGGGTTATTCGTAAAGTAAGGTACGTTTTGCAATAACAACAAAACTACTATATATACATGTATTTTCAAAAATTTTTCTTTACCAGATTCTAGGTACCTTTAACTATTTTTCCGCATAGTTTCCAAGTTTATTTAAGCCCTTATCATAGCGCTCAACGTCTTTTCGCATGATGACTTCATAGAAGCTGCCAACGGTGAAGAAAGTCACGCAGTTTTCACTTGTTCATCGTCGCTAAAATGCAGGCTGCCGATGATCTCCTTTAGCTCCCGGAACAGGATGTAGCCACGGGACGCGAGGTCCGGACTGTAAAGCGGGTGGTCAAGTTATTCTCAACTAATCAGATCTTTTATTTGGGAACAACTTGACCACCCGCCTTACAGCCCGGACCTTGCGTTCTGGGCTACCACCTGTTCCAGGATCTAAAGGAGATCATCTGAAGCCTGCATTTCAGCGACGATGAACAAGTGAAAACTGCGTAACTTTCTTCTCCGTTGGCAGCTTCTATGAAGTGATCATGCGGAAGGACATTGAGCGCTATGATAAGGGCTTAAATAAACTTGGAAACTATGTGGAAAATTAGTTAAACGTATATAGAATCTGGTAAACAAAAAATTTTGAAACTATATATAATAGTTTTGTTTTTATTACAAAACGGACATTACTTTACCAATAACCCTCGAACTATATTTTTTTATCTACTGCCGTCTTACTGCATAAAGTAATCATTTGAAAATTTAAATTATCGAAAAATTATATAATAGAAAAAATAAATTTTATTTCCTATATATTCTTCTGTGTTTATTTATTTCAATGCAAACATTTGTCAGCAGTAGTGAATTATATATTAATATTTAATTTTCATAAATAAATAGAGAAAAATAGTAAAGAAAATTCCACGTTCTGGACTCGAACCAGGGGCCTTCGGATTACATAATCCCTAAGAAAAAAAAATCACAAGAGGTCAGGTCACATAACCTGAGTGGCCACTTTTTGAGTTTCTTTCTTTCTATTGCTGTTTTGTGTCTTTCTGTGTCTATATTTTAAGTATTTTATCCGCACTAAATGCTTAAAAGTGTAACATTCATTTTCACACTCCCTGTAGAATGCCTTCTAGAAGGAGAGTTAACACACATAACACACTGATAAATACATTTGCCCGTTTGTAATACGTTTACTTCGTTTTACTCATTACGGTTCTTTTTTTGCAGGGAGTTCCAGTGACGGCGCTCTAAAAGGAAAACTAATCTTTTTCTTCTTCCTAAAGAAGACGATACTGTCACTCCGGAAATGCTATCTCCTAGGACCAGTGTTTAGCCAATCACCATATATACTCTTTTCAAGTATTTGCCATCTAGTACAATGCTTCAAGCCAAAGATGACTCTAAAGAGCTGATCTCTGTTCACAAGTGATGTCTTGACTTGTATGATTCTCAAAACTGAACGGTGAACACGTCGAACATGGATCTCAAGTGAAAAAAAAAAACTTAAAAACGGTGGTTTCTTAAGGAAACCCTTAAAGACCTGTTCGAGAATATATAGAATTAAATGTGATACTGTACATAACTGTAAATTATTTTCATCCTACTGTAGCCGATATACTAAGTATAGATATATATTATACACATCTATTTTGGCCAATAGTCGAATTTGCTGTCGATATGTACGTAGTCCATTGCTTTCAACAAGTAAGTGTTTTTGTGTGATCTGTGTACTTCGCTGCAGTCAGTGCAAATTGCAATTTGGGAGCCCTGCCGTCTACCTAATGCTGACGTTTCAGTGGCTCTTGAGAAAGGCCCAAAATCTATGACACCGAGGAAACAACAACCCAAAGGAAACCGGGAAGCAAACCGGCAGAATCGACTGACTTTTCACTACTTTTTGCTCTTATATCTCAAAAGAACTTTTTTCCTTTCTATAAATGATTTTATTTTTTACTGATGCGTATTTGCATTGCCGTCCATAATATCCAGACCATCTCGACGCTGGAATTTTATTTTATTACGAATTACATTTTTTTAAAAATAATTTAGGTTTTCTCGAAATATGTTTAGATTTATCTTTCATGTCACGAGACACAAATATCTTCCACTTCATTTTCTTTTGTTTGTTAAGAAACAGGTTTAGCACATGTACGATTTAAAATGATGTAACATGACTGACTGTAATATGAATAAAATGAGCTCAATCACCTTGACTATTGAATTTTTTCCTTTCATTTTCCTTTTACATACAAGCGTAGATTGTACGCTGGCGAGGCTTCTTGAAAGAGCTGCCAATGGCTCCAAATTGGAAATGGGCCATTGAACGTCGTTGGCGGATCAAAGTGACACCGGGCATCGATCCTGGGAAACGGTTGAAAAATTTCCCTCGTTGGCAATTTTAATTTACGACAAGTCAACCAAAAGGGCTCCGGGGCTTTGTTTCGTGTCTTTGTTTCAAGCCTTCCATTATCCAGCTCCTGCACCTTACGCGACGACGAACTATCCACGAGCTGTCATGGTCGTCATTTGTCTTACGAGGGGGAAAGTTCATCTCCGTACGAGGCTTAACACTAAACGCCGAGGGAAAGGGAACTTTAAGGAAATGGTTTGATTATGGTAAAGCACGCCGGTCTTTGGACAAATTTCCTTAATAATTTTTCGATTTAGTTATTTTTTTCCAAAAACGGACTGGTTTACAAGAGGTGTCCGAAAATATGATTTAATCTAATTTTACCCATACTATTATTTCGAGACCCCTGCAATACATTTTTCTTTATCTGGTACAAGCTCCTCTATTCTGGCACTTCCTGTATGACTTTGTCCTCCGAGTTACTCTTTAGAGGGCCAAAAAAAGGTGAAAATCACTGAGCCACATCGCTGAGTGAGCGGCTATGGCAATATCTTCTTTATTTAGAGGACGTAGGGGTTAAGGTTTTCAAAAACGATACCTTTTTTGGACAATTCTATAAGTTTCTTGTGAATGAACTTCTGAATTTTATCTCTGTCGTATTTAGCGTTTACAGCCTCCTTCCACTTTCAAGAAATCCGCATACGACTTTATGCTACAGGAAATGAAATACTACATTTTTATAGAAGGTTCAATTTTTTTTTTTTTTTTTTTTTTTTTTTTTTTTTTTTTTTTTTTTTTTACCCTCTCCCGTAATCGAAGTAAGTAACCCCGTGGAGTTAATTTTCATCTAACATACTTTCTTTCAAAACTAATCGCAGTCAAATTTACAAACATTGGCCGGTGAAAGTGTTCTATAAACACATGCTTCTCTGAAACTGTAGGTCGTACAGATTTAATTCATAACCCATTAAAATGTGCACTTTTATAAATTATATAATTTCAAAAATAATTAAAATTAAAGAAAAATGTACGAGGGTTGTTCCGAAAGTAAGTTTCGTCATTTTTTTTTCACACGGAAACTTTATTGCCAAAAAAATATACACGGGCATCATGTACTATATACCTTGCACTATTTTTCGACATAGTCGCCACCGACATAGGGACATTTGTCGTAGCGTGCAATCAGTTTGAAGAAAGAGTAGCAGTAGGCAGGCGTGCCCGAGGCTATCTGATCTTGCTGCTGTGGTTTTGCGTTGTCGTCCAAGAGCACACCTTCACTCAAGATCCCTGGTCTCCTTCGTCGTAGCGCAGTAGCGTGCCCCATTGACGGTCCCTTGATGGAGGAAATCAATGAGAATCACACTTTTCGCATCCCAGAATTCTGTTGCCATAATCTTTCATGCGGAGGGTGACACTTTGAATTTTTTTCCTCACTGGTGAAGTGGGATGCGACTACGTTGTCAGTACACGTCTGTCTGCCATCGTGATTTGTACTCGAATAGCCGCGGGCACGCCTGTCTGCTGCTATTCTTTCTTCAAACTGATTGCACGCTACGACAAATGTCTCAATGTCGGTGGCGACTATGTCGAAAAATAGTGCAAAATGATGCCATGCTATATTTTTTTTGGAAATAAAGTTTCCGTGTGAAAAAAAAGACGAAGCTTACTTTCGGAACAACCCTCGTATACAGGGTGCGTTCACAAAGTTTCAAGACTGATTTTTTCCTGAGTAGGGGAGGGCGCGCAGACCGGTTCCACCGACAGGGTGAAGTAGTGGAGATGCCAACTCTAACAGACAGCACCAGCGACAGTTACTTCCGAGACGCTGTAGTGAGCAGATCGCAATTGGCGTGAGTGGGTGTTAGTGACCCCGTCGAAAACTCAGAGAGTATGTCAAAAATTTAGAGTCGAAAATGCTCCGGCGTTTGAAGGATCGAGTCCACCGCGTCCACCAGGAAATCAAAGACAATTGGGTTCTTCACCACGACAATGCGCCCTCTCACACGTCGCTCGCCACCGGCGAAGTTTTGGTCAAGTTCAACGTGGCAACACTGCCCCAGCCACCCTACAGCCCCGACCTAGCTCCCAGCGACTTCTTTCTGTTCCCCCGAATTAAGGTAAGCGATTCGACAGGATTCCAGTGGTCCAGGCAGCTTCGACGAGGTCCCTTGACAGACTTCCGTGCGAAGAGTTCCAGGGAGCCTATGAACAATGGAAAAAAACGCTGGCAGCGTTGTGTTGATGCCCAAGGGTCATATTTCGAAGACTTTTATTTCGCTGTATAAAAATGTTTAATAAATTTTTTGTTCTGCGACCAGTCTTGAAAAACTTTGTGAACGCACCCTGTAGAACATGATTTTAACATTGATTTTGAAAATACAGGATGTAATCTAAAGGTTCTTGACATTTCAATCATAAATAGCTCTGCAATCGTTGGTCGCAGGTCAATGAACCGCACACCATTTGAAAGAGCGGAACGTCGTGTTTTGATCAATGCCGGTAGACGTCTCTAAGGTACATCTGGAAGACAGAGAGGTCCCGTCAGTTACAGTCAAGATGGCGAACGCATAACACAAAACCTTTTTGTGGCCACCTCGATTCCCAAAACTCACTGAGACTTCTTGTGAGGACAAATAAAAGACCATGTTTTTATGCTCCCTTGCCAGCAAATCTGGAGGAGCTAAAAACTCGAATAACAGACGACATTCCTTCAGTGAGTCCAGATATGCTTTAGGAGGTATGGGAGGAATTTGATTAGCGGCTACATGTGTGCCGTGCAGCAGGAGGAGGAGGAGGACACATCGAACACTTATAAACTAAACTTAAGATTATTAAAAACATTTCAATACGACGCCCATCTCTGTATCTTCATTTTTTTTTAAATATAGATTTTTGAAATGTGATGAACCTTTCTGTTGAATGGAGTTTGAGAAAAATCGCAATAACGACTTACCGGCGGATCTTCATGGACGTTATTTGAGATGGACTCACAAAAGCGTTTACGCCATTCAAACATTGGCAAACGTGTTATATTCTATTCTCTATCAAAAAGGGGGGAACCACTAATCCACAAGGAGGTTCCATTCCACAGCTTTTGCTTAATTATTGTTCTATTCTCTAAGCACAAATGTCAGTTGACGATGGATTTCTGCATCAACTTTCACAGTCGAAATTTCTTGACCATACGCAGCAGCGAAGTTACCTGGTCGAACACCATTTTAATAAGACAGGACGGAAAAACGGCTGATATTGCAACCTTCACCGCCAGATTTCAGACATACTCCGTGCACAAAATTCAATAATACTTGAACTCGGGCTGTCGAGATAAAAATCTGAATATTTTCAAATACTTATCAATATCACAATTTTGTCTTCCATAAGGTTTCTACCATCTTGTTTTTTCCTTTTTCAGTTTAGTCTCGTTTTCTGATTTTGATGATGTATGGCGATATATTTATTTATTTATTTATTTATTTATTTGAACGAAGTACAGAAGATATCCACCCAGGTCCGGTATGGCCATTGGCCGACAAGTTAGGTCCCTGGGTGGAAGCAATCTAATAGAGATACTGTTATGTTGATAAGTGTATTTTATTGCTAACTTGGGTAGGGAATCTTTGTTACGTAAGTTATAAGAGTGGAGAGGGAAAGAATTATAAAAGTTAGGAGGGAGGATTACTGAAAAACTTATTTAAGACTTTATATATGAAGAGAGCTAAGTGAAATGAGTATAAATGGGAAATGGGTAATGTTACTACAGAAGGAAATAGATGGGAGACATGGACGGATTTATTTAAGTTTAGGTAGATTCTTACGAATCATTTTTGTAAACGATTTGATTTGGTGGTATGACCCCAGAACTGTATTCCATATATAAGTGAAGATTGTATTACTGTGTAATATAGGAGAAGGAAGATCTTTTTTAGAAGAAAGTGGAGGCGGGAAAACATGCCTAAACGTTGATTTAATGAGGATGAGAGGATATTTATATGGGAATCCCATTAAAGGTTGTGTGAGAGATTGATGCCTAGAAATTTAACATTTCTAAAAGGTTTGAGGATCAGATTATTGTAAATTAGAGAGAAGTTCAGGAGATCTAATTTTTTGTTACGTTGATGAAAAATGTTGTAAGTAGATGTCTCGATATTTAAATGTAAGCTATTTAATTAGTTCCATTTGATAGGTTGTTGAGTATATGGTTAATTGTGTGTTGGATTAGTGATAGAGATGAGTCAGCAAATAATAGAGTAGCGTCATCGGCGTATAGAATAGTAGCGTCATAGAGGAGTTAGAGCTAAAGGTAAATCATTTATGAACATGTTAAAGAGCAGTGGTGATAAGACTGAATCTTGAGGGAAAACCTTTATCTCTCAAAATTCTTATTTCAATAAGTCATAATTATTTCATTTGATCAGGCCCGCCGCCAGAAATGTTTGGGCCCCTGACAACTATGGGCTCCTCTGGGCTCTGCCTCGTGCCTGATGCCTTTTCAAGCGTGGCTGACGAGGCCCCCACTTCCGTTGGGGCCCCGGACTAGAGTCCCGTTTGTCCCCCCCCCTGGCGGCGGCCCTGATTTGATAATCTCTATGGTGGGAAAAACTTTTGTCGATTTCATTGCTGATTCTCAGTTCCATAACGCTGGATTAATTTCTAGATATTTTTCAGGATACGCCTATTAAAAAAAGTAATCATGGAAATTCAAATTTGAGCAATTTTAAGGACTTTTCTCGACCATATCATACTGCGTGATCTGTCAATGAGTGTAACAACTACAGGGTTGTTCATAAGACAATCTTGGATTCCGATCGCTGTCTTAAAAAAATCACAAGACTCAGAACAAAAGATTTTCAAATATAAGAGGGATTCAAAAGTCTATCTACAAGTCCAGGTGGCCATACGTTTTTATTATACAGGATGGATACAAAAATGGGCCCCCCCCCCCTTTTTTTATTTTCGTAACCGAAGCAGAAATGTCAATTTTGATGAATCCATTGAATATGAAGTTATGGGTGACCTATCCCATGGTGCACTTTTCATCATCCCAAATATGCAAATTAGGATACATTCATATCCTATCTTAAAAACCATAACAGATACACGAAAAATTCCAGTTGAAGACTTTTTTTTCTTTCCAAAATCTGATGAACGGATTACCAACAATCACATGTTGAATTTTTAGTTGTCTTCCTAAGCACTTCACAAAGACATTTGAATGTTCAACATGCAAATCAAGAAATTACCAGAAATTACCAAGTTCAATGTCCAGTTGTGTTATGATGTCAATGGTCGTTACATTGAGCACATTTATGATTAACTTTGGAGTAAAGTTATTTATGCACTGTGGCTGTTTGTAAATTACAAATAATTGTGAACGTTGGTGATCCGTTCATCAGATTTTGCAATTTTTATTTGTTTTGTTCGGAATTCCATGCTTAACAAGTCTTCGATTGGAATTTTTCGTGTATCTGTTACGGTTTTTAAGATAGGATTAGAATGTGCCCTAGTGAAAAGTGCAACCATGGCACATGAGATAGGTCACACACAACTTCCTATTCATTGGATTAATCAAAATTGATATATCTGCTTCGGTTACGAAAATAAAAGGGGGGGCGGCCGCCCACATTTTTGTATAACAATGAAATTTTAGTTTTTGTCAATTTATTTTCCGGACATGGCATATTCAACTCTTGCCTGTGGTCTCACTGAAAATTTTGTATCATGACGTATGGCTTATTCGTTGAAGTTTGTTCCTTATAACTCTATCCAAAATCTGCGTTGCAAATTCGCAGTTTTCTTAACTATTATCTTCTAGCCACTGCACTTTTAATCCAGAAAACTTTCAAATCTTTCGTATCCCTTGAGCTACTACATTTTCCGGTTTTGTTGTAGGTCAGCATTATGGCTTATAAATAACACCGTATTTAAATATGATTTTATAGTGGGATTTTCTTAGGTCATTCAGACTTAAAATCTCTCCCAGTGTGTTTCATGAAATTTAAAATTTGACTTCCTGGAACCGGTGATAAATGGAATACGCCTGGATTTGATTTACGGTTGAAGAAAGCATCATTGCTGAAGACAATGAACCCATCAGTATATCGACGGTACTTTATTTCACTCAAATGCATTCGGAGTTCTGACCTGCCATCTATTTACTATGCTATTCTACAGGGTGTAAATTTTAAGTTGACAAAGCAGAATAACTCGAAAAATAAGCTTCACACGAAAAAATGCGTATAATCCAAATTGATTATTTTCGAGGGGGCATCTGCTGGTGCTAAAATTAGCCCACCCCCCCGGCCCCTGGGGGTGGGGCGGGGGGCAACTTTAAAATTTCAAATGGGAACCCCTATTTTTTATTGCAGATTCAGGTCCTACATAAAAAACTACGTACATTTTGTCTGAAACATTTTTTTTTATTTTTGGTAGATGGCGCTGTAATTCAAGAAAATCCATTTTCTCATTTTTGCGTGGAAATGGTTACGGAGAAATAAAAAATACTTATTTACTTCGTAAATTTTGCCGCAAAGTTATTATTTTATTATTTTTTGCCGCGGATTAGGATAATTTTGTTTTGTTTCGTGGTCATGAGGCCACACAACTTTATAATTATCAAACAAATCAACTGATTAGCTAACTAACTAACCGAACATCCTACGTACTAACGAGTGAACTCATTAACTAACAGAGTAAAAAAGTAAAAGACTGTGTAAAGATGAAGTTATTCCCGTTTAAGATTTGGTGGTCCTTAAAAGGACCGATTGTTTTCGTTTTATTTTTTCTTATTTGCAAATACTTGCAAGTAAATGAATTTCGGGGTGCTTGTATTTCCAGTGAGTCCCCTCGCCTCTCACTTTCGGCCTGCTTGTTGTCCTTAAATCCCTTGCATCTCGCCGTTTTATGAAATTAAATGTTCAAATTGATGACCTCCAACTTCGATGCATTTATTGACTCGTTTTGTAAATTCCTGAACACATCTTGATAACATGTCTGGTGTAATTGCAGCGCAAGCATCTCTTATTCTTTGAATCATGTTTTCGCGAGTGGTTGGCGTTTCCTTATAAACGATATCTTTGAGGTAACCCCATAAGAAAAAATCTGGCGATGTAAGGTCAGGCGATCTGGCTGGCCAATTCACAGGACCTTCCCTGCCGATCCAGCGACCATGGTAAAGTCCCTGACAAATTACATTGTAGTTAAAACAATGTAGGAATCGAAATGAATAATAAATTAGTTATTTCCACGCAAAAATGAGAAAATGGATTTTCTTGAATTACAGCGCCATCTACCAAAAATAAAAAAAATGTTTCAGACAAAATGTACGTAGTTTTTTATGTAGGACCTGAATCTGCAATAAAAAATAGGGGTTCCCATTTGAAATTTTAAAGTTGCCCCCCGCCCCACCCCCAGGGGCCGGGGGGGGTGGGCTAATTTTAGCACCAGCAGATGCCCCCTCGAAAATAATCAACTTTGGATTCTACGCATTTTTTCGTGTGAAGCTTATTTTTCGAGTTATTCTGCTTTGTCAACTTAAAATTTACACCCTGTATAGTCAATAATTCAAGTTGCGCCAATATCCAGTACACTGTCTAGTACTCTTATGATCGAAACAGATTACTGATACGTAAAGAACAACGACCACAATTTTACGATCCCGCGTTTTCGATAAGTATAGGAAGGTCGTGCGAACGTGCTAGATATCAAGTAATTTAATTGGGGCGCCAATTGGAGGGGATTTAATTTTCATAAATATTTTCTTTGAATTACAAAGATAGAAAGAAAATCGGTTCACTCTTGATGGAGGGGGCTAAACGAAAAGCCCTGTGTAATCGGAAATTTCGAGATGTCGGCATTCATCATTTGAAAAGCACAATTTCGAATTCGGCCGTGCTTATTAGCACCGCTGCCTCGTCTCTTTCAAACGGGGAATTGGGCATTGGCACTGGCACCGATGATGACTGGGAGGTCCTTGTGACGTTTTAATTCATCACGAAGAATTTGAAAGCCAACTCAGCATGATGGGAAAGATTATTGTCGAAATGGTTGGAAAAGGTCAAATGTGGCAAATGGTTATCAGAAATTTGGTCTGGAAAGATAAATGTCGATTTAAAGCCGGCCATCTAAGCCGTAAATGATGCCCCCTTTAAGGAGATTAAAATCGACCACTTCCCAAACCGTAACGTCAGTGATGATGATTGAACAACCACTGGTTCAGCAGACAAAGCTTTACTTTCGGAACTTTTATAAACGGACTTCATCGTTAATAATAATATGGGTGGAGGAGAATCTTCTATTTTATTTTTAATAAACTGAATTTTGAAAGCAATTGCCGCGAACGGATGTTCTGTATACCTAACAATTATGAAATTAAGAATCATAAATTCATAAGAATTTTAAATTTTAAAACTTAAGATTTTGAATTTACGTTGTCCATACATATCCTCTAAACCTTAGAATTATTCAGCTCATCCAAAGTATAATGTATATAGGGTTTGGACAAAGACACTTCTCTGTGGAGATCTCCACAGAACATCTCGAGAAGCTGCAGACGAATTTCATCGCCGGCACCCTGATATTCCCAACCCCATCAGCTACACTTTTACGCGTGACAGAAGAAAATTTGGATCGTGTGAGAGATTGTCTTCGAAGCATGGTGCACATTTGGAACATGAACGATAAGCTTGCGAAACCATGTGAACATAAAGCCAACATTCATAAACTTTTCATATGGCACGCGTCTGTTGAGACACACGATATAGTAGTTTTGTTTTTATTCCAAACGAGCCTTACTTTACGAATAGCCCCCATGAATAGATATTGGAATTTGTTTACATCAACTGCGTTTTTATGAGTAAAACAGAGAGAGAAATGAATGCAAACTGCGTTTTACCAGTTCCATATATTGTGACGTCTTTGAAATGTAAAGCTTAATTAAATGCCTTTCCTGACAAGTAGCGAACAGAGCTTATTAATTCTGTTTCTGTTACAGAAGTCCAAATAATTTTGATTAGACAACGTCAATAGTGAATAAATAATGGCTGGGCCGTACGGAGAAATTTTTTTCGGGGGGGCTGAGAGGGGGGAGGTCCCCCACGTAACAGATTTAGTTGACGTGGTGGCCAATTTCGGGGCTGAAGCCCCCCCCCCCCCACCTCCTGGGTACGGCCCTGAGTAATGGATCCACAAAGAGATGAACGTATTATGCACCATAAAACAAAGAGGATAAGTCGGCTGCCGACTTTTTACGTAGTCACATAAAAAGCTTCGGTTTTTTTTGTATAAGATGCAATAAAATGAGCATTACTGGGAACAAAAGACAGAGAGAGTGAGACGTTTGTTGCGTCATTTCGAGGAGAAATTTGATGGACGAACGGTGATTATTTTGCCACGTCGGAAATGTTTTATCGCGCCTGTTTACAAACAAGTCCTGCTCCTGACGACAGTATCTCCACTAGACTTTACGAAGCCCAAAAGGTCCCGTGGGAACTGTAAAAAAGGAGGACTCCGATCATCGTAATTGATCTCTCGAAATGCACAAAACCCTTAATGGCCTCTTGGCATAAACGTTAAAGTTAACACCAAAAGAAGAAGGGGGTATTTGATTGCCCCTTTAGGAAAAAGGAGAAAAAAAGGCCTATAAATCGAACAAAGCTGTAAAAACGAGCCCAATCTTATGCGCAAGACAAGATGTCTGTAATTGAAATTAACAGGGAACTAATGATTTGCACTCGAAAGATCGTTGCTTTTGTGGCATCCATAAAACAAAATGGGAGAAACTCCTTTTCTCCATCTTTACATTGAGAAATTGCTATCATCATCGTGACGGCGACAAGGCACGAATCTGCACCATGGATCGATTTTAACGACGTCTTAACCACGCTTATGATGTCGAAGCGATCACGTGACTGAAAACGCAAGCATCTAATGTCAATGTAACGGAGTATCAAGATATCACAACAAACGCACATTTTTACAAATGTGCAGACTTATTTTAATATACGAGGGTCACTCTAAAAGTTACCATCAAGCATGTATACTAAAAGATGAGATATCTAATTTTTCCCATGCACAAAACATGGTTAATTTAATAGGAAATTAGCCAATAAGCCTATACGCTGACCATATTCGGATCAGAGGCAATTTGGCCAAAGTACAAACACAAGCATCCATGCCTCTGCGGGATTTGAACTCGCGACTTGCGCCCTAACACTTTCGGCCGCTCCACAGCATTTTCTTTATTCAATTTAAATTCACTTTTTATTCTACACCTTTGGCATATCTGGAGTGCATAGAAACACCCTTATATTAAAACTTAACTCATTCCCACTGTGGCGTAGCCATAACTCTTCCAAGATTGCTTTTAGCGAAGTTCAAGCGCAGCAGCCGTTACCAACATGGTTTAGAAAGACAGACACCTATTGTGCGCAGAATACTGAAAAGGTTAAGACTGAAAAAGGTTTCGGTAAGATGGATTCCGAGGGTATAACAAAGAAACTTGAATAAACTATCTGGAGAGAACACTTGAGACAGTGGTGAATATGATTTCCGTTGAAGAATTATGATAGGAGATGAGATATAGCTGCACCATTTAAATCTGACACAAACCAATGGAATTCTTGCATCCGTAATTCTTTGATGAAGGTCTAGTAAGCCTCTTGATAAAGATGGCACGAAAACCTACCTGAAGAGAAAGAGTCACACGGTTAAGTCAAGGAACTTGAGAGGCCATGCAAGAAGAGCCAAGTCCTTCTCAAGAATCTTTCCCGCTGAAGAAGGGCATCTGTCGCAAACAAAACTCCTACGTTTTCCCCAGTGCGGTGTTATCTTTTAAACGTGGCTTTGCTATTGCAGCGCAATCCCTGGGAGAATTATGCACTTCTTCTCGAGGACGAATTATTGGGTCGAGGCGAATGAAATGTTCTGAAAATGAGCAACACATTCGGACGTGAACAACTGACAATGATGCTATCTGTCGGGCAAAACTGTGATCCTTGAACGAAAATAGATTTTCGGGCGTGAAATGAAGAAGTTTTGAATTGCAAGGTACTGTTTCTCTGACGGGAAGTGATCCAGGCGATGAAACAAGTGCTAGTCTCTAAGAGATAAGACCTAGAAATAGGCAGGATGAAGCAATGCTTCATAGCCCAAAGTATTCAATAATCTCAGCATTGTTAATATGCGGGCATGAGGACGGGCAGAAGAAAACTTTATGTATTTCTACATATAATCTCCCTGTACAATGAGGCATTGTTCCATCTTTTCAGTAGTCCCTCAAAACCAGTAAGATAAAATTCTTTGGGCTGCTGTCTGAACTAGGAGGTGACTTCCCTTTGCACAGCTTCATCGTCAGCCGAAAGATGATGTTTAAGAGGACCGAACAAATGGAAGTCGTGAGGAGCAAAGTCAGGGCTATATGATAAGCAGTATGCCCTCGAATCCCAGAAGACTATGAACATCCTCGTACTGGCAACAAGACAACTGAGATGCTGAGAAAGTTCACGTTCGAGCATCCTCCGTATAGCCTGATCTTACTCCAAACGACTTCCATTTGTTCGGCCCTCTTAAACATCTTTCGGGTGAACACTTTCCGTACAATGAAGCTGTTGAGTCCTCTTAAGCCTGTTTCACAATTACTGATTGCGAACGGAAAACAGGCGGATGCGGAGCCCGTAACGCAAGACGAAGATTTTTCGCAGAGACTGCCGTTTCACATTTAGCGGAATTCGCCCGCATTGCTCTTCACAACTGCTTTGCGGGCGGAATTTTCAATTCAAAGCGCATCCACAACTGCTTCAATCAATCAGAAAACGTCAAGTGTCGGCGCATCTTTGTTGCCATATTGGGCGAACACACTCGTAAAATTGGCATTTGGGAATGTAATTTAAAAAACACTGCTGTCAAAAACAGCCTTCGCCGATGAATGCTGCGAGACGCCATTTTGTGGACGTCGATCTCGTTTGGGAATTAACCAATCAGAAGACAGTTAATGCGGCCGCGGATTTAATTGTGAAATGGAAACGGAAAGTTGTTAAATCGCCCGCTTCGCGAGCGGAGGCAGTAGTATATAAAGCTCTAGATTAGGAAAGTACGGCAAACTTCGTCGTCTGCTACCAAATCCGCCATTGTTGGCCCAGTTGGCCCTATCAAGTGAGTTACGCTTCCTCTAAAATTCGGCTTAAATGCATCCTTTTCGCAAATTTTTTTATTATTATCGTCTGAAAAACTAACTGACAATCAGTAAATTCGGTAACTATTGATTTTTCTTTAAATTTTGTTTTCAATTATAATTTTTTACATATAAATAATGATAACGTTGAGGCAATTTAATGATAACCAGATTAAGTTTTTAGTTTATTTTCACTTTATTTATTTATCCTTAATAAACGATTTACATGTAATTAATAAATTTTAAAAAACATTGTGTAGTTTTTGTAATTTTATTTATCAAAATATAATTTTATAAATTTTTATTAAAATATAACTTAATAAACTTTTATCAAATTAATTTTTATATTTATATCAAAAATTTCACTTTACCGATTTTAATTTTATTAAATTATAAAAACTATTAAATTATTAAAAAGATTATAATTATAATTATAAAAAATATCAAATGTAATTTAATAAATTAGGAACTATTAATTTTAAGTTTTTGATTTAAATATAAAAATTACTTTGATAATTATATTTTGATAGAAAATTTTAAAAATTATAATTTGGAAAAACTATCCGTTTGATTACAAAAAAAAATTACAAAAAAATAACTACACATGCAATGTATTTTGAAATTTATTCATTTATGGAGGTTTATAATATTGACGTAAAAAATCTACCAAAAACTCATAGTTAAAATTTTCTATAGTTTTTTTCACCCAAATAGCAAATTTTCGTTATATTCAAGTTTAATGATGAGTGATGATTAACTTCGCTAAAATAAGATGAAAATAACATGGACGTTTTATTTCAAGTTTTGCCTCCACATTTCACAGGCAGTTTAACCTTATTTTATTAAAAAGAACTATATTCAACAAAAAATTATATTTTCTGATCGTCTGAGAATTGCACAATGCAACATTTCTATAACATTCGGTAAATTTATAATATAAACGTACTTGCTTCTTATTACTTCTTCGGATATTTTAACGATTTTATTAACCTCCAAGGAGCATAGATTGAAGGATCATGAAATTTTGCTTATTCGAATTAAAATTTAGGATCAATCAACGGAAATTTCATTAAAAATTTAATCTAAATTGCATCTTCCACATGCATTTCAATGGTATCTATCGCTGCGTTTGGGCCAACAATGGCTGACAAACTCACGTGACAGCCGTTCTACCAATCAGCAGCTGCGGGCGGCGCGGAAAAGGTTTGCCGTACTTTCCTAATCTAGAGCTTTAGTAGTATATGCTTCCTTGGGGGATTCGATGGGGCTAATGTGGGTGATTTTTGTGAAGCAGGCTTTAATCGAAGCGACGATGAAGCTGTACAAAGGGAAGTCACCGCCTGGTTCAGACCTTGCTCTAAGATCTCAAAGGCCCCCTACTGCTACAGGATAATGCAACTATGCAGATCTGCTCAAACATTATGTAGCCTAATGTTAGTTGGGAAGCTCTGCCTAGTCCTCGTACTCATCTGACACCTCTCCCAAGATCATCACTGGAAATCGTCATGCCTTCTAAAAAAGGAGTTATGTTCATGTCCAAAACCAAAAATTTCTAACGATATGGGATTTACATATTACCACCATTTGGAGACCCAAGTTATTGATTGTAAGGGGGGGGGGGTTATTTAATGAATAAATTAAATGTCTTTATAAGTTATGTGAGTGCAACTGTATCACTGAACAATGCAAAAAACTTTTAAATGACCTGATGGTTTGTTAAGCAAACTCTCGTTTAAACTCGTTCCTGCACGTTCAATGTTGTTTTGTCGCAGTGAATTACTCGAAACATGTCGAGTATTTTAAACAGTTGATGGATATGAAAGTGGACTGTTTTTCTTAATTAAAGACTGGAATCAAAAATGCTTTGCCCATGACTCGAACCTACGTAAATAAGTAAATAACTCTTCCCGTAATGCAATTTTCTCGGTCGTTTCCTCATAAATGTCTAAAAAATATTTGAGGTCCATCCGTCAGGGGTCGGCCAATGCTCCTCGCTCCACCCATTTGCGGCCGAATCAAGAATTTAATTAAACTTTTAAGAAATATTTATATTCATTCTTCGATTTTCTGCATCAAAAATTCTTTTCATGTTTGCCGCCAATTGGAGCTGTAATCAACTCGAAGCCCCTTAACAGAGGCAACGTAAGCATCGAGTTGTTTAAACAGTTTTAGGCTGAGTATGAGCAGATTCAATAAACAAAATAATAATGAAAATATTGAGTTTTGATGAAGTGGCTGCAAAAAGTTCTGGGAGTTCGGTTTTTATCTTTTTTCCTCTTATTTAAGAGCTGAAGATGGGTAGGAGCCTGCATTTGTCGCCCCTTTCGTCGCCATCAAATCCCGCAGGTTTTCTTTCATCCGTCCCAATCAATTCGGAATCCTTAGGATCCGTTTCTGAAACGCGAGCCACGATCAATTGAATGAAGAGACAACGCCGGAGTAACAGAGATACAAGCACCAACGAACAGAAAGGGGAAAAAAGAATAGAAAGTGCTGCAACCTCATACAGACCTTAACGGCCATTGTTTATGTTGACCAGTTCGTCACTATCGTAAAAAAAGGAGAAACAAACCCCCGGTTGCCATGGCGATTCTGCCTTCCCGTGCGATGTAAACACTCTGAGGATGCCATTCCCGCGAGATCATATCGCTCGTTGCCTTTCGAGATTTCTCCAAACACCCGTGCTTATAGGCCTCGCGGAGATTTCCATAGACACAACAGACCATCGCTGGGGGAGGATTAAAGTCTACGACAGAAGGCTACGTCTCCAGCGCAATTTCGCCAGTTTCGTTGCCAGGAGTCTTCGACTCGCCGTTTCTTCTCGCTTATCGATAAAAAAATGGGCCCACGAAGAAACGGCCTTAGAAATATAAAGAGCAAAACAGGAAATAAAGTCTCTCTACAGGTGCCCAATGAAATATTGATATTCCATAGAAAAATCCTTCGATCTGATCGTGAGTGAAGTGCGTGAGGGTACCCGTATTCATTGATGGACTCGTTTGTAATAATCCATCACTTTGTAGTCCTAGAAGCTGTCGAAAGAACATTAGAAACCCTAGATACTTTCAATTAATACACTGAGTGGCCAATTTATTATGACAACCTGACAGTTTTAGCAAATTAGCTATAGTGTCACTCTGTTGTCGTTAGAATGCTTACTAGAACAGTAGTAAACTTTATTTGTTTGTGAACGTGACCTACAATCATTCTCAAAAGTATAAGTCCACCCCTGAAGTTGTGCTTTATGCAACAACGACTACTTTGAATGATATTTACATTTTTTTAATGGATAAAAGGGTGTTTTTAAGGAATCTACAAAACACTTCAGCCAAAAATACGGCTTTATTGCTTAACAATACATGAAAACTGAAAATAGCAGCTGTTTATAAGTAAAAGTCCATCCTTAGAACTCGTAGATTACACCCACAAAGAAATACTTAATACTTTGTTGCATCTCCATTTTTAGAAATAACAGAAAAAATTCGATTTCGCATTGATTCAACCAATTTTAATAAAACATCGCATGAGATACTCTCCTAGGATACGACAATTGCATTTTTAAGTTCAGCCTTCCTTGTTTGTATTGATCCCTGGCAAGAATTCCCTACAGGTTTTCTACGGGGTTCAAGTCTGGGGAGCAAGCTGGCCACTCCAGAAGGGTGTTGTTGTTTTCTGTAAACCACTGACTGCTGCTTCTTTATTGGCTCTTTATGTGTGGCAGGGGTCGTTATATTGCTGAATATGAAGTTTTTACCTCCCTCCCCCGTACTTCACCATATCTGCAGAGTTGCGCCCCCAGCATAGATCTGTAAGAGTCTGTGTTCATCCTGCCACTGACAAACACAATCCGTTTTGCCTTGCGCTGAAAAACCACCCCAGATCATCACCGGACCTCCACCCATTTGGCGACTCATTTGCACTTGCTTTTCTGCTCTTAAATGTATTAGCCAGTAATATTGCGTACCATCCGGTCTATCAAGATTGAACTTTTTCTCGTCCGATGGTCCCAAGACATGCAAGTCTGGCAGCCTTGTGGGCTCTTCTTATCTGGCAATATTTTATGTGTTCAGCATTGTTGAGAACACCTGTGATGATTGATTTCGACTGTGGAATGTCCAGAGCAGACCTGATTTTCCTCGCTGTCATTTTCCCCTTGGTTGCAAGAACACACACCCGACGTTTCATTCGTGGTGACAAAAAATGAGGTCTCCCTGTCGAGGTTTAATTTGTCCATCAATTCCACGGGCTAATACATTTTACACTGCACATTTTGACCGTCCTATTTCGGCTGCAATTTGGCGTTGCGATTTACTTTTTCCGTGTAAATGTCAAATCTTACGCACTTCAGTTTCATGGAGTTGTGATCATCTAAGCATAGTTTGTTGGACTCAAGAAATGCCATAAATGGACACAATTGTTCAATATGTCGTTAACTTCTGTTTATATCATTTGCATTTTATCAGAATAGGGAGAATTCATTATTTTCAGAAGTGGACTTATATTGTTAACATGCTTTTTTAGGTTTTTATCAATTATTAATGAACCGATTAAAATTCTTGGCTGAAACTTTTCGTAATTCTTTAAAAATGAAACATCAACCCATGAAAAAGGTAAAACATCAACACAAGAAGGCTATGTTGAAAAAGTACCGTTTTTAGGGATGATGATTTGACAAACTTTGTACTTCGGATGATGCATTGCCTGGCCAAAAAAGAAAGTCATCTTCGAATATTCAATATGGAAATACAAAGGAGCCAATGGAAGTTTACGTTCTTTAACTTGCCCTGCATTAATTTATCACTTCATTAGTTTGGAAGAAAATGTCTGTGGAAGCAACACCTGGTCTCGGAAAGGATGTCATCGAGTTTTAGAATGGACAAATTGTTGGCCTATTCAAAGAGGTTGCGCCATTTACTGAAACTGGAGTAAGACCCGTTCTCAATTTGCATTATTAAAGCCCCCTTGGAAGGAAAGATTTGAACCATCAACCTCAAGAAGTAACTACTGAAACCTTGTCTTCAGAAACAAGTTTTGAAAAATCGTGACCGGAGAAGTTTAACAAGGAGTCAGTCAAAAGTGTATCCACAACCTAAATAGCTACTCTGCCACAAGAAAACCTCTGTCAGCGAGACCAATAGGAAAAAAAAATTACTGGTCATCCTGGAGCACAAAAATTGGTGTGTGGTGTAATGGAAAAAATCATGCGGTCTCATGAATCCAAGTTAACGCTATTCCAGAGTGATGTGCGCATCGGGGTAAGAAGAGAAATATACGAAATGATGGATTCGTCTTGCGTGGTACTTATTGCTTCTGGGTTGCTTCTGCTGATCTGGTTTAGATTTGTAACGTTAAACAGCAATCAAATGACATCAGCCGAATATCTGAATAGAATGGATGACCAAGCTATTTCATCCATGAACGAGTTGTTTCCTGATGGCTTGGAATGTTCCAGAACGACAACGCAAGGATTCACCTAGCTCGAATTTTAACTGACTGGTTCTGGTCTCATGATCATTCATTACAATAGATCAACTGCTCCCCCACAGTCCTAACCTTAATCTACAGAACGTCTTTCGGATGTATTGGAGATGGGCATGCGGAAGTTTCCATTATCCTCGCATCACTGAGGATCTGGACAAAAAATTACTGGGCCAGTATACAAAATTTCGAGATGGACCTTCTTGAATCTCTGCCAGGGTGAATACAGGCCGCCATCCAAGCGACAGGTGGCCCCACTAAATTTTAAATGACGCCACTTTTATTGTTATTTTTTTTGGCCAGGCATTGTAGTAGTACGAGGGGCGTTCAAATTTGATCTGAACTTTATCTTTTGTAAATTTCCTTGTTGTAAAAACCCAAACTTTCCTTGTTGGGATGGCAACTACCGCCTGTCAGGCAAATGCAGCACCACTCATCTAGTTGACAACCGATTGTTTGTTTAAACAAAATGGCGGACAACGTCATGTCGACCAAAGTAGAACAACGAATAATCATCAAGTTTCTCCACAATGAAAGTGTGAACGCATCTGAAATTCATCAGAGACTTCAAAGACAGTTCATCAAGTTATGTTTGTCTCATCGATCATTCGTCTTTGCTTGGTGCCAAAAGTTTGAAGGCGGGCGAGAATCCACCGGCAATGATGGCATCATCGCATGAACAAATTAGTGATAAAGGACAACAGGTAGATTCATGTCCGAAATTGGCTTCAATACTGAACATCAGCACGAGCAGTGTGGAGACCATCATCCTCGTTAAGCTGAAATTCAACAAGATCTGTGCCAGATGGGATCTTAAGCAACTCTCCGAGGATCACAAACCACTGGGTGAAAATCTGTTCCATGCTGATGCAACGATAGGATAGGAAAGGAGACAGCTTCCTAAAATGTTTTGTGGACACCGACGAGACATGGATTCATCACCCTAATCCTGAAAGCAAGTGTGCGATCATGGAGTGGCGACACACTGACTCACTACCCAAGAAATTCAAGATGACACCGTCGCCAACGAAAATGATGGTAACTGCATTCTTGGACATAAAGGGTATCATTCACGTCGATTTTCTGGAAGAACGTCGAACAATAAATGCACCCTCCTATTGTGACATTTTGAGGACGTCACTGAAGCCGGCAATAAGGAAAAAGCGACCAGGATTCCTTACCAGTGGGGTTTGTTTTCTGGAAGACAATGCCGGGCCACACGCAGCCAAGCTGACTATGGACACACTGACAGAACTCAAATGAGACATTTTACCACATTCTCCATACAGCCCGGATCTCTCCCTTGGACCATTGAAAGAGTTGTTGGGAGGGCAGAGGTTCGGCTCCAATGAGGAAGTGAAAAAGGCTGTTCGGATGTGGTTTCGACATAACCCTGAAGATTTCTACAGAACCAGTATCCAGATGCTCCCAGAACGCTGGAAAAATGTGTAGAGGAAGCAAGGAGAGTTCTTGGATAAATAACTGCTGCGTGTGGTTTCTTTGTAGTTTCTTGATTTTATAAAAAATAAAGTCCAGGTCAAATTTGATAGGCACAGGAGCACGAGGATTGAGCAGTTAATAATTGAAAACAAATTATGTGGTCCGATGAATCACTTTTTCAGTTACACTATGCAGAGGGCCGACTGAGAATTTGGCGGAAACAGCACGACAGCATTGACCCCCAAAAGCATTACTTTCAAGTTGGAACACAACCTTTCAACCTCAAACCCAAATACTGCTGTTCGCAATATCAAATTGACGCAGTGGAAACTGTTCCATTGCCAAGAAGCAAAAGGAGGATGAATAAAATGCGATACTAATAGGAATTCGCCAACGCAAAGTAAATTTTGGAGTATTCAGTATATGTGAAGATAATATTTCTTGGATTATATTCTACCTTTATTAACGCAATTTCATTCTGAAAATAGAAATCCCAGATGTAAATTTTACATACGAGGTGCTACCCAACATTTTCCGAACTTGTTTTATTCTGACCGAACCGTAAGAAATACGATGTTTTACCGTTAGATGGTGTTAGGGGTACATCTCAGCTGTAATTGCGCCTAGCTGTGTCATCCTATGTACACGTGATTTTGAGTTTGAACTCTTTTTATCACTGTGTTGGTGTGTTGCGATTCTTAATATTAAAGCTGGAGAAAACTGCGGCTGAAACCCACAGACTGTTGAAGGAGGCTTTTGGCGAAAGAAGCTTTAGGCCAAACCCAAACATTTGAGTGGGTTAAGCGTTTCAAAGATGGTCGGGAGTCCGTGGAAGACGACAAGTATTCTAGTCGACCCTCAACAAGCACAACTCTGGAAATGATCACAAAAGTGCGTGACGTGATCCGAGAGGACCGAAATCAGACCATCCACGATGTTTGTGATCGCCTTGGACTGTCACACGGGACGTTTTGAGACGACTGAGGGAAAACGTGAGGCTCAAAAGGCCAGAGATGTAGAGGAAGAAAGTCTGGCTGCTCCATCACGACAATGCTCCGGCGCACACATCGCACATTCTCAACAAAAACAACATGACCGCTGTCCCTGGCATCCTGCGATTTCTACCGCTTCCGAAAATTGAAATTACGATTATAAGGGCGGCGATTTGACTCCATTGAAGTGATCCAAGCGGAATTACAGCAAGTGTCAAACATGCTCCAACCCGGGAACTTCCAGGAGTGCTTCCAAAAGTGGTTGGTTGGTTTATTAGAAATTTTGGCGTCGACTACTAAGGTCATTTTGCGCCTTTTACACAAGTTATATCTGTACGCAGTCCGGAACAAACAAACGTCCATGCCTACGGCGGGATTCGAACCCACGACCAGGTGGGCTCGAGAACTAGAAAGCCTACGCCCTATCCCTCTCGGCCACGCTTCCAGTAGTGGGAACATCGGTGGAAGCGATATATAGATGCCCAAAGAGACTACTTTGAATGTGACGGTGGAAATTAAAAGATCGGTTTAGTTCCGTATTTTATAGAGGTACATTTCGGGAAATTTTGGGTAGCACCTCGTAGTGTACTTTCGAGCTTGGTTCCTACCCGAACGTCGAGTTGCGGATGCGTATGCAATCACCAGATAGGGGATTAAAGAGGCCTTGTTCATTGCGGAAGTACCTGAAAAAATATGAAAACAATAGTCTCATTATAATGCAATCTTTATGAAAAAATATAAATAACCGAAGGAAACCATTTTAATTACAGCATTGTTAAAGATTTATAATTTATGAATAAACAATTAGTTGGGCTTCTTTAAGGCTCACTTGCTCATTTCTTTATGAGAGCAGGAGGGGGGGGGACACACAAAATGAACCCGTGATGAATCTAAACGATTAGCAGAACGAAAATGTTAACGAGGGGGTAATACCAAATCCAATACGAGTTTTTTTATCACTTATTCTAAATGAACACGAAGGAAAGCAAACTTTTGCGATGGTCTACTTCTATCCAATCTTGTCTACAGTCGTAATTCACGAGACCGGGGGATCCCGCTTACGAGGCCGACAACCCAATTTCCCACGGCTCCCGGGGAGAGCTGGAGATTTCTTCGGGGGCCATCGCAGTCCTCGTTACTTTGTAGTCGTGGTGTCCGTTAAAAATCCTTAGAGCCTCCATGATACCCTTAGATATCCCCGCACACATTTCTTTTTTCCTCCCCCCCCCCCCTCTTTTCTTTAGGACTCGCTGGAATGTCAATGGGAATCCAGCGAGTGTTGAAAAACGAAGCTGAAATTGCAATCGATTGGAGCGATAAATTTTATAAAAATTAAAATTAGACACAGAGTGGCAAAACCTAGCAACAGCTGAGTTTCGGATAGAGACGATCCTTTGTCAAAACTAAATAATTAAACTTTTATTATTCTAGGATTTTTGCACCTCGTCCTTCTATCCGACACTGGGCTTTTACTTTTCTAAAATTTGGCAAAAAATCGGCAATATGTAAAGAGAAAGTAACATTTATCTATCCACGAATGAGCAAACGTCACACAGTCAGCAATGATAAAATAAAATAAAAATTGCATACCGAGAAATAATTTGCATACCGACTCACCGACATCTACAAAATGCAATCGGCCATTAATTTTGCACCAACCTAATACGAGGGTTATTCGTAATGTAAAGTCCGTTTTGCAATAAAAACAAAACTACTAAATATATTTTCAAAATTTTTTCTTTACCAGATTTTATGTACCTTTAACTAGTTTTGTTTTCTTTACCAGATTCTATGTCCCCATCTAATCAGATCTTTTGTTTGGCAAAAAATTGATCACCCGCTTTATAGTCCGGAAAATGCGTCCAGTGACTACCACCTGTTCCAGGATCTAAAAGAGATCTTCGGCAGCCTACATTTCAGCGTCGATGAACAAGTGAAAACTGCGTGACTTTCTTCACCGGCGGCAGCTTCTATGAAGTGATCACGCGGAAGTACATTGAGCATGATCTGAGTGCTTAAATAAACTTAAAAAAAATAGTTAAAAGGTACATAGAATCTGGTAAAGAAAAAATTTTTAAAGTATATATAGTAGTTTTGTTTTTAATGCAAAACGGACCTTACTTTATGAATAATCCTCGTATAAACATAGGGACGTACGAGGTGCGATCCAAAATTTCCCGGTTTGGAGCTGTATAACCGAAACGTGAAATAATTTCATTGCACGCCGATTGATGGCAGTAAGTACTTGTTTTTGAGCTAGGGTACAAAATTTCATCGTGAATGAAGCAATTCTCGCCTGTATAGACGTCGTTTTGTTAGAAGTTGTTGACGTTGCATTGCGATTTTTCATTTTTTGGGGGAGGACGTTCATCGAATTCTTGAGTTATTTTGTATCGTTCACCGTATCGCCATGTAAGAGCTGCTAGCCCCCCTCTCCCTTGTATCCTGAAGAAGGCGAGGTTCAATGCTGAAAGTAATCTGATGATTTTCGACAAAATGTTATACTGTAAGGCCTCTCTTTATTTTGTTTATAAGTACAGTACAGAGAACAATCTCATAAATTCATCGAATTCTTAACAAAAATTAAGCAAAAACTGTGAAATGGAACAACCAAAATCGGAGGGAACCTCTAATCCACAAGGAGATTTGAAATACAGTTAACTTTTGCCTCTCATCGCTGAAGATGGCTACTTGGTAGCCGAAATACGTATTTCCAAATTTTGATTTTGATCGAATTCTTGATCATGAAGATGAAATATTCAGTGTTTTTGCTTACCAGAATTCCGACCGCTTCCTTCTGACATCTTCACGAAGGCGCCTCAGACATCACAGTTTACATTTCGGCCACTAAGTAGCCATCATCAATCTCGACAATTACGTAAGACAGGATATCTAATTCATCTTTTGAGAGGATGATTACGGATTTGTTGACAAACAACTGCGCTGCGTTCGCGATTTGGATTAAGGGGAATTAATAAGTTGAGTTTATTCATAATTATGCGCATTCTTAAAAAAAAATTACCCAGGAAAGAATCAAGTTTCGCGAAATGAAATTTGGCACCAACAAGACATGAATACGGTAAGTTTCAATTTCGATATTGGCCAATGAACTGTACAAACCGCGTGTTGTTAAAATCAACAGTGATGGAATCAGAGACAACAGATTGCATCGAAACTGTTGTTAAATTCTCCGTTGAGTCTCATCGAAACACTGGGTTGGAGGGTTTGATTTGGCGACATATGATGCGAAGAACCACGGTGGAGATATAGAACCACTCTACGTAAATAAATTATTTTTACCCATTTTTTAGATAGAAAATCTAAAGAATAGACCATTGCACAGTTAAAATATCTTCATTATTTCTTCTTTTACCGATTAAAATTCTTCTCGTAGTGAGAAAATTCAGAGCCGTAGTGAGGAGAGGGGCCTACCAGGGCCTTAGCCCAGGGCCCTTGCATAAGGGGAGCCGCCAGAGCTGTACAGAATACATTAAGGGGGCACAAAATAAAATTAGAGAATATAATTTGCCCACGGCTCAATGTACTATGCTATGGTACTGAACTAAGTCGTTGAATTGATATAATTCAACTGCAATGTCAGCCATATTTATTTTGCTGATGAATGTTTAGGCATCAGTCGTGTTGTTAAAAGGACAACTCTACGGTCATATACAACTTTATTTAAATCGAAATTCTAACCTATTAATAACATCGTGGCATATTTAAAAAAATTTAATTCGAACTCTAAATGTGTGAAAAAATGAAAATAATGAGCGAGATTTGGGTGAGGCCGTGACTAGTTGGAGTCAAACGTAGAACAACAATGTAATCCGAAAAACAATGTAGAACAAAAAACAATGTAATTTTCATTGTTTCAATCTTGGATTTTAACAATCAGTATTTTTTCATTTGTTGAAAACAATGAAGGCTGGATTGTTGGTCAGGTGACTTTTCCGCGTCTGGGCCTGTCTTTTTCGTTGGCCTCCTCTGACTCAAACTACGTCACTTCCGGATAAAATGGCCAGCGGAAGGGAGGGGTAAAGCGCCGTTTTTCACTTTTCAAAGCAGTTTCTTATATTGAAATTATGGACCAAATTTAAAAATTTCAACGGGAATGTATTATATCAAAGAATGATATTCTGTAAAAAAAATTGTTATTGATTTTTTGCATAGAGTTGTCCTTTAAATAGCACTACCGTTGACTACAACACTCGTTGCACCAGTTAACGAAAGCGATGATTTTAACAACACGCAGAAAGAATCAATGACAAAAATACTAAAATAATGAAACTGAGCAGTAGGTATAACTTTCATGAACTTAGGTAAGGGATTGAACACTGGGATTTAAAGTTTAAAATACTGTTTACAAAGAGCAAGGATGAGGTCAGAATCCGAATACGTAAGGCGCGATATAAACTGTGAGACCTTGATACAGAATAATGCACTAACCTTATGATGTTGTGGACGTAATCATAGAAATGGAAGGAAAACAGAACCAGTATTCCATTTATCATCCGTATGGGCCGATTTTTATACATTTTTGGGTCAGAATATTTCTGGCTTCAGTTTCGGATCAAGCATCTTCAAAAACAAAATCCAAGTAAAAATTTTGAATGGATTTCTTTCTTTCTTTCTTTCTTTCTTTTTTTTGCATAACAGTATGATCCATCTAGTTCTCAGATTTGTCATCCCCCTCTCCCCCATCGGCCCTAGCCCTGACGTATAATCGAGTTTCTATGAGGGGCGGTCATAAAGTCATTTCAAACAACATGAACAAATTTTCGCTTTTGATAATGTGTGGTACCACTGGAAAGCAATGTCCCTCGAGTGCTGGAGTATACAAAGCAGTTTTTGGTGCACTACCGCTAAACGCCGCCACAGCGTCGAAAGCAAAATGGCGCAGCCCGTCCGAAAATTGGAGGTGCGAGCCGTGATAAGGTTCCTGCAGCTTTCGAGCTTTTGAACCTGTGTCAACCTGAGCCGGATGATTTTTTTCGAACGGCTTGTCAGTATGGACAAATGCGTTGTTCCCGTTCAATACAGGGCTGCGCCATGCTTCAGCACTCGAGGATGTCGCTTCCCAGTGGCACCACACCTTTTCAAAAGCGATCGTTCTTTCATGTTGATTGTAATGGCTTTACGACCGGTCCTCGTACAGTAAGAAAGACCCAGGAATGACTCGCTCCGTTTACTCCGAGGGCACACATTTTTGTGATTTTGCGACACCCGAACGAACAAAAGTTTTCTGTAATCTTTAATTTCCATGAAAATAGATAAATTTTCTATGAAGATTCGAAATTTTATTTATCAAACCATTTTTCTCTCTATGTACACATCGCCGATTCTTTACGAAAACTAAATGCCACGCAGTCACGTGATAGACCGAGGAAGTGCATAGTCTCTATACATCAATAATTCCAGCTTAATCAACGTTTGACCTTATCTCAAGAGTACGAAGCTCATCTAAGATTAAAAGAACTAAACACTGTAAGAGCATAAGCTTTAAGGGTATGAATCAAATTGGTTATAGAGGTACTGCTTTAAAAGTCCCCATTCACAATTTATGATTCAACGCGGCAAACACTCCCTTACTTTCTGCCAATAGACAAATGTAATATGGATTAACTTAAAACTTTAATGTCGAACATAACAATTCTTAAGAACGAAAATGGTTAAAAGCAATAAAGCAGCAGGAGAGATGACCAGAAAGTAAGTGTTCGTTGCCTTTTAAGCCACCCGGTAACAATTTCTTGCGCAGCTGTTAAAAAGATGGCCGCGTTCCCTTTTCAGTTCCTCGAGTCTCTCCGCGTGTGTGTCAAGTGCTTTGGTCGTGAAAGTTTTCAAAACCCTCGAGAACAGAAAACTTGAGCGCGAAGACTATTCCGAAGAGCAATGTCGACCAGGAGTTCGATGGGCGCAGGGAACATCTCCATCGACGGCGTTTATCTGCTCGGCGGGGCGTGGACTCCCAGCAGCGGCACCAGATTCCAGGGAGGGATCGTTTCCCTATAAAGGACTCATAAACACGGCCATAGATCGTGACGAAGATCGTCATTATCATAGGAATATTCCGTCGCCCGAGATGGACCACGGAGGCAGGCGGCGCAACGACATCTGGGGGGCGGCGAATAAAAACGACTCGGCGTCGTCCCCGCTGATTAAGACGGACGCTTAAAAAGGAGCCACGAATGAAAAAAAAAAGAAGTATGAAAGAAAAAAATAGTACCGTGCTGGAGAGCAGGGCGAAGGGGGCGTTAGGAATTGGTGCGCCGAACGTTTATTATACAGCGTTCGCTTCGTAATTGCCGCGTAGGAATGAATTTTTTAAACTTTCGCTTAATCGCTTCTCCTTCAGTCCTTTTGCCTACATCAACTCTCCACCTTCCTCATATTACAGATGAATATTTAACACGAGCCACGCGCGAATAATAATCCCCGCGAATCATATTTCCGTCGAATCGATGCATACGTAAAAATAAAAGGAGAGGAAAAAGAGAGGGAAGGTTCAGCTGGTAGAACCCCTGTCTTCGTTCGTAACGACACCCGGCGCCATTCATTATTGATGGCAAAGAACCTTCTCTCTCTCTCTCTCTCTTTCTCTCGTTCGGATGCAGGAGATGCCATCATCGGTTGACGCAGGCAGAGAGAGAGAGAGAGAGAGAGAGAGAGAGAGAGAGAGAGAGAGAGATTCCTTTTCCGTCCACTAGGAAAATAAAGTGGGAGAAAAGAGTAAGAAGAAGAAGAAGAAGGAGGGAAGTTCTTCCAGTCCCCTCCTCTTTCCCTTTTCTTCCTGGTTCCGTCGTCATTGGAAGGACCGTCTCGTTCAGTCGTTATCGCACGACGACGTCGGTTACCATGAGAACGAAGCGGCGAAACGACGCGCCACCAACAGGTTTTATTGAAATTTTTTTTAATAACATAAAAATGGCGGCCCCCTTCTTTTTCAATCGCATTATTACTCGATTGCACGAGAGCTTAAACAAAACGCTACCCCCCGCCCGCTTCTCCGTTTCGGTCGCTTCCAACTCCGATTAAATTCGCCGCTCAAGGAGGTTTCGGCTCCTTTTGACGAACAGCGATCGAACATAACGAATCGCCTTCAGCCTCTACTCTTTCTGTCTGTCTCTCTCTCTCTCTCTTTTACACACACACAAACAGATAGACAGACATACATACATCTGCCTTTTTATTTTCTTATCATTTATACCCTACAGAACCATACCGAGAAGAAATAGAGACTACTGAATAATGGATGCTAAGAATTAATTATCGAAAAGAAACTATATTTTTGTAAAAAGCTTTGAATCCCTTACAGGTCTGCTTCCTCAAGAATGTTAAAGTGCATTTCCGTGTAAGCTAGAACAGGTCCACTATTGAGAGGCATGTATTCACAAAGTAAAATATGGATAAAAAATATTCGCTGTCGAATATTCAATTCGCAAATACTAAGAAGCCAATCACAGCTTACGACTGTATTTCTTTTAACTTGTCCTGTATTAGTTTATCACTTCACTTGCTTGACAGAAAGAGGTCTGTGGACGCAGCAACTGAACGCGGAAAAGATGTCACCGACTTTCTGAAATGACAAATCGTTGGCCTATTCCAAGCAGAGAAAACGGGAAAAAAGATTGCGCCTTTTAATGGAAATGCAGTAACAGCTGTTCGCAAAAAAAGTTAAGATAATGAAGGCCCCAGAAATTCGTCACGTTTACGTACATTGGACCAGAGGTGAATAGAACTGGAATATTTTTTAAGTAAAAGTTTTCTACATTGCCTATCGGACCTGAATAAATTGCAGCAGAATACTAAATCCCGCCAACGGATCTAATGAGAATACTTTCTAAAACAGTGTTTAAAAATTTTCGTGTATTTCGTGCCCAAGCTCTTACGTCGGCTTGACATCGAGAAGCAGCAACGGAAAAAGCTACATTTGCAGAACACCTAATATATTAGAAAGATGGCCTCGGAAAAATTGATGACGTCATGAGCATTTTTAAGATTTCAAGCGTCCGCAGGGCGGTCGGTTTATTGGAAAACATCGAGGTTTTCCAAATAACTTCACATATAACTGACACATAACAACCAAATGCATTTCCACTTTAATATGACATTAAACATTATTAATGGTAAAGAGCTCGAGTGGGTGAAAAATTATAAATACCTCCGAGTGATGATAGATGCCAAGCTAAATTGGGGCGACCATCTCTCCAATGCTATCAATAAGGCTAAAAAGGCAAAGTTTAGTCTGGTTACTCTGCTGGGGCGTAATAGCGCGCTTGGAGTGGATAACAAACTTCTATGTAAAATGGTAATCCGAACTATTCTTCTGTATGATATGCCTGCCTGGGCTACAATCTGCAAATCCAGATGGAAGGATCTCCAAACCTTCCAAAACGTGACATTGAGGACCACTGCTTAGACAAGAGAGTAGCAACTGATGCTAATGCTGCCGAAGATTACGGGCCATCCCCATCCTCTGGTTGCAGATACTCTGGATCACCCGCTCTCCTATAGAAGTTCCCTCAGGCATCGCAGGCCTCGTCACATCCTGGACGTCAACTTTGACGACATCCATAAGGCCATCTTTCCAGAATATTGGATCTCTTAGCTCCTCCATGTTCCTCGTCAATCAACAATCAGTTTTACTGTCCTGATAGGAAAGGACTCCCTTTATCCTCTGGATGAATTAACTAGGGCTGCGTCTAGAAAGTAACCGCCAATTGAATATTCGCCACGCTCGCGCCTACCTGAACCCCAACCAGTCTCAAAAGTCACCACGAGGTGCGCATGGTAGACGGAAAGTCGTCTCAAAAGTTCCTTCTTCTCCACCGCGAGTAATCACTCGACACCCTGGTCTTTCGGCTTGTTTTCTAAGCTTGCTCTTCGAAGCTAGTAAAAATCATGGCTGCTGATCTCTCGATAAAAAATTTTCAAGTCGCCACACTGAAAATTGTTCAGTCTCCGTTATGCTACAAGATCTTTTACGGATAAATTAGAAGCAACGGAACATCATAAAATCATTTCAATAAAGAAAGTATAGAAAATAAGTAGAAAAAGAAAAGTTAAGCATTTTTATCACTTTTATTTAAGTTTTTTCACTTAGAAGAAATAATCTTATTGGCAAAACAAATTCTGACGTCACAAACTGCTCCATGCTGTTTTTTTCAAAGGGACATAGTGCCATAACATCCTCGAAATGTCTGTCCTATTATCACTCCAATACAATGGCTATGATTCCTGTCGATCATAATTTGTAATATATTCGCGTTATAAACGAAATAAAAATGCGAGGAGTGCGTTTATCAGCTGCGGCCGAGTCATATCTTCATCTGAAGATTCAGATGGAGCTGATTTTAATAATGAAATACAATAGCAGCTGGTGTTACTGCTTTCACATTCTTCTTCCAGTAATAATGCAATTGTATTAAAATGTAAACACATTTCAATCATTAAAATAATCAAAATAAAATTAATCAGAAAAGACAGATTTATTTAAAAAACACTAAAGATAAATTTAGAAGTTTTAATTTAAACTAATATTCTTTTTATAATTTAAAAACAAAAAAAAATGAGTGTGCTTAAGACCACACGACCGGAGTGAAAACTTTTATGGCGACTGTAATCGATTCTAAGTAATGTATATGATAATGATATATACATTATTATGGGTGTTATTACTTGGACGAATCATGAACAAGCCATAAATTAATATTATATAGTATAAAACCATTTATTTTCATTCGTTTTCTCATTAGATCTTTACTTATGCAGGGTGCTTTTGAAAAGGATGTCGTGAGTTATCTAGCGATTTCTGCTCCTTAAAATAAACACAGTTTCCTCATACGTTTTGTCGAAGTTGCATTTCTTAAATGAGTAAACAGCTCGTGAAGTTTGGTTAAACTCCGCCCATAACGTAAACAAAAGCGCATGAATGACGTTAGTAAATCATACAGTTCGTTGAACACTCGCTAGTATGGATGTGCGTCGTACCGCAAAAAGCAATCCAGCCAACAAGAAATGTAAACTGGTTTAATGAGACTTTAATACTGTATCTCTCGATCATTTATTCACTTGCACGTCTACTCTAATTTGTTGACAAGTTCATTTCTGAGGTCTAGTAAATACGAATCCTTCAGTAGGCTGTGAGGAGAATGGTCGAGTTTAGTGGACAGATATTTCGCAGAAACCTATTAATGGAACACGAGGTAGTGTTTAGTTTTTTTCATGTGCTTTTATTTACGTTATGGACAGAGTTTAACCAAATTTCACGAGCTGTGTACTACTTTAAGGAAAGCAATTTCGACAGAAAGAAAGAGGAAACTTGTGTTTATTTTAAGGTGCAGAACATCGCTAGGTATCCCACTACATCCTTTTCAAAAGCATCCAGTAGATCACTTCTAGATTACATACAATATATTTGCATTGAAAAGCCCAATGATACTGTAATGAAACCATTAATGATACGATTCCAACACGTACTATTAAACAAATATCGAGTATCATTAATTACTCGTTATATTCACTCACGACATGTTGTTACGAGTTATTTGATACATAACAAGCCATATCTAGGCAATAAAAGTAACAACAGTACCATAGGGTGCCATGTGGTATCATTAGGGCACGACACATGGTCATGACACTTTGTTGCGAGTTGTTTGATATATTACATGCCATATCTTAGCATTGAAAGTTACAACAGTAACATATGGTAATATTAAGGCACGTGCTAATAAACTAATTCCAGTATCATTATTTACTCGCTATATTCAGCCATGACACGTTGTTACGAGCTGTTTAATATATTACATGCGCTATCTACGCATTAAAAGTAACAACAGTCACATAAGGTGCCACATGGTAATATTAGGGCACGTGCTACTAAACTAATTCCCACTATCATTATTTAATCGTTATATTCAGTCATGACACATTGTTACGAGCTGTTTGATATATTACATGCCATATCTTACCATTGAAAGTTACAACAGTACCACAGGATACCATTTGGGCACGTGCTACTAAACAATTCTCAGTATCATTATTTACGCGTTATATTCATTTATGAAATCCTTACACGTACACGTGTCACTAGACCCTATGTCTGCTGTCACTAGTTACTCTTATATATTCATTCATGACACGTCGTGACGAATTGTTTGATATACTATCTGCCATATCTGGTTATAGGAAATTTTTAAGGGTGTATCATAATTGTACCATTAGAGCACGTGCAATTAGAGCGCGTACCTATTCATGGTATCTCACGTTCGATCTTGTTCGTGCTCTGTCCCATATTAATGGATTGATGAAAACAGAGTGTGGTAAAGTTAATTCGTTTTCAAGTTATCTTAATTAATAAACTTCCTACGACTAAAATAAAGAAATCCGAGTTTTCCCGAGTTTTACCGGAAAAAGTTTCACTTCCGAGCGTGACGGATCAGACAATTTCACTCACCAGCAAAATTTTGTATGCGGTGCGCCTATAGAAGTTTTCACTTCAAAAAAATCAAATTCAGCCCTAAATATAATATTTAAAACAGTTGATTCTCAAACAAGATAATGTGCAGTTTTAAATGTTATATTTAGGCCTTAATTTGAAAATTTTTTAAAATTATAAAAAAATATTAGTTTAGACTCAAAATTCTTAATTTATCAGTAGTTCTATCTATTTTTTTTAAATAAATCTATCTTTTCTGATTATTTTTATTTTGTATCTTTTAATGGTTGAAGTGTGTTTGCATTTTAATATCATTTTATTTCAACGTATTATCTCATAATAATGCAAGTATTTTCTTTTTTTCCTCGCGTCTCTTTTCATTAATAAGTTGTTGTTATTAGCTGAAGCAATGGCGACTTGTGACTGTTCAGCGGTGTTGAACCCCTGGTTGAACCACAGCGTCTCGAAAGTCACCACGACCAGACGCGACCGCGTGTGATCATATTACGTTACATGGCAATCGGGCGGTCGTTACGCAGTTACTTTCTAGACGCAGCCTATGTCTCATCTGGATTCTTAGCTAATTCAGTGATTTTCCCCGGTTACTTCCCGGACGAGTATGGCAGTGAAAACACTGTTTCCAGACCACTCGTTTGTCGATTCTAATTTCATTTTGGCTCTTTTGATGAAGTTACCTTCGCAATACCTCAGCCACGTATTACATTTTTTGTATTACTTTATTTATTGGCACCTCTCTTTTATTTACTGTTCAAATTGGCTTTATTAAACCTCTAAGAAAAGATCTTAACTATTAACCCCAAGGAATAACTACGAGTATTATGAACGAAACCCCAAGACGAATGCTGAAGGCAAACCGAAGAGATTTCACATTAGAACTGAGGGGAAAGCTTAACAAGGGAGTCTCCAATCCTGCATACCATAAACCCAATGCGACGGGAACTTAAGGTTCCGGACGAAGCAGCTGTCCTGCCACAAGAAAACCGGTTGTTAGTAAAACCAATAGGAAAAAATTATTACTATTTGTCCAAGAGCAGAAAAACTGGGAGTTGAGCAGTGAAAATAAACACAGGTTTATCCTATTCCAACGTGATGGGCGCATCAGGGTAAGAATAGCACCACACGAAGCGATTTACTCGTCATGCTTGTTACCCATTGTCCAAGCCTGTGGAGGCAAAGTGAAGATCTGGGTTCCTTTCTATTGGACTGGTCTGATTTCTGCAAATTTATGCAGCCGAGTATCTGAATATACAGGATGACCAGGTCATTCCATCCATGAACAAGACCATTTTGATGGCACTTAAATATCAAGGACGACAATGCCAGGATTCACTGAGCTCGAATTATAACTGACTGGTTTTGGTCTCGTGAACAGTCATTTCAACAGATCCGTCGTCCATCACCGAGTTCTTTTGGTTTGCGAAAATTCTTTGGGGTGTATTGGAGAGGGGCGTCGGTGAGGTTACATACTCCCTACATCACTACTGTACAAAAAATAGACGTAGAATACAAGTTCAGCGAACATGTTGAATCCATGCCTTGGCGAATGCACGCCGTCTTCAAAGCGAAAGTCGGTGCAACTGAATATCAAACTGCGCCACTTTTTTTTCACGAATTTTGTGTTGAAGGCAATGTAATCAAAAGTGTCTGATTTGCAAATCGCTCTTCGGAATGAGTAGTACAATCTTGATCCTGCTTGTCTTCAAAACTTGATTTTTTTTTCACTGCCAGAGAGAGTTTGTGATGCTATTCAACTCAACGGAACTTCAATTGGACGTTAATTGTGCAACGTTAAATGTGATTGGTGAAGTCTCCTGTCTGTATCAATGTGAAATAGCTTGTGTATTTGTGTCGCCAGAGTTACAAATGCTTTTGCTAAGAACACGATTGAGAGTGAATCAAGTCCGTAAATTGGGCATTCCAGTCAGGGTTAAGAGAGCCGCTCCTAAGTAAACGAGATCCTAAGAGCAGCATTCGAAAATAGCTCTTCATAATCTATACAAAAAAAAGTAAATACGGTTTTGGTAATGGATGATGATCCTGATCCGTTATGATCATGGCCGTACCCAGGAGGAAAGGGGTGGGGCAGCTGAGGGGGCTGCACCCCCCCCCCCCGCCCAAAATTGACCAGCTTGCCAAGTAATTCTGTTGCTTGGGGGAACCCTCCATGCTAGCTGCAGAATAGGGCCAGCCCCCTCACCCCCGCCCCCGAAATAAAATTCTGTGTACGGCCCTGCTTATGTATGATCCATTATCCGACAAGCCATGGATCAGGAAGGAAATGTCTCGATGTTATTGTGCGTCTCAAAAATATAAAGAATGTACATTTTTAAGTATTTCTTAAAAGTCCATATTGTTTCAATGGACTATATATTTAAACAAGGCTGAAAAAATAATGATTCTCTTGTGGTTTGCGCAAATCAATGAGTATTTATTTAAACCAATGCAAAACAACGAAAACAAAACAAATCACGTGCTTCAAAAATTTAAAGAAAAACACAGTCAACACTTCAGTTGCTTGCCATTGTTAAGAATCACTTTAAAAACTCGCTCCTTCATTGTTGTTATAAGTTTTTGAAGTGTTTCCGGATTCAAACCATACCAACGATCCTCAATCGCGTGATGCAAATCCAGAACATTGGTGTACTGCCTAGAACCACGATACATCTCACGAGACAAGATCCCCCACAAATTTTCCATCGGGTTGAGGTCGGGGGATCTTGCAGGCCACTTCATGACTCGAACATTGTGCTGCTGGAACCATGTTCTGGTTGATCGAGGCGTATGGATGGGCGCGTTGTCCTGCTGAAACACCCAGGAATCTCCAAGTTCGGTGACATACGGAAGAAGATGCTCAGTCAGAACTTCCTGATACATGCCAGAATTCTGACGTCCGTTGATGATTGCCAAAGATGTTTGCCCATTGAAACCATACGCTGCCCATACCATAACCGCATCGCCTCCTTTTTGACGGCTGAAGAAGGATCGTGGTTCAGTTCGCAGGTCGTGTCAGTAGGATCGCCAACTGGTCCATTGAGATTCCATTTCTTCTCGTCCAATCCATGTGCTCGTGTGCCACCTGCAGTCTGGCCTCACGATGGGTTGTCGCCAGGGGAGGAATCTTGTACATCTTGATGTAAGCTACGTGTTTCTTCGTTTTCAGTCGTCTATGGGTGGTATCTTTGGACGCACTGGATCCTCATTGCGCTGCGATTTCTCTCAGGGACAGTCCCCCTTCAACAGCCTGATGCACGAATCTCCGATCTTCTCTGCTGTGGGTTTTTTTTTGCCTTCCAGGACGCTAATTTGGAGTAGTGTTCTCGCCTCTTACTAAAACTGCATAAACTCCTTTATCTGATCTTCCCAAAGTTTCAGTTATCTCTGACAAGGCTTTAGTGATTAAAATTATTTGAGTCATGAATAATGATTAACGAATAATTTCTGGAACGTGTGATTAATGAATAATGATTTATGATTGATTTTATTGAATAATGTAAATGAATAATGATTAATTTTATTAATTAATATAAACGAATAATACAAATGATTAATTTCATTGAATAATAAAATACTCTTAAATTTCCTCCTCTGATTAACAATTCGACTAATGTGTAATTCCCCCAAATGATTAATAAGGTAGACCTCGAAAAAATAAGTTGGACAACAAATAGGCCTAGAGAAATACGCTTTCAAACGGCAAGAGAAATTACTGCCAAATGGAATCCAATCAGCAAAAAAGAAGTTTCGGCAAAGACAACAACTGGGCGTTTGAAAGAGAGAGGTTACTCTTTTCCTTCTGTAGCAATATAGCCTCTCCTAACTAAACGAATGAAGAAAAAAAGACTTGAGTGCGCACGTGAACACCCAACATGGACTATAGAACAATGGCAAAAAGTCATATTCAGTGATGAATCTAGATTTTGCCACTGGATGATGATAACAAAAAGTTGTGCGCAAGAAACAAGAAAAGCTGGACTTTAGATGTGTACCATATAGAATCAAATTTCTACTAAGCATCATAGCTTATGGAACAATAAATGCGTATGGGACCGGAAGTTTAGCTTTTGTCAAAGGAAACGTCAGCAGTTCCTATTCCACGGAAATAATGGCTGATCATATGATACCAGGTGCTGCTTTTTACTTTCCTGATGGTAACTTTATAGTATACCTTGTCACAGACACTGCACTGGTTGGAAGAATAAAATATTCACCTTCTAAAATGGCCAAGAAATAGTCCTGACCTTAATCCTATAGAGACAATTTGGGGTAAAATGAAGCGAAACGTTATCATATGTAAAATTCTAACAAACAAGGATTTATTCAAAACTGTGTCCCATGTCTTATGTGAAATATCGAGAGATGATTGTCAGTGTCTCATAGAGTCTATAAGACAATATGTGCAAGCAGTTATTAATGCTAAAGGCGGCTGGACCAAATGCTAAACAAAGAATCTCCAAACTTATGTCCCAGCATAGACAAATCTCCAAACTTTTGGCTTCAATACTGTTTGTTTTTCTGTATGTTTTGTTAAAAAAAAATTGTTTGGAGTACATAAAATGTTTTGTGTACAGAGAAGAAACTAAGTAACGTTCGAATAAATCATCGTATAATGCATGAACAAGTTCTTTTTTTTTTAAACAGTTTTTTCAGATGAACCTTTCATATTTTTCAAAAATCTCCATATTTTTGTCTGGGAGTGTATAGTTGCCGCCACGTAAGTTGAACGATCTTTTTGACATGCGCAGTAAGTCTTCTCATCAATATGCTTTGTCTGGATTTAACTATGATGCACATGTTCTACTATAGTAATGGTGCAGATATCGTTGAAACGTGGAAAGCCTATTAAAAGTCATAATATAAAACAAATTGCCTTTGAGTCGACTATTCTGCGTCATTTTTTAATTTATTAATTTATTAATTTCATTTATCTATTTAAAAGAAAAAACGAAATTAGAAACTAAATATAAATACGAAAACAATGTTTCGAAAACGAAAGCGGACATTTCATGGAATAGCTAAGCGATTTACTTCCCGTTAACGTCTATTGGCTGGCGTTAGAAATGACGTCATCCTGTCGTTCAACTTATAAATGGCGGCAGCTATAATAAAATTAAACATTAATTATCAATATTATTCTTTAAAATATTCATTTATATTATTCAATAATTAATCATTATTCATTTATATTATTCAATTATTAATCATTATTCATTATTCGTTTATATTAATCAATAAAATTAGTCATTAATCATTAATCATTTACATTATTCAATAAAATTAATCATAAATCATTATTCATGATTAAAATAATACTTTTAATCATTAATCATTATTCATTATTCTTTAATCAATTGCTATATGATTATTAATCACTAAAGCCTTGATCTCTGAAACAGGCTTTCCTTGCGCCTTTAGGCGCCATACGTTGGCAATTTCAGTGGTGGTGAACTGTTTATTTCTCGGCATCTTCGACGTACAAAGACGTTGCTTTTTGAAGCAAGATTTCAAAAATAGTGAGACAAAATTGATTAATCGCACCCACAATACGAAATATTCTCACTGATTCCCTATTCAAAAACTTTGATTAATAATGATATGATGATTTTCGTTAAACTTTTGAGACGCCGCGTGATTGGTTACATTTTGCAATGTTTCATTCTCATTTGAATAAATTTTGCATAAGTGTTGCAACGCAAAGACTATCACCCCTCCTGGATTCTACTAACATGTAGATAACCTTGCATAATAATATTTTTAATAGGTTTCGTGAAATTTCGCAAAACTAACTTTTTATTTTTGAGACGCACTGTAGTTTATCATGAGCGCCGAAGTGTATCTGCGTAAAAGAAAGATGGATTCCTTTCATCCTTCGATATCCAACTTAGCAAGCACTATTACGCCCGAAACTGGTGTGCATAGGAAGAACAACGCTCTAAATGCTCTTCCTTGGACTGCGAAAACCCGTGGAAAATGCTACGCATAAGCGGTCGAGGAGGGACACCCGCAAATCTTCAAACATTTTCTAAACCCTAACCTTTTAAAAAATTAGGGTTTAAGCTAACTTTAAGCAACATTAAACTTATTACAACAGGTGTCGACATTTCGACAAAATAATAAATTTCAATTAACTTACTAATAAAACTCGCTATCTATCCCACTATCAAATTTAGGGAACAGTCATGAATTTTTTCCTCCGTCGCTACCTGACAGAGGAGAAAAAAGAGCGAGGATGAGATTCTTCCAACTTTTTTCGATAAGAGTCCACATGGCACCATTCAAATAAATTGGATGAAAATCTCAGTGGTCTAATTTTGCTTTTATTATCTGCAAATGCTCCGGGAGAACACCGACCGACCGACTTGTGACGGTGCGAATGTGTTCGAACAGAAGCTGGGCCCTCCAGTAAACTTATCTCAGCGCGGGGGTCGCACTTTTGGGTGGCCCTGCGCGAAAACAGTTCTTGGCGCCCATCCAAGCGTTGTAAAACTGATCATTTAGTCAAAATGGAGGAAGGTAAGAAGAGAAGAGGCGCAAGATTTGATCATTGCATAAAATATTTACTGACTAGATCTTGTCGTCTCGCAAAAGGCAAACGATATTTTTGGAAACCCATCTAAATAAATCCAGATTCGATTGATGCATAATAGAATGGCATTCGAGTTTGATGGTGAAATAATAAAGTCGCGCAGATTGAGACAAATCGTGTAAGTCAGCGCAATTCCCCTTTGGAACAATCCTAATAGGCGACGATGTGAGGATTGTTCGTTGATGTATCGCCCACTCAATAATTCACCGCGCTTTACAGGAAACTAACTTCTAAAGAGATTTTCTCGTGATTTCGTGTACTAACTTGATTATCAAAAGTGCGCGTTTCCCAGGAATTGAAGTGAAACTTTGCCGTCACCTCAATTGAGAAATCAGAGATCGACATTTCGCCTAAAGTTCGGATCATCAAATGGGACTTCCCCGATACATATTCCGATCCAAAACCATCGATTAAAGTCTACGGAAACGTCTCTTCAATGGACTGGAGAGGAAGAGGGAAAGACTTGGCGACGGTTATGGCAACTCGAAGCAGCCAATATTAATTTCGGATACGACATTCTCTACATTCCAATTTGACCGCCAATCTTGTCTTTCCGATGCAACTAAGTGTTACTTGGAAAGAGTTGGGGTTATGAAGTTGGGTGTGCGTGTTTTGTGGGGGGTGTTATAAAAAAGAATCTTTCTTTTCTCCTTTCACACGTTCAAATATCCTTTTTTCCGCCTGTGAAACAACGTCATCCATCATCGGCCATCGCTCGGTGTCTATTGGCGAGCGAAACGAACGGAGAAGGGAAATCGCCTAAAAATCATTCCCTCGGAATTTATGATAGGCAATAAAACTCTTTCTTCTCTTTGTCAAAAGTTGCAGTTTCTCCCATCAATGTATTTATCTTGTGTTAAGCAATATAAATTCAGTTGCTAATATTAGGAACGTCTCCAAAGAGTAATTTAAATAGGGTAATCAATAATAAAAAAATAAAAAAATGACCTTCGAATCACCAATTCTAAGATATTGCCACTAACTTTCTGAAGGCAAGTTTGCTAATAAAATTTCATTTCCTTTAACGTTTTCCACGACAATTCAGGTTGAAAGTTAGGTCAGATGCTGTTTGAAATGTCCATTGTCATTGTAAAATTGTTATTTCCAGCATTCATAACCCAGTGGATTGCAACACATTTTTCAATATCAAAGTTAAATGTACCATTACAGTCAACAAATCCAAGGACCGAACATAATAAAAGAATTTTTCATATTAACTAAAATGTTAAGAAATCTTCATCTAAGAGATCAAGGATTATCATCTCGAAGAACACTCTCAAAATAAAAGCTTTAAAACTTGCCATGTCGAGGAGAAGTGCATGTATAATTTTAAGCATATTAATCTGCCTATATTACGAAGGTAAGTCAACAGTGTTTTGATGATCTGTGGTGTTGGCGGTACAGTAGGGAAAAATTCGAATTGATTCCTTATCCACGCGACGGATAAACGAAACGACGGATAAGAAGCATTAGACTCGCGTGTTATAAATATAGTTCGTCCTTTTAAGTCTAATTTATTTGTACAGTTCCAAAAATTGAATTTTCAGAAATGGTCAATAAATTTGTAAATTAATATAAAGTCTTAAATATTAATTTGTAAAAGTCTAGGTCAGATACAATAACAACAGGACCTTTCTAAGAATATTATAAAATTACGTAAGTGGTGAACGAAGTCTTGTCTTTTAAGAACGACTAACGAAACTGAAACAGAAATTGTTATCGCTAACTTATAAAAAAAACGTCAACAAAGGAACCCGTAGCGAATCGTTTTCTTAGTAGAGAGTTAGCTTTTTTTCGTTACGAGAAATTTTCGTACGAAAACTAAAAAAATTGACGTTACTTTCGTTAAAGTTAGACGATTCTCGTACGTTACGAAAAAAATTCACGCAAACATTTTCCTATCTCGTTGGCAAATGTCGATTGCGTAATGAGATCCTTGTTCATGCGCACTTTCTGCATAGCGAGAACATCCGGCGAAAAATCCGCCATCTTAGTTCTTTCGCTTAGTGGAGTGCCTGTTTGTGCCTTGTTATCTGCTAACATGAGTCAGTTAACAATCAGCTATCACCATCAATGATCTATTTATGGAAAATGGAATCCCTATGAGTACTTTTAACTACGCCTAGAGTAATACAGTTGAATTTAGCGTACTTGCTATTTTCGTAACGTAAACAAAAAAACTTCCCTTTATGACACTAGATGACGCCACTTGTACCCTAGTATTATATCTCGTTGGTTATTTCGATTCGCTTTCAATACGAAAGAAAACACAAGATTGCAGATTTGTTGTTAACGAGAAATTTATACACGAGAACATTGCTTGAATATTTCGTAATTGAATTCTCCTAACGAAAAAAAAAACTAACTCTCTATTGTCAACTCGACGACGGATACAAGTATCAGCAAGGAAATAATAATGGGAAATAGAAAACCAAACGATGGGTATGCGAAACGACGGATAATAATGCCGACGGAAATCGAGGGCCTACTGCTCTGTTTTTTTGCGCTTGCTTGCGCCTTTTTTGATTTTTGCCATTCACTTTGCATCAAGAAAGAGCCACGTGTGGGTTTGTGACTGATTGTCGTGCAAGAGAATCAAACTGTTAAAATATGTTTTCAGCAGTGATGTCAACGCTGGTAACAATACACCATGGTCAAGAATGATATGTGCAGAATAATTTGTTTAATAATTGGATTATTCATACAATCTGCTTGAAATTAAATTGTACACAGAAGTACAAATATTAAAACACTTTACCACAAACAGAAAATTTACTGTACCTATGTTCATTTCGGGAACAATGTCTCCTTCTTCACCCACAGGATGAACTAAAGATACATAAACTATTGAGGCTCTGCAATACATTTTATTGATGAAAAAGTCCACCAACTGGTTTCGCAATTTTTCCGGCTTTGTCAAGGTGATGGAGTGAATAGTTGCAAAATTTCTTTGAAATTGAATAACAAGATACAACAAGAAATTAATTCTCCCGAGGAAGGTATATGAAAGTAGCGGAAGCCCTGAGATCATCTATTTTTACCCTTTTATCTCACTTTTTAACCCCTCTCCTTAATTTTTTAAATAGAAAAGTTGATTTTCTCTAACGTAGTATTTAGAAAATGAAAAAGAGCTCTGTCTTCTTTCGTTTCTCATCATTTCCGATCGAATGATATATCACATGCCATATGTTGCTATAGTTCTATTTAACTGCCATCCGCACAAATCCGACCCCATTGGGACAAATTGGAATTGGCCCAAACTTCATAGTAAGGTAGATCTTACTGAGAGGAATCTGCATACCGAATTTCACTCCTTTATATGCAAAAATACGCGTAGACCTTTTGGTCCCCTCTAACTCTCCCCCCCCCCCCCCCGAATCTCCGACGCCAGTGGGCCAATCAAATAGTGAAGGTGTACATTCCCATAGTAAGTTACATTTCGAATTTCAACCTTCTACCTCAAAAAATGCGGATATTATGAAGGGGATGGACGGACGGACATTGTGAAACCAATAAGTAGCTCTATTTTTCCGCTACTTAATACTTAATAATATGCTCGGTTTAATGAACAATGGGATATTGATTGTTGAGAAGATAAAAGTTAACAATAGGAAGTTGTGAACATAGTAAATAATTAAATAGTAATGCCGAAAAAGAAAAGACAAGTTAATAATTACAATTTGGATATTTTGATATGTAAAATACACTCGTCGTCAAAATAAAATTGCACCCATAGAAACCTACGGGATACTATGGCACGTTCTGTTAAGACTCTCTCGCTGGCACAAGATCTGCAGAAGCTGCAAGCCAAAGTTCAGTCTGCATAGGATGAGCAGAGTCCAGACTGCGATAAGAACATGTACAGGGTGTTGCAAATATATACAGAGCAGTACTGCTGGATAGCCTATTCGTTCGATTTCAGATGCCGGCTCGACATAAAATGAAAATTGGGAAATTTTATTTTGTTAAACTGGAGGGAGTGAGGGAGAATAGTGAAAAATAGCTGTCAAACCTTTGTCAAGTTTATTACAATAAATGTTCAAAGAATCTCCCATCATGCTCAGCACAGAAACCCTCTTCATAAAGTTTTCTTATAACGGCCCGAAGTCAGAGGCAGACTAACTACTTTTCACACATTCACTTAACAAGAAAACTAATTGATCAAATAAACATGCAATTCTCGGGACGGTCTCACAACTGCTGAAACGACCCCATTCCCGAACAGGTAGACAAAACAAATTACAACCGTAACCAACCTCCTCCCCCTCCCTTCTTCCCGCAACCACCTGCCAGTGTTGGGCAACGCCGGCGATTCCCCTTGCCCGACTGTGAACGCTGGCACCTTCACCTCCCTCCATTCTGCCAATCGGCTGTGAGCCGGCGCCTGCAGTCGAGCGGATAGGCTACCCAGCAATACTACCCTGTATATATTTGCAACACCCTGTACGACTCCATGCAATACCGCCTAGAGAGAAAGCCTGCTCACGGAAAAATCATATATTGTTACATCACCTACGGTAGGGACAATTTCGGGCTTATTATTGGTAGAAATATGATTAACAATATATCCACTCTGACAAATCCGTTAGTATACCGTGTGCTGTTCTTCCGTTAGATTTCGGACGCCGTTTTGCAAAGTTTCCACAAGTTCTGCTAGATTTCCGCTGCGTACACTTTGGGCGCTCAGGCTTTGAGTAGAGGCAACACCTCCTAGAAAGAAAGCCTCACAACTGAAACGTCACATATTGTTACATCATCATAATTCGAACATTGTTGATCGTATTTCTACCAATAGTAAGCCCCAAATTTGGTCGACTTTTGATGATGTAACAATGTATGACTTTCCAGTTGTGAGGCTTTCTTTTAGGAGGTGTCGGTAGAGGTGGTGTTGCTCCATGCCACGACGTGTGGTAGAATGCATTAGAAATTATGGCGGTCCAACATCCTATTGAGAGTTCTAATGATTTTGGTATTTTGAACAATAAATTTTGTCGTACCAACGCTCATTGTTTATTCACTTGTTGTTGTTGGTGGTGGTAGTGGTGGTGGTGGTGGTGGTGAGTATTAACTTTCAAATATCTTTTCAAATCTGACGACTCCTTCTGGGCGCAACTTTTTTTTTGACAATGAGCATATAAATATAAATACAAAATTATAAAATATAAATTTTGAAATAAAGCATTGTGAAATTAAACAATTAATAAATTATAGAAAGTCAGATAGAAAACACAAAATTGGGAATATATCGAAAATCGTTTGTATATTTATTAATTTTTGGGAGCTTGATGAAACAGTTTTAAATATTTCGATGCCTATAGCTTGTTATCCAATTTTAAATATATTGAAATATAAGATGGCGGGAAAGATGGCGAGACCGGTTGGTGGATTTTTTTCATCAATAAAATGTACTGCAAAGCCTCCATATATCCAATAGCGATACAAAGACCTTGAACTATAATCTTATCACTAAAGAGAAAGAATTTTTCGCTATAGCTGTAGATCTAAGGCTAAACCATAATAACGACCAATTAGGGACGCGGATGGAAAATTCTGACAATCCAATCGTTGGTCTCCATCCTGGTTCGAAGTCAGGATTTTATAGAGTGCCTGACTTGAGATGACCACTCCAAAAATTGAACGTATTTTTCATGCGACTGATCGTTTTTGTATAATTCGAATTATGGTAATGACAACTAACCATCTAATATACGTTGCCGATTGAATATTGCTGGAATCGGATGCCAGTTCCCATCTCATACAGCCGGCCAGGTGGCCGAGAGGGCTAGGGCGTAGGCTTTCTAGTTCTCGAGTCCGCCTGACCGCGGGTTCGAATCCCGCCGTGGGCATGGATGTTTGTTGTTGTCCCGGGCTGCGTACTGTTATAACTTGTGTAAAAGGCGCAAAATGACCTTTGTTGTCGACGCCAAAATTTCTAGAACCCCTCCCCCCATCTTACACATCCACCCAATTCACTCTGATTAAGATAAGAAATCGAAAAGTCGCCAAAATTTGATGCATTTCTATCCTTATCAGAACTCGGTATAAATTCCAATCGTGCACTGTGATGACTATTTGAAAATGTATTCGCCATACGACTTAAAATGCTGAAAGCCATCTGTTATCTTCAAGACGATTGAGGATGATTTAAACCAAATTTTATTCAGAGTTCCCTTAATCAGACCCAAGTTGAGAAGCTAAATGACGAAAGTTGAAATGCATGAAACGAACAAAAGAACGCAAGGGGGGGGGGGGGTATTGAAGAAGGAGGGTTTAGGGTTCAAAACTCACTCACATTCGGCATTGCTATTGAAATGGGGAAATATTTCAAGATTTTCCTGTTAAAATGCTATTCAGGAAAAATCTTTTTTTTTTTTTTTTACCGTTCCCAGATAAACCGACCCTTCGGTAGGGCTCATCTATCATCGCACTTTTAAATAGGAGATGAAGCCTTAAAAATCAAGGAGAGGAAGGAGGAAGGGAAAAAACATTCTCAAAAAAAAAAGTTGGCTTCCTGAAAATGAGAGTGTGTCCAAGTCGTTTCCATGGCAACCGGAATATTTGAATATTCGCAATAAGAGGAGCACAACCATAGATGTCATTCATCTTCAACTTCTTGACTTGGATTCCAAATATGAATATTTTTGAGAGAGATGAAACGGAAAATGCAATTTGCATACACTTATCATTGCGAAAAAAAAGTACGTAATAAATAAGTGCGCGTTTCTTGATAAATGAAAAGAAGTTTCATAATGGTGTCATTTTTCATAAAAATGGATAATATCAAAGCATATGCGAAATGTTAAAGAAACTGTTACGCTCTAAATGAAACTTTCTTTGTTGGCTAAGAATTAGTCTTTAACCAACAACTGGAATTTCCGAAAATCATATAATTAACCGCCAACGTGTAGTTCAAATAAAGGACACTTCCGTTTTTTTTCAATTTTTCAAAACATTGTATTACTATTCTCTTAGCCCTTGGGTTTGTCTTTGCAATTTGCAATCAAAAGTAGATCTGCTGTCGATTTTTACTCATTGTAAACTGCAGTAAATATTGAATTATTAAACCACAGTTAATACCGCAAAACGATCATTTTAAATTATTTTTTCCTCAACAAGTACATACAAGTGCATAAAATCGATAGAAATTACATAGCTGGACCCAATCTGCAAGTCTATAAACAAGGATAACAAAACCAATAACTCTGGCCAAAAATTAAGGTTTTTCTTATTCAGGGAATAACATTGGGTGATTTTGGTAATATGTTTTCTGCTGATGACGAATATAATTTTGAATTTTCTCTAATATGCACAGTTTTTGAGATAAAGCGAATTGAAATTTTTGCAAGTTTTCCCATAGAAAATAATAGCAATAATACTGTATTGAACCATTCGCTTATTCATTTTTATTGAACACTTTTATTGAACTTCACTTGTGTGTTTGGGCGCAAATTTTGTAATCAATATTTTGCCCACTTCCTGAATACCTAGAGCTCTGCAACTTTTCCCAACGGCGTCTTATCGGCGACAATGCATGTTTCAATCGTTAGTTTCACTGGTCTTTCATTTATTTGTGAGTTATTTAATATTTAAGTTTAATATGTATACAGTGCAATCATGGCTTAACGACTGCCTGTATTGTTGTTTATTGTTATCGTTGTTAATTTTCTTATGTAATTGTTGTTAATTTGATCATCAATGCTAGGAAAGTTGTTAATTGTCTTTGTGGAGGGGATTGTTTATGATTAGCCAGCGTAATGTAATGTAAAGCTTTCCCGAGGTAGAGATAGGTAGTTATTATGTAGCCGACTGGGCAGACTTCCAAGGTTTTATTGGTTTTGTAGTTATCATATAAAAGCTTATTTTCTTTTTAAATAAAGATTAAAAAGAATAAAATAAAAAATATAAAATAAAAATTTTAAAGCACACACTTTCACCTTAAAAACTGCAGTAAAAAGTAAAAAATCTAATTTAAAAAAAGGTAAAAGTGTGGTGGCGCGTTTAATATTAAATTTTAAAAAGAAAATATTACATAATAAAATAAAACGAGCTGTCGATGATAAAATAGGTGGTAGCCACTGGGCGCGACATCCGGACTGTAAAGCGGGTGGTCAAGTTGTTCCGAACTAATCAGATCTTTTGTATGGGAACAACCTGACCACCCGCCTATAGTCCGGACTTCGCGTCCTGTGGCTATCAACTGTTCCAGGATCTAAAGAAAATCATCGGCAGCCTGCATTTCAGCGACGATGAACAAGTGAAAACTGCGTGACTTTCTTCACCGGCGGCAGCTTCTATGAAGTGATCATACGGAAGTACATTGAGCGCTATGACAAGTACTTAAATAAACTTGGAAATTGTGTGGAATAGTTAAAGGTACATAGAATCTGATAAAGAAAAATTTTTGAAAATATATATAGAGTAGTAGTGTTGTTTTTATTGCAAAACGGACCTTCATTACGAATAACCCTCGTAATTCTTATGACGAATGTTCTATTGCCAAGCCGACAGAACGTTCTACCATTATCTGATCATTTTAAATAATTCTTGGAAACGCTCGGTTCTATTGTCAAGGCAACAAAACATGAAAATGAAACATTAGTCTGATCTGACTTTTTTCATTCCAGGCTATGATAGCAATTCTCCCATTTCATCCGAATTAATTCTCCTGCTCCAATACCCCCCCCCCCCCCCAAGCGGCAATGCAACTACATCAACCCTGTTGTTAGCTACTTTATCAAAAATCGGTACCCGGTAGGCGACCACAGTTTCTTCAAACATCTATGAAATCGTTAAAAAGCCGCATTGTGGTCTAATTTGCTAGTAACGAGAACAATAAAAGGAGATCTGAGAATTAGCAAATGGTTAAAGTATTTAATGAGAAACTACGCGTTTCGAATAAACTTCATCACCAGGGTAGGATACAAAGCCGTTAACAGATAATATTATTTCTTAAAAGATTTGAAACTCTTACCGTGTTTCATAACCATGGTATTTTGCAATATACGCCAGATGGATATGAAACATTAGAAACCACTAAGAAAGTCCTACTCTTCTATTAAATGGTGACAAAGGCCTCCTTGGGGATTCTAAACTTTTTAAACTTATTACCACTAAATCAACCCAATTATGATTTACTTTTTTGTTTTTTGTAAGTGATGTCATCATGCATGTTTCTTTGGTTCTTTCAGTGAATTTCTCTGATTGGCCAATATTGGGATTCCCCTCCCTTATTCCTTTCAGTTTTGTAAATGGTGACATCTTTTCTTATATTTGATTGGCCGGATTTCTGTATACATAGGTCTTATATGTTCCTGTTTTTTGTATTCCGCTGAACGATGGCCACAGGGTGCTTGAAATGCGCGAATACGGGTTATTAAATTCTTTATTGTGGACAAGAGGTGTTCTTATTTCCCTATTGAGTGTTCTTATCCACCCTTTTTCTAGGAATTTTTCTAGTATTATTATTGATTAAAATTTATAAAAATATATATTCATAATCATTAGATGTTTAAGCATTAGTAAGAGAAGTAATTCGACTTTTTAATAATTTTCATAATGACGAGTTCGTGTAAGAAACCCAAATCACTAATCATTTATGAAAAATTTTGATCACGATTTTAGCGAAAAAAAAAAGTAGGATTTTTAAATTTCATAAAAAGAAAAAAAAAATCGAAAAATCGGGAAGAGGGAGCCGCCATTAAGACGTCAACGCCCCAATTCATTTCCCGTTATCAAGGGAAAAAAGAAGAAGAAACAACTCCGATTTCACGCATAAATTCATCCAAACCGATTTGCCTTATACAACATTTGGCAGAAGGGGCGTGAGAATGAAACAGTTGAGCACTTTTAGGAAAACTTTACTACCCACCCACTCACTCGTGCCAGTGTTGAGATCACGCGATTTAAACCTTCACCGGGTTCAAAGAAAATCCGCCAGGAGCGTTTCCAACGAGGATTTGAAAACTGGAGTGGGAGGAGAAACGTTTCTGTCCCAGATCCCCCCTCCCTCCCTCCCTCTCTCCCTGAATATCTTCCCAATTTATTAATTTGGAAAAAAAATTTAAATTCCACATTTTTTCCGAGCGTGAAATCCTTTAAAGAGAAAACGCCACGAGGAAGAGAAGGAGAAAGTGAATGTGAATGGGGAGGGGGGGGGGGGTGACTGTGTTTGCTCAATATGTTTTACGTCTTCGGTATTCGGTACCAAATCTTGCCCGAATAACTCATCGTCAGCCGCGGAGGCAATTTTTGCTTAATGAATAAATTATTTCTATCTCCATATTTTTAACAAAGTCAAAAGATGAAACACGAACAGATTCAAAGATAAAATTGATAATATACATAGTAAAAGATTGAAGATAAATAATAATGAAAGACTTAACCTTCATTCAAGCAATTGATTCGTTTAAGATTTCGTTTAAAAAAAAAAGTGACAGATTCCCAAACATTCAAAATTTTGGATCATACAATTCTTGTACGGTAGAAAAGAAGACAAGCAGATTAATAAAATTATTTTAATCTAACAAGCTCAAATGTAAGTAATCTAATGGCCTCCATTTAACCTAATGACCTTTGTGATGAAAAATTTCCGGAGAACCCACACACACAATTCCCCGAACACAATGCTAAGTATACTAATGTTTATGATGTTTAAAGTAGTATACATGCAAACAAGCCGTACTAGATTCCTATTGATTCCAAGTGATGCCACTGGGCATTGTTCCACCTAAGCTGCCCTAATGACATAGCAATAAATTAAACAGACATTTATTTCCCTCGCATTCACAATCAGTATATTTAAATTATAAAAAATTAACATCATCAAAAAATTATCAAAATGGCTTTTGCATTCGTTTGAAATTATTTTTGCCCACAGTTGATTTTGGATCGCGAAAAAAAAATGGTACATGTGTATTTTAGTATACCAAAGCTCATACTAATTCAGGATTTGTTAATAATTCCGGAAAATAAAGATAAAACTTAACGAAATGTCAACACACTAGCAGCATAACTTGGGCTTAAGATGTGAGCTTACCGTGTAGCGGTCCGGAAACCCACATCTTTAGTGACGGATAACGCGGAATGTGCATAAGAAATTATGTTGAAGTACATGTATATGCTGCTAGTGTGTTAACATTTCGTTAAGTTTTATCTTTATTTTCCTGAAGTATTAACAAATCCTGAATTAGCATGAGCTTTGGTATACTAAAATACACATATACAAAAAAAATTAGAGGGAACTATGCACTTCAGTCACCCAACAAACGTTATTCAACAGGGCTCCAAAGTAGGAACAAGTGTGTATGAAAGATCTTCGTCATTCTGCAAATATCTCGCTAAACTGAAAGTGATATTGTCAAATAGAACTCTCAATGAGCAATATCAGTGAAACCTTCAAGTGGTAGACTAAAGAAAATTGAAATTGGTAGATACTTTACAATACAACAAAGGGAGAACAGAGTTTACGACTAGTATCGCCATTTATTCCCGGCTTTATCAAGGATGTAAACTATACTAGAGGCTTCTCGTCCTTATATACAGAAAATAGGGTACAATGAAGTAATATGATTGGATAAAATACAACGAATGGCATGACAAAGGCAATGAGTAATATTCTGTGGGTACAATGAAGGTAGAAGCAAAATAAACAGCATAGGGGTACGTTGATTGGATAAGAATGAAAAGAAGAGATTGGGTACACCATAAAAGATAGAAATACACTAGCTGGATTAAAGCAGAAAAACAGCAATTGGATAACAAATAACAGACTAATAAAGAATAAAAAATGATAAGCATTACTGAATAAAGAAGAGCTGATCCAAAAAAGAGTCAGAGAATAGAATACAAAAATAAAATTACAGTAAATCTGAGACGGAATTAAGAATGGAATAAATGTCGAAATCCGTTTGACAGTTAAGGAGGAGATCAGGAGAACAGTTCTTGGCTTTGAAAATCTCTATGGATTCCAGAGTTGCGGTTTAAAAGGGTCATTACAAAAGTGAAGAATGGACATCACTTCTTCACATTCCGGGCATGCCCACTGATGGTGAGGCGATTTACATAATGGGACTTGTAATGCTTGTTCTGGATTCCAGTTTCTATCTTTTAGAGTGTACCCAATCTCTTCTTTTCATTCTTATTCAATCAACGTACACGTATGCTGTTTATTTTGCTTCTACCTTCATTGTACCCACACTAAACTATTCATTGCCTTTGGCATGCCATTCGTTGTATTTTATACAATCATATTGCTCCATTGTACCATATTTTCTGTATTATATATAATGCCGAGAAGCCTCAAGTGTAGTTTAAATCCTTGATAAAGCCGGGAATAAATGGCGAAAGTAGTCGGAAACTCTGTTCTCTGTTTATTGTACTGTACAGTCTCTATCAATTTCATTGCTAGAAACAAATCTAAGGACTCCCAATTTATTAAGAAAATTGCTTCGACGATATTTAAATACCTTTGGACATTGTTCCACACGAATCGAAGAACCCAAACCATTCCACCATAACATCACTCCAACCAGCTTTCCATGGGAGAGCCAGGTGCTTTTTAGTTATTTATTAAAAATTAATATCAAAATTAATATTCATAAATTCTCTATTAAATAAATAATAGATGCAAATTTAATTTACTTCAAAATTTTTTTTCTGAAGGTTCTTTCTAGAGTTTTTCAGTTTTTTTAAAGCTTTCGTGCTTGACAAAACGTACGTGATTCGTCGGACCACATTGCTTTAGCCATTCGTTTACTCTGCAATTTTGTGTTCCTGTGTGAACTGGAGACGTTTCTCTTTGTACACCGCAGACGGCAAAGGCTTATGAAGAAATATTCTATTTCCGTATTCAATGCGCCATAATGTGCAGCTGTACGTTGAAAGCTTAACCGTTGTTAGGTTTTCTGGGCCCAGACTGAATACGTTATTAGGGGTAATACTCAATCTCCCTATAGAAAATATTACTTTTACGCACGACGCCCTCTATAAATCACTATAATATTACAGAGACGTCTTCATCATGCTACATTTCAATAGTTATTGATGATATCAACCGAATTATTTTATCGTTTATACTACAAGCCATCCGAGCGTCACCCAAGTGACGTCATCCGATTTAAAGCGCCTTCGGTAATTCAGAATATCTTATCATTACTTCTGAGTGGGTCACGTGAGGTCTGACCGCCTCTGAGAATGATCTGAGCGAATCTGACTCCTTGGTGCATAGATGTCGCCATACTGCTCAGATGTTACAAAGATGACTGACGAAATTTAAGAGCGATACTAAAAACACCAGAAGTTTTTTTGTAGGAAATAAATCTTATATAGATCTGTACTGTAAGCGTCCTTATTTGGGCCCTTTCACAAGACCAATATCTTAACACAATCCTGGGAGAAATATAAATATCTACTTTCGACAGCACTCGAACCCGCAGCCAGAAGGACCGTAAACTTGAAAGACTACGCATGGCGGGCATAATTTGAAAAATTGTTCTCCTATTGTTGAAATGCACAAATCTGTCCATTCTTCTCGCAGCTGAAATCCAGTAGCCGGTAAGTCTTTCAGTGCGACTCGTTTTCTTGTCTGCTTGCATATTTGTTTTTTTGCCCTCTGGTGATCCACATTTTGAAGTTGTTAAACCTTAGCATGTGCTCTCGAGTCTTTTTGCCAATCCTCACAGCACTTTTTTCAATCTAGTTTAATGTCATAAACCACGTTTTAAATAAAATTACGTTCTATATCCTTCATTAACAAACCCTGCGATTATGTTGGAAAATGAGCCAAGAAATAGTTTACAAAATACAATTTCCCGTTACTTAATAACTGAAAAACGTTCTGTGATTAGGTGGTCGTCTCTTTGCTAGTTCAAGTTAAAAAAAAAATAAAAAGTTCCGCCCTTTATAGTGATTTTTGTTGCCACACAAACTCACAGGAGGGATGGGATAGTTCAAAATAATTTATGAAGCGCAAATTCCCATAACTTTCCCATTCTCACTCGAAGGATACAACGTTTGATAAGAATTGTTATCAGCACAATGCGACGCTTTTTCTATAGGAGATACCATCTTTTGTTCTGTCGATGCACTGATGCCTGTGAGCAGTTTCTGGAAAAAAACAAAAAACAAAATACGAAAGTGTCAGTTAAAGCTTTTGGAGTTTCTTTGTACCATGATGAAAACGATGCACGATTACGTTATAGACCACTTTTATTATTTTAACTGCACATGCAAAATGCATGTAGAATCGTCTAAGGTGCAATTGCAGTAAACACTAACAAGGGGACATTACGACCTCGGACTTCGTGTAGTTGTAGTGTACCTTTAGGATGTTAATATACTTAAATATTAAGGCGCACTATTCAGCCAATTTTGAAAAAAGACGGTTTAAAGTTTCGAGCACCATACATAAGGGAAAGTTTTCCTCCTTGATTGTAAGTGATCCGATAGCTCAGACGGCAGCGTGGTTGCTACTCACAAGTCAAAGTGTGAGGTGGCGGGTTCGAATTCCAGTTGTAACAATTTTTTTTTTTTACGCAAATAAATATTCAATATATTATATTTACAAATTTATTTGTGACAACCAACTTTTTCACAAAATTTTCCTTTTCTCAAAATTATTATGCTTATTTTTATTGTTACAAGTGTCTACGGAGTAATATAAGTAACACAAGTATTTTCAGCAAAATAGCCTAATATGTATGGAAAGGGTAAAAAATTCATTTCATGCAAATAGCAATATAACACAGAAGTAATAATGTTAATCAATTAAATTAAAATGATATACATGAACCAGAATGATAATTGTCATAGAAGCATGGAAAACAAAAGATACCACGACAATTCGCACAGCAAATAAATGAGGACTTTTTACAAGAACAAGGGGTTTTAAGAAAATCCATTGAAAAGCACACCTCGTTTACATTCACAAAGATTTCCCTTTCGAACCCGCCACCTCGAAAAATAAAATAAAATAGTCATTACTTTTAAAATGTTGATTCTATACAAAATATTTTGCAGAAAATACTTTATTACTCCGTAGACACTTGTAACAATAAAAATAAGTATAATAATTTTGAGAAAAGGAAAATTTTGTGAAAAAGTTGGTTGTCACAAATAAATTTGTAAATATAATATACTGAATAATTATTTGGGTAAAAAAAAAATTGTTACAACTGGAATTCGAACCCACCACCTCACACTTTGACTTGTGAGTAGCAACTACGCTGCCGTCTGAGCAATCGGATGACTTATGTATGGTGATCGAAACTTTAAACCGTCTTTTTTCAAAATTGGCTGAATAGTGCGCCTTAATATTTAAGTATATTAACATCCTAAAGGTACACTACAACTACACGAAGCCTCGTATTAAACTAAAATTCCGAGGTCGTAATGTCCCCTTGTAAGATTGGAATAAACCGCGGCTCATTTCTTAATGTATTTGATTTGGGATCATATCCCGGTTTATCTTTACAAATCGAAGGCAACATTTATCGTAGACGACAAGCGCACAATTTTATGAAAAATTTACTCAATGCTGTTGAAAATCTAGCACATGCAACTCTTCGAGAAAAGTCTATGAAATGGTCAACCTCAGATGCACCCAATCTTGATTTGGAAACCGTAAGCAACTTTTTAAATCCAAATCAGAAAAAAATGAAGTTCTCGATGAATATATGCAGGAGTAGACCTAATTTACAAATTTGACCCTACATCTCGTTTTATTTTAGCTAGTCAGTCTTTTTTTACTTTGTTTGTCTTTAGGAAATGAATGCCAAGTTATTTCTGTGGCAGCAATTCCTTTTTATCCTTCATGAGTTGTACAACAGGTATACGGCACGATCGTCCTGTCATTTCTTTTCAATCAGATCTCACTAGCTGGCGCAGTAAATTTAAAACTGGTATATTGCGTTAAAATTCTTAAACATAATTTTAGTATTAAACTTTTGCAGACACCTTATATAAACTATGTTTAGAAAATTTTATCATAATTCGTATGATTAGCAGGAGTTGAAGGTTGGACGGGTAACAACGTGTAGTTTCATTAGTCGGTTTATCATATTAGTCCACGGAGTGCAATCTCCATGGACTTCATTAGTCGGTCAAATACTAGTCATTTAGAATGAGCGCTCAGAGCCCTTTGCAGGCCGAATAGTCCGTCGAACATAGTCAGAACGGTCAATCGGTTTGCCAATTAGCTTTGCTCGCCCACTCGCAGTTAAGGTTAAGCAACTGCGTAAATCTCCCACACACATAACACACACACACACACACACACACACACACACACATTCACGTACAGCTGTAGAGTTTTAAAGGTAGCATATCAGAATGCAAACCCAAATTGAAATAGATGCCGTCACTTCCTTCCCAGCAGCGCCAGAAAAAGCAGCCAATTTGCATAAGAGAGAACAAGTTTAATCGTTAATTCCCTTCCATTTCCCCTTTTCATTTATCAATCGACGCAAACGAAGCAAATAAACGTGCAGCAAATGAAAACGACGCAAAAGGAGGGCGGAAGTCTAATGAAAAGCATAGGCCTACATTCATTATGAATGTTGCCTCTTCCTTTTGACCTGGACTTGAATAATTACGCGGGATTTGAAAATCAGATTATCTCTCGAGCGCCGTTGCAACAAAATGAGACGAGTTGACGCTTAATTAAAAAACATAGACTGCAATTTTAATAATGGCTGACGGCATCCTGGGAAAAATTTCTCAACGAAAAATTAAAATAAAAAAAAACAGAAAAGGAGGGAAGGGTATTTGTAGGGAAGAAATAAAGTTTTTTCCCTGTACTTCATTCCGACATAATTCGTTTCGTTTTGGATTAATACCAGCCAAGTTGGCATCGAAACTTATTCCAGGGGGGCTGCACTTTTAGGGGAAATGAGGAGGGGGCTGGGGAGTAAATGCAGCTGAGCAATATAATCACGTGATGGATTAATGCCAAGAGTAAAGAAATTAAAGGAAAAAACCTTAGGGAATAAGGAGAAAAAATAATTAAAGGACATAAAAAGTTCAAAAATGTAAGCACCTTAATTTTAACAAAATTTAATTCTATTAAATTTTTTTTTCGTGTCGACTTTATCAAACTGACAACCAAAAACTTTAATTTTAAAATTATATTTCCAGGACCAAAGAAAAAAATCTATAAAATTGCTTTACCTAATTTAGTTTTATTATTAGTCGATAAAGTTATGAATCTTGCTCAGGGTGAGCACAAAAAACATTTGGATAAACATAGAAGAGACTAATATTGCTAAAAAAAAGAGACAGGGATCTAGGTAAAGTAATACGAAATGCTTTAATAACAAAGCCTACGTTTAGACAACCGTCATCTTCACGGGCATACAATATACAATGTGAAGAAGAATCATCCTAAAAAAGAAAAGATTGACAAATGAAAGCCGACCTCAGATGTCACAGATCTCCGAGGTCAACAAGAAAGACAGGCACCGGATCTGAAAATATGGTTATCAACAAACCAAAAACACCGATTTTTAAAATCCAAGATGGAGACAATGAAAGTGTGATTGTTGCTCAGACTATTGTGGTCAGGTGACTTTTGAGTGCCAGGCAATACCACCTAGACAGAAGGCCTGCGGACAGAAACTGTATACATTGTTACATCATCATAAGATGGGTAAATTTAGGGCTTATTATTGGTAGAAATCCCTAATTGTTGGTAGAATCACGTCGGACTCGACTTCTTGCATGAATCGATTAATTTCACTGGTTTAATGTATTGCATGGACACCGAACATCATTCACCTAAGTGAAAACGCTTTTGGAATAGGGTGTACAGCACTCCTTTCAAAAAGGTAATTTATACAAGTTCTCACCTTCGATCACCATTTTTCAAACTCTTTGCTCATTATATCTAATCCCAACTTCCTTATGTTCCTCATGCACCAGAATTCACATAATCTCTTCACCATATCTAAGCTCTAGCATCTCCTACGCTAGATATACCTCACCCCCCTGTGCATCCTTGATATACAGGGCAGGCCAAGGTCGGAACCCGCCTTAATAAAAACTAAACGTTTTGGGTGGAGCTAATAATTTCCACTGAGGATATTAATATGGGTGAGGTAAAACTTTTGGTCATATGGCGGCCATCTTGGTTACAACTCCAAATTTTCAAATGAGAAGAGGGTCGTGTGATACATGAAATGCATGTGAAATTTACTGACAAACACAATGAATTTTTAAAAAATTTTCCGTGGTTTATACGAGAGTTGTTCAAGAATTTTTGCACTATTCACTTTTCGACATAGTCCTCATCCCTTTCCACGCATTGCGCCAACGCGTGACTATACGGGTGAACTCATCGGAGAGGAACTGCGGGTTGTAGTCGACACGAGAATTGAATGGCAGCTTAGGATCCTCTTCTGCAGCACGATAACGCCCGCCCGCACACGATCGCCACACACCAGAGGCGTTGCAGTGCCTACAGTTCAAAGATGAATAACTGCAGTTCAAAGATGAAAGATTTTGCACCTTGCGATTTTCACCACTTCCCAAAGAAGAAAGAGCACCTTAAGAGACATGAGTTGCGTTCTGGCGATGAGGTGAAAGATGCCATTCAATCCTCGTATCGATAACAACCCCGGAATTCTTCTTCGACGAATTCACCTGACTAGTAACGCGTTAGTGCAATGCGTGGAAAGGGATAGGGACTATGTCAAAAAGTGAATAGTGCGTTACACAGAGAACAAATATAAGTATCAGATACAAAAAAATTTTGAAAATCTGTTCACAAATTAAAAAGTTACAGACCATGAGGTAAATATGTTTGAACAACCCTCGTATCTTCATTGAACATCTGAAACAGTGTACCACGCAGGCTTCTCCGAGAGTTGAACCCAGTGTGTTCCTGAACGATCATCGTGAGTGGGGCTTCAGGTTCAATTTGGCAATCGGATACAGTAGGCAGCAAATTGAACACATCCTGTAGAACATGACATTTGTTACGTTTTTTTAATTTGGTAACCAGCCGTTATGACATTTGTGCTGTAAGTGGATGTCATGTCTGACCAAAAAATAGTATTAACTGAAGAATGAGTACACATTTGTAAAAACTAACAACACCGTTGTGTTTGTCAGTAAATTTCATATATCATATGACCTTCTTCCCGTATGATAATTTGGAGCTGCTTCCAATATGGCGGCCATCTTGGCCACATGACCAAAAGCTTCCACTTTTGCCTAATTGTATCCCCAATCGAATTATTAGCTCCACCAAAGCGTTTAGGTTTTATTTAGATGGGTCTAGATTTTTGGCCCATCCTGCAGTCTCAAACTTTTCAATTTGTTTTTTCCTCATCAAGATTCTCTGGCCAAAACATATCGAATACATGAACTTTAAAAGTACTATTGTGATGTGCAAATGAGTGGAAAAGTGAATCAAGGCTTGAAGGAATACACAGAATGAAAAGCAGAATGAAATAACATGATGCGGATGATTTTATTTCCTTTATTTGTTATTTGAGGTTTGTCTGGAGTTGCTGTGTCAGCAATGCCACTTCCTAGTAGAAAAGAGTAAATTAGGCCTTTCAAAAAGTCGAGAAAAAGTTCCCGCAACCTCCTCCCGACGGGAGCAACCGCTCTGTTTCTTGAAACGCTTCCAATTGGTCGAAATGGTGGGAGCCGAGAAGAAAGCGATGACACCAACAAAAAAACGACGGGGCAGAAGAAAAGAGGAGAAAAAACGGGATGAAGTGAAATACCAATGTAGCAGAGCAAAAATGAAGTTCTTCTATTTAATGCAAAAGAGGAAATGCCTAAAACAAGGATCGTCGCAGAGAAATCTAAATTGGAAATGTTCATTGGCAATTCTAATTTCTTTCTAATATCAACGTTTAAAAGCGAAAGCCAAACATTTGAAAATTCCTCGCAAACGTGTTAACGCTATTAATGAATGAAAGCGAGGCTACATAAGTCCATTTAAAAAATAAATCTAAAGAAATTAATCTTTGTCGCAAAACTGTAATTTTAGTTTTATTTACACAGCATCTTCATTAAAAAGATTCTCACGTAATTATTTTCACATCCTACATTTCCCAAAAGGCAATAAAGTTGCGCAAAGCACAGGAAAATTCGATTTTTTAAATTACAACTGTATACGAAATCATTAACTTCAAACATGATAACAGAAAAGGTTCTATCACAGTATAAACTTTTCAAACATAGTATACCGAAAACTGTTCTTAGTATCGGTTTTCCATAGCGTGATCAACCCTTCCTCCATCAATTCAATTTTGTTTTATACGTCAGACATAATATAGTGAATTATGGGCCACCTTGTACATTGCACCATCAGGTTTGGTTTGGTTTGTTTGGTATTAACGTCCTTTTCAACTGCTATGGCCATTTCAGGACGGCGTTATAGGGGCCGCAAATTTTGCCTCGCAAGGGTTCTTTAACGTGCAGCCGGCAAACGACTACACGGGACCAACGGCTTTACTTCCCTTCCGAAGGAAGTGCGTGATCTCAGGATTTCCCCCTGAAAAATCCTCGTCGTCCTCGGCCAGGATCGAACCCGCGTACTCGGGCATCAGAGGCGATCACGCAAACCACTGAGCCACCGAGGCCGATTTGCACCATCAGGGTAGAGCGTGGTGTCCTCCTATTTTTTTTTTCTAAATATTAATTTAAACACATTATTCGTTAGCATTTACTTTTTATTAATTGACAATGCAGTGAATGCTCTTGAATGGTTGGTTGGTTGGTTGGTCGGTCGGTTCATTAGGCATTTGCGCGCGTCATCAAAAAGGTCACTCCATTATAAAACACTAGAAGAGGTACCCGGCGTTGCCCGGGATAATTACACTTGCACAAACTTTTCCTTTCATTGTTAGTCATGAGATATATATTGTTGGTTCATGCAGTGTATTTGTGAATTGCGTGCTGATACCATTGTTGATACCTATTGTTGTACCCACTTTGCCTTGCATTGTTGGTCATGCGATATTTCTCATTAATATGCCTTGCCATAACCGTGAATATCGATTTTTTTTATCGATATTTATTATTTTTCCAAAATCTGAGGTAGACAGTGACCTTCCTCATGCTTTGAAGGTTATGTATGCGAAATTTTATCAAGATGGGAATAAAACTGTAGATTTGTATAAAAAACATACAAACAAACAGACCCACAAACATCCTTCTTTATATATATAGACTAGAAGAGGTACCCGGCGTTGCCCGGGATAATTACACTTGCAGAATCTTTTCCTTTCATTGTTAGTCATGAGATATTGATTGTTGGTTCTTGCAGAGCGTTTGTGAATTGCGTGTTGATACCATTGTTGATACCTATTGTTGTACAAACTTTGCCTTGCATTGTTGGTCATGAGATATTTCTCATTAAAATGCCTTGCCATAACCATGAATATCGATTTTTTATCGATATTTATTATTTTTCCGAAATCTGAGGTAGACAGTGACCTTCCTCATGCTTTGAAGGTCATGTATGCGAAATTTTATCAAGATCGGAATAAAACTGTAGATTTGTATAAAAAACATACAGACCCACAGACAAACAGACCCACAAACATCCTTCTTTATATATATAGATAGATTGTTGGTCATGAGATATTTCTCATTAATATGCCCTGCCATAACCATGAATATCGGTTTTTTATCGATAATTATTATTTTTCCGAAATCTGAGGTAGACAGTGTCCTTCCTCATGCTTTGAAGGTCAAGTATGCAAAATTTCATCAAGATCGGAATAAAACTGTAGATTTGTATAAAAAACAAACCTACAAACAACCCACAAACATCCTTCTATATATATATATAGATTTCATCTATATGGTCTGCTGTTATAGTTCAATATTATATTTATTAATATTATATAAACCAATTTTATAATACGTAACCCCCGACGCGTTTCGATTTTACATCATTTTCAAGGTACTCTATGAAGTGAAAAAATTTTATATTGTTACAACAATATTGCTTTTAATGTTGTTATACTTAAAAGAAATACATAATGTTGTAACAGTTTGTTGTTATACTTAAAATAAATACGTAATGTTGTTACGTAGTTATAATTAAAAGAAATACAAAATAGTAATTTACTAAGCCATCCCGCAACGTAACAGTAAATTAGTATATTAAATAGTAAATATTATTCCCTCCACCATCCCCCGGAATAACCGGGCAAAACTCTTAAATATATTATGGCCCGTGGATTAAGTTGGAATAAAATCCGTTAAACCAACAGCTATAACAATGGTATTCAAAATTTACTACGCGAAACTCATTTTCATACAACAATTCATTTAACAATGCGTTTTTTGCGGACAAAAAAAAATAAATTTTTTTAGTTATAGTAATTATGGAAGCAATCAAAATCTAAAAAGCTTACAAAGAAGACAAACAATTTACTATATTACCAAATCATCACGAAATAAACATAGCCAAAGCTTCTCATACGATTCGACGGTCTTGGCGTGGGTCAGTAGTGGGTGGACGTCCAGAAACCAGGTCTAGGTGTCTTCAATGCTGACAACATCGAGACACCACAGAAACGTTACGACCGATCTGCGCCGCGATACGCCGACGAGACCGTCCAGCCTCTCGAAGTGTCGGGTTATAAAAATAATGTTGCTCAAATATTCTTGCGAATTTTATAATGGATTAACATCAAAATTAATGGTTAGGTTATATAAATCAAAATCAAAAATAAATCAAATAAATTAAAAATCAAAATAAATCTTTATTCAGGGTGACTTTTGGTACTATTTTTTTTTTTTGCAGAAATCGAAACTGCATGTTCCAGTAAGTATATGCACCAAAACGTACTGCATTTGGCCTAATAGAATTCCCGCTAGCGAGCTCTGAACACCTCACGTTATTTCTTGCCCACCCGGTATTTTGTTTACGTATTTGTTCACGTTAACACAGGTATAAAATCGTTTCAAAAGAATGTTGCATTAAGGAACAGGTTGTGAGCCATATTTGTCAATGCATTTAACATTGCCTTTTTTATTGTTTTTTTTAAATATCAAATATCTTATTAATTCAAATCATTTGATCGAATTTCGATCACTGGGGCATCCTAGCATACAGGGTGAATACAAAAGTCTGAATCCCCCTTTTATTTTTTAAACCGAAGCAGATACGTCAATTTTGATGAATCCAATGAATAGGAAGTTGTGGGTGGCATATCCCATGGTGCACTTTTCATCATCCCAAATATGCAAATTAGGACACATTCAAGATTTATCTCAAAAACCGTAAGGAATAGAGAAAAAAACCCAATTGCAAACTTGTTCAGCATAAAAAAAACAAACAAAACAAAAAAAAATCATCCAAATCGGACCAACCGATCACCCACAATCACGTGGTGAACTGTTTGTAGCTTACGAACAGTCACACTGCACAAGGAAAACTGAATGTTGATATTTCCACCATTTAAAGCATGCAAATCAAAAACTTAACATATATTACCATACTCACAAGAATAACAGGAAATCACTATTCCACATCAGAGGTTTATTGCAACGTATGCGCATTTCGGCATCCAAGCTGCCTTCCTCAGCGTATACAAGAACAGAACTTCTCTGGTCTGATCAAGTTCTTGTATACGCCGAGGAAGGCAGCTTGGCTGCCGAAATGCGCATATGTTGCAATAAACCTCTGATGTGGAATAGTGGTTTCCTGTTGTTCTTGTTAATCTGTGTCCGCAGTTTCTGGCTTCATCTCCTTCTATACCATACTCACATTCATTTTCATGCGGAAAAGCAAATAAAAGGCATGTTTCAGCACACAGAAGACAGAACAATTCCAAGATGGCAAGCTACACTGTTCCGGAAATGGTCAACATGATCTTCTGCTTCGGAGAGGCAAGGAGAAACCTACATGCTGCAGTTAGGTTGTATCGAGACAGATACCCTAACGAACGCCATCCATCTCGTCAAACAATGCGTCACATTATTCAAAGATTCGAGGCTACAGGGAATGTTAATGCACAACGAGGACGACCAAGGGCACAAGGCGACGAGGATACAACGACACTAGTTCTGGCTGCAGTTGCTGCAAATCCCCACGCAAGCAGCAGAGCAATTGCTGCAGATGTTGGGTGCCATCAGAGAACTGTTCTCAACATTCTACACGCACATCATTTTCACCCATACCGTATTCATTGTCACCAAGAGTTACTGCCATTGGATTATGTTGTTAGGGCCGCCTTCTGCAACTGGTTACTTACCTGCCTGGATGACAATCCAAACTTCATTCATGAGGTGCTGTGGACAGATGAAGCCCAGTTCACCAGGGATGGAGTTACCAACAGGCACAGCCGTCATCATTGGGCAGACGAAAACCCACGATGTCTGCGAGAAGCAACTCATCAAGTGAACTGGAGAATCAATGTGTGATGTAGATTGTACAATGACACTGTGGTTGGACCGTATTTTTACGATGGAACACCGACGGCAGAACGCTACCGGGCTGAAATTCTCAACGTGGTAGTCACAGACTTCATTGGCAATTTACCATTGGCCTCGTATCAGCGCACGTGGTTTCAGCATGATGGAGCTCCTCCACATTACGGATTGGTCGTTCGCGAACGTCGGTCGTTTGGACAACAATGGATTGGCCGAGGAGGACCAGTTTGTTGGCCACCCCGCTCCCCTGATTTTACACCACTTGACTTTTTCTTGTGGGGATACCTGAAGGACTGGGTTTATGCTCACTGGAGGATCTGGTTCAACGAATCCAGGAAGCGTGCCGAGGAGTGACACCAGCCATGCTTGCCGATGTGTTGGCGTCAGTTAAGTTCCGTGCCCAATTGTGTTATGGTGCCCACGGTCGTCAGATCGAGCATTTGTTGATTAACTTTTTTTTTTAAACTGTTTGAAATAACTTGTTTGTGCAGTGTGACTGTTTGTAAGCTACAAACAGTTCACCACGTGATTGTGGGTGATTGGTTGGTCCGATTTGGATGATTTTTTCTTGTTTTGTTTGTTTTTTTATGCTGAACAAGTTTGCAATTAGGTTTTTTTCTCTATCCCTTACGGTTTTTGAGATAAATTTTGAATGTATCCTAATTTGCATATTTGGGATGATGAAAAGCGCACAATGGGATAGGCCACCCACAATTTTATTTCCTATTCATTGGATTCATCAAAATTGACGTATCTGCTTCGGTTCAAAAAATAAAAGGGGGGGGGTCAGACTTTTGTATTCTCCCTGTATATTACTAGCTGATATACCCGGCCTTGCTCGGGCTCTTTTTTGATGAAATTTCGCATTATCTGAATGTGAATATACAGAAAAAATGAACACATGAAAAAAGCTTGAATTAATATAATAAAAATTCATATTGAATTATCGAAAAGAATTCTTTTAAAATACTCCTAATGGATGGCCTCTCCAACTACGGCTCTTTAGCTGTTCTACTCGACTTCGCTGGTCTTAGAATGTTGTGTATAGCTGAGTGAGTTTGACACAGTGCCGAAGAAAAAAGGAGGAGAATAATGTTCATTTTTTCTGTGTATTCACATATAGAAATTCACAAAATTCCATCAAAAAAAGAGCCTGAGCAACATCGCATATATCAACTAGTTCATAATAAATCGAAAAATAGTCCTAGACACTTGAAAAAATTTTAAATCAAAGAATAAAATCCATATTTTATGACCAATGTAAAAACTAAGCTTTCAACATGCGAGTTTGTATGTTAATTTATGAAGAAAACAAAAACCTTGGTAAAACCTGGAAAACAAAATACTCAGATAATCAAAAAATAAACTAAGCAGACAGTTCATCTCGTTAATTGCCATCACCGTACAAATTTCCTTAATCTACACCTATTTTGTACTCGCAAAATACTGGAAAACCTGCGAGAAATCGCATATTTTTACGGAGGGTCATAGGGAGGCAAAGGGGTAAAATAAGAATAAAAGCAAAATTAGTTTTTTTGCAAATAATGTGAACTATCCTTGGTCCAAATATCTACGTCGTACGTGAATTTGCCACAGAGTGGTGTTGACCGGACGCGAATGTCAGAATTAGGCCTATTTTGGGATTTTTTGGGATTTTTTATATTTAATTTTATATTTATATTTTAATGTAATCTGATACGTCCATCTGAACATATCGAGTTGGGTTATCGGATGGACCTGGATTAACGACTGCTGTATGATGGTCACAGCAGCCGGGGGGAGAGTGAAGATCGTGAGTCAATGATGAGGCGCCCATCAAATGACTAGCCGTGCCTGATGTTGTTTAACTTCAAAGAAGTTGTGTTTCAGTGAAAGCCCACCAGGCCACGGCCAAAATCGATTTCTGTTCCCCCCCTTAAAATCAATTTTCAAAATCCAACGAATTCTCCCTTTTTATATAGGTCTTTTACATCCTCGTGCGTAATTTTGAAGCTCTCTGCATTTCCGCATTGGACAAAAACACAAAACGGGGGGAGGGGACGACTTTGGGACGCCCCGGCCCCCTTCACAAAGCGAAAATCGAAAAAAATGGAAATTGTATTTTTGGAAATATCCCCGACCGAGAAGCTTCCCTCCTAGTTTCGTCGCTATATCTTTATTCCCCATGAAGTTGCATCAAAATATCTGAAAATTTTGTGAAACACCCCCGAAAATCGATTTTTTTTTTCAGTTTTCGCACCCTTAAAATTCGAATATTGAAAATCGGGGAAATACTTTTATTGGCACAGTAGCTAGAAACCTTCCTGCAAAATTTCGAAGACCTGCGTTCATTGGGGCCGAAGCTGGGCGACCGAACGTGCAACTCCTTTCTGCCCCCCTGGGAGCGCAGGGGGTCCGAATTTCGAAAAACCCCGTCATAGTACGCCCCTAAGTTAGCCGTCCTATGACCTCTTCAAGTTTCGAGTTGGCGGGCCTATTAGATTTTTGCTGTGCGATGATGAGTCAGTGAGTCAGTCAGTGGATGTCCTCTTTTTATATAGTACTAGCTGTTTGCCCTGCCAAAATTTGACGGCAAACAGCTGTATGGTTTCATAAACAATCTTAAACAATCCTCTCAACAAAGACGTCACAATCAAGAACTTTGATTGTCAAATTAACAACAATTATTAATCGAGAAGGAGTGTTTAGTAATGAATATTCATTACTAAAATAAACTAAAATATTCAACAGCAAATAATACAAAAAAAAACGATAATGTCGCCAATCTTGAAAGAGTCATGTAGGTGGATGGAGTCTTGTTGCTGGTTGGAGTCTTGTTGATGGATGCCATGAAACTTGGAGAAAACTATATAGATGAAATTTGAAGAAAACTAGCAGTCTATGTATTATGAAGAAAGACTTGTGTAGATTGTGGAAGAAGATGATAATAGTATTAGAAACAAAAACTTGAAGATGGCAGTTTAAAATGATAGAAGTGAAGGAATTAAAATTAACGCTTTCGAGAAACATTCTCATCTTCAGATTGAAATTTTTGAATTGAAATTATTTTTTTAATTACTATTATTAGAATTAATAAATAGAAATTTTAAATCTAGCCGACTACAGTGGTTTGAGTAATTTCCAACAAGGTATGTGGGTGCTCGAAGGGCTGGATTAACGGTTTCCTAAACGACCATCCTTCAAGATACTTAAGCATAATAATAACCAGTGTGTATCTCGAATGGTGTTACACACGAAAAGCATGCACCTTGAGAAAGCAGCTTGAATAGCAACATGATAAATTGAAGGACCAAACCAAATGTGGATATGAACAATTTTAAAGAGGTTTATTTTTTCTTCTTTTTAATTAAACATGTTAAATAGCAATATGGAAATGATAATGCAGAGAGGAACCTCTTAAATAGGGACCTCTAGAAATTAAGGCGTCGACTACTTAGGTCATTTTGCGCCTTTTACACAAGTTATATCTGTACGCAGCGGGATTCGAACCCACGGCCAGACGGACTCGAGAACTAGAAAGCCTACGCCCTAGCCCTCTCGGCCCTCCCAAATAGTCAGCACATGATTTGGTAATGTTATTTGCGAAGGCATGCATTCTATGATTCAAGAAACACTTCTTTACATCGTCGATGATTGGAAACGCATTACATGACATGGTCAAGTGAATCAAGAATTCTGTTGAACCATGCATATAAATGCATTCGACTCGTCATGAGGCACCCAATAAGCCTGACGGTGGTAATACTTTGATGGAGAGAACGTTTTCATGGAATACGTATGGTTCCTCAATATCAAAGCATATCTGAATGTTTTGCCGACAATGTCCATAAGTACAAATTGTACAAATTAACTGAAGCAAAGCATGTTTTCTATATTACTCGTAACCCTGTACTCAAAAATAACACGAAAAATCAGGTTGATCATTTTTTATGTTGGCTGATGCATTCATTCCGTTAGCAGAAACTGTATTTTAGAATCCTAGCTGAACGCCGTAATGTAAATCACTACGTCATCAACTAACGGGTTTTGCAAAAGTTCTGTTACACTTGCGGATGCGTCGATATCGGGGGAGTGGAAGCATCCACGGAGCAAGTGCTATTGCAGACGCGGGCGATACCATAATGTAAACGTACATAGGTGGATTGAATGCGATTCGGATGCAAGGATATTGGGATGGAACGTAACAGAATCGAGATCTCTGCGCTCCTTCGCGCGGGCCACAACAAATCTCACATCGCTAAGCAGCTCAACATCAGCCGAATGACTGTCCACAGAGTCGCAGAGAGGTTGAAGAGAGGGGAAGACCTCAAAGATCGTCCACGTGCAGGCAGACCTCGCGTTATCAATCTTGTGGGTGTCAGAAAAGCCTTCGAACGTGACCCGACTCTCAAAATGACACAGTTCGCAAAGAAAAAGAAGATTTCTGTGGCCACGGTGTCTAGAGCCATCAAGGAAGAGGGTGGAAAGAGTTTGAGGCGCGTGTCAAGACCTTTGCTGACGGATGGCAAGCGTGATAAACGTCGGGAGCGCTGTCGTGGCCTTCTCATCGACTTGAAGAGCCATGGGAATCGCATTGTCATCTATTCTGATGAAAAAATCTTCCCGGTCGACCCGCGTGGTCAGCTTCGGCCAAGACATCTCAGAGGTCCGCTACATGACTACAACCAAACACCCGGCCTCAGTGATGGTGCTCGGCGTCGTGACGTCGAATGGCTTGAAAATGCCGCCAATCTTGTTACCGACCGGTTACAGGCTTACCGCGGCCGACTACAAGGTCATCTTGACCAATAACGTTCTGCCCTGGGTGAAAAAGGTGACGAGGAATGCGGACTACGTCTTTCAACAGGACGGTGCCCTGGCCTACAGTGCCAAGCCCGTTCAAGAGTGTTTGTGTCGAACATGAATTTCTGATCTAAGGACTTTTGGCCTCCTCAGTCGCCCGACCTCAACCCTCTTGACTACAGCGTGTTGGCACATATCGAGATCAAGGCCTGTAAGATCCGTCACAGCAGCTTACAGAACCGCGTGTGGACCGCCATGAAGAAAGACTACATCCGTAACGTTTGTCGAGCCTTTAGATCTCGCCTAGAGCGTGTGCTTGCCGCCGATGGTGGTTACATCGATTAATATGCATTGTGTATACATCAAAATCAATTCTGACAATTAAAATGGTGTCTAACTGCATCACACACGTAGTTATGTCATTTTTGCGGAGGTCCTCACATGTGTAACAGAACTTTTGCAAAACCCGGTACAGCGTTTCATTATATTTTAGAAACCTAACCAGATCTGATTCCTCCGCCGTTCGATGGATGTGACACCTAGGAAACGTACGAAGATCTCCGCATGAACTACAGCTAAGACGTAGCGAGAGATTGTGTTTCAGTGGTTGGTGTGAGTTAGCAGTTTATCAACCGTGTCGTCAAGTTGAAGCAGTTAATCGGATCAGTTTCTCCTAAAAGTAAAGGAAATTGTGGTCGTAAGAAGAAAACGACTCCTAGAGATGACGCTTACTTGGTTCGATAAAGACAAAAAGATCCGCACAAGACTTAAAATTGTTTGTTTCAATTAAGTTGCACAAGGGTGTACACTATAATCCTCTGAAGATGGCATTTATGGCCGATTTGCATTACGTGTTTGATCATTGAAGTCGTTATTATTCATATTTAATCATTTTATAATAAAATACGTTCAACAATTTTTCCAAGACTGTGTCAACAGAACCATGCACCGCAAGGTCCGAAATCGTCGAATCGTTCGTGCCACTTGACACTGACCTTAACTTACTACAAATGGCCTTCACAATCCCAGTTCGCTGTATGCTTTTACCGCCGTCGAATCGACAGGAATTACGTGATGCTCTTGTCTTGGAGTGGAGTTGACTTTCACGAGAATGGGGTTGACACCTCGTGGAGTCAATGTCACGCCGAATTCGAGATCTAAACGTTATGTTTGGGAGTTTCTATTCGATTTATAAGTCGATAGTGAATATGCCAAAAATAAAATTTGGCATTCTTATCCACGTTGACTTTGCTTTTTCTCCGCACCCTATCTTTCTGAATATTACCAATATTTTGCTAAAAACATAAAATTACAAAATAAAATTTTAATCCACGTGAGAATGCGCAATTAGTTTACGTGCAGCTTTATTAGAGTGTGAAAGTGAGTTTTTAATAAGCAAATCTTTCGCTCGACTTCCTTCGTTTTCGATTTTTCTCTTCTCGTTCTCTTATCATTCACGTATCTTGGCGTATTTCTTTTTATTTTACCCCTTTTCCATTCTAGAATGTTTTTAATAAAGCGATGAAAAGAAATATTTCTCTAAAGCATCTTAAGCCAGGTGATAGAAGAAACTGTAGAGCGTAACCAAGGCAACGGTATGGTAGGTGAGTCGTGATAACATCTGAAAATATGAAAATCACAAGAAGGTGCCGCCTGGTATCTTTTTACAAAAAATTTATTTTCATTCCCCTCCTATTTCATTTAGGTTCCTTTGGGGATACCTACATGCATGAGTGAATGCGCGCGCGCAATAATAGAACTAGCAGAGACAAAGCTTTGTCAACAAATTCAATGGAAGAGGGGGGGGGAGCAACTTATGTAAAATATAAATTTGTAAAGCTGTAAAGAGTTAAAAATTTGTTTAAAAATTAAGAAAACAAACCCAGGCTGAAGAAAGACTGAATAAAGCAGGAGTGCGCGACGTTTCGATGCAATCGCTATTCTAGTCTTGGAGGTAGGTGCGACCAATCCATCCGTCGTATCATTTGGGCTTCATTCTCCAGGCTTCAGCGATCGATAATAAATGGCGTTTTAATGACCGCCGGTTACATCTAATCACATTTTGACCAAACGATGACGAGTGAAAATTCGCGGAGGAGTCCAAAACCCTCGTTTTCACTTCCTGTTTCGCCCGAGGGAAGAATTCCTGTAATCCAAATTCACGGCCTTCATTAATTAATAGACTCATCGGGGTTTCTGTCTTCAAGACAAATATGAAATTGTGCTTTCTTATTATCTTCCTCCTTTCGCCTTCAGCGCCAATCTTTTATTAGATGCTTCTCCTGCCCATTTGGTTGAGAGAAACACACAACCACACACACACACACACACACACACACACACACACACACACACACACACACA
>JAHWFO010022894.1:2943263-2956104 GCA_023313115.1 Rhysida immarginata | reverse complement strand
ACACACACACACACACACACACACACACACACACACACACACACACATACTCATTGTGCTTCCAACGTAACTATTGATTTGTTTTAATTTAACCACCTACTCATCACTTTCGCTGTAGGCTATGCGAAAGTCACTGAATACTAGACAAAGGGCTACGTAATAAGCCCTTCAATTTGTACTAGTGTTGAAATTAGTGTTAACTTTCCAATACATTGACATTTTTGCAGTTCAGAACTATACATTTTTAAAATTTAGAAAGAAGATCAGAGTTTGCCAACCTTTGGGCCTCGCCAAATTTTTTATGGGCCGCGAAAAGACAGAAAAATTATATAAACATTAGAGAAATATAACGATTTTATAATAATTGTGTCGTTGTACCGGTACAAACAAATTTGTTAAGACAAATCGCGATGAAAGCAAAATAAAAACGTTGAGAAGCGCTTATGTAGAAGGCCACTGCAGAAATTTGTAGCTGAACAATCGGTATACATGCGCCATCAATCGGTATACCATGACACACAGTCCGAATTTCATTTATGGTCAAGCAGGTATTCGTTTGAACTGAACAGTGGCTTGAAGTAAGCGTTGTCGTACTAGAGGAGCAATTCATAATGGACACAGGCGTGAGAGCCATGATTTTCTACGACTATAAAAAGGGCCTAAATCCAAGAGTGCTCTGAAACGTCGAAAAAAACTGGCTGGAGTACTCTTGATCAAAAGAACATGTCACAAATTGGAATCGAGAATCTGGAAGGAACCGAAAGTCTCAAAGACAATCGCCGAGTGGACGTCCTCCTGTTGCAGTAGTTAATGGTAAACTATTCGCCGTGTGCAGAAAATGGTAAAGGCAGACCCGAAGAAATAAAGGAATCCCTTCACCTATTTTGCGAGTTCATTTTCAGCTAACGAAACAATGCGCGAGATGGATCCCCCACGTATTGAAGTCAGTTTTAACATGTGAAGAGTAAAAACATGGAAGAGTGAAGTGGTGCCATTAAATGCTCGTAAGATTCGAACAAGCCGAATTACGATCAGTTTACAATATCCTAACAGATGATGAAACATGGCTTTATCACAATAACTCACTGAAACTAAAAAGCCGTTAAAAGGAACAGGTGCACAAAGGAGACCATTCGCCGAAGAAACTGAAAAAGAGTTCGAAGCGCTGGAACTGGTGATGTGGCAACATTCCCTGCAAACAACGAGGGGATATCAGAAAGTAACGCCATTTATTTTTTAACGGAGGAAATATAGTCGCTGGGTAAACGTTAACATAGCTAAAAAGAAGGCAGAGTCCATGCACAGACATTTTATAACAAGAATTGATCCAGCGCACACGCACTACGTGCTACCAGTCGTTTAAAAGATGACCGCCGCTATTACATTGTCTACAGTGGAAGAACAGCGAGCTGTTATAAGATTTCTTTTCGCAAAAGGTAGAAACCCGCTGAAATTCATGAGGAATTGATAGAAGTTTATGGTGCCAACTGTCTGGACTATTCCAGTGTGTGAAAACGGCGTAAAATGTTTCGGGTAGGAAGAGTTAGCCTTGCCGATAAACAGAGTTCTGGGCGGCCTGCGTCAGCGGCACCACCAGCCATTATCGAGGACATAAACAATACAATCAGAAAAAACCGTCGCATTTCCTTGAAAGAAGTGAGTGAAACGTTTCACATATTCTATGGATCTGTATGGGATGTGATGCATGAGAAGCTTGTGGATACCGCAAAATCTGTTTGCGTTGGATTCCGGCACAAGAACAGGCTGGCAACCGAATGGCGTGCAGTCTGCAACATTTGTGAAGGTAAATGGCGTGCATTTCTAGAAAGAAAATGCGTTTCTGAATAGCATTGTCACATGAGATGAATCCTGGGTCTTGCAGTTCACACGTGAGCCTAAAACTGCAAGCATGATCCCATGAAGAGATTTCTGGGTGGTCCGAGGTTTCAGACAGAGGAGGAACTCAAATCTGCCGTGCGCCATTGGCTGTATTCACAATAACTAAAAAGCAGTAAAAAGGAGCGGGTGAATACAGCCAACGGAATTTTATGAGCGGGATATTCTGAAACTGGTGCAGCACTGGGATAAATGCTTAAACCATCAATGTGCCTATGTGGAAAAGTAGATAAAGACATGTAGCTTCAGCTGCACTTAGTTGTTGTACGAGGTCTGTTCAAAAAATACGTAGACTGTTTGAATTGCGCGGGCCCTGTTGGTCCCAATCAAAATCGCTTGGTGTTGCCATCTTCTGACAGATCCGCTGATTACAAGGCAGTTTTTTGATTGCAAATATCAGTATTGGTTGATTAGCTACGCGGTTGTTTGTGAAGTGTGTTATTTTCGTTTGGCGGATTTTTAGAATGAGTGACTTGAACGAGCAAAGAGTTGCTGTGAAATTTTGTGTTAAACTCGGAAAAACTGCCACTGAAACTTTTGATATGCTCAAGACGGCTTACGGTGATGTTACTATGAAGCGTGCGACATGTTTTAAGTGACATGCACGTTATAAAGATGGTCGTCAGTCAACTGCAGACGATGAGCGTCCTGGACGTCCTTCCACGTCAACTGACGACGCACACGTGGACAAAATCAACACCCTGGTTCGGGCAAATCGACGTCTGACCATCAGAGAGCTTGCTGAAGAGTGTGGGATAGCAGTTGGATCATGTCACGAGATTTTGACCGAAAAATTGAAGATGCACCGCGTTGCTGCGAAGTTTGTTCCACGCCTGATGACGGACGACCAAAAAGCCCATCGCGTCCAGGTTTGTCAGGAATTGCTTGAACGCTCAGAAGATGATGAAAACTTCTTGTCGAAGATCATAACAGGCTATGAATCTTGGGTGTACGGTTATGATATCGAAACAAAGGTTCAATCATCCCAGTGGGTGGGTGAGACATCTCCCAGACCAAAAAAAGCTCGCCAAGTTCGTTCCAATGTGAAAGTGATGTTGATAGTTTTTTTTTATGCTCAGGGCGTAGTCCACCACGAGTACCTCCCCCAAGGCTCCACAGTGAACCAGATTTACTACATCGAAGTTCTCAAACGTCTGCGGGATGCTATCCGGCGGAAAAGGCCAGAAATGTGGACGAGTGGTGACTGGTTGTTTCATCACGACAACGCTCCAGCCCATTCAGCCCTCAGAACTCGAGAGTTTTTGGCCAAACACTCGATCACTGTTCTTCCTCACCCACCCTACTCACCTGACCTCGCTCCTTGTGACTTCTTCTTGTTTCCCAAACTCAAAAGACCTTTGAAAGGAAGGAGATTTGAGACGATTTCTGATATAAAGGCAAATGCGACGAAGGCGCTGAAGGACATCACAAAAGAAGCGTTCCAGGACTGTTTCCAAAAGTGGAAACACCGTTGGGATAAGTGTGTGCGTCGGAGAGGAGAGTACTTTGAAGGGGACCCAGATGTGTAACTTCTGAATAAAGTATATTTTGTTTTATGACGTCAGTCTACGTATTTTTTGAACAGACCTCGTATGTTTTATAATTTTCTTTGAAAAAATAAATGGCGTTACTTTCTGATATCCCCTCGTATGAAAATTGTTTCTGCAAAATGGTACGCGACGAAATATGTTCCACAAATGCTGCAAAAGTGACGAAAAAAGCACCCAAGAACTAGTAAGAAAGGCACCACATGATTGTGGCACTTTTGCGGAACAGCGTGTCTCCGATTGCGTCATCCACTCTATTCGCCGTACCTGGCTATTTGCGGCGTCTTCGAGTTTTCTCGCGTGAAAAGTGAGCTTCGTGGGGGTTCAATTTCTTGCGATGACGGCCTCGTAGTCGCATACATGGACATTATTTCTGATGGATATAGGTTAGGTTAGGTTAAGCGAGTTAAACACCAACTGTGGATATACACTCACTCACCAAAAGTCATAGCACACCTGCCTAATAATGTGTTGGGCCCCCTCTGGCCCGGATAACGGCGGCGAGCCTATCAGTTCCCCGAACACATCCAGAGGCACTGCAAGCATGCCGCCTCCACTGCATTCCATAACGATACTGCATTTACCAGTTGTGTTGAGACGACCTGACAGATCGTTCGATGAGGTCCCACAAATGTTCATTGGGATTGCAATCTGGGGAACGTGGAGGCCAAATCATTCTCGTGAAGTCGGTAGCATGTTCCTCCAAGGGCCGTGTGTGGAGTATCATTATCTTGCCGTCGCCCGCGGGTTACAAACAGTTCATGAAAGGGTGCAGGTGGTCCCCAAGCAGATCGACGTAGGAAGTAGCACGCAGAGTGGATGTTAGATGCACCAATGGACCCATTGCGTGCCACGAGAAAACACCCCAGACCAGTAAGGAGCCTCCATCTGCCTGAGTGGTCCCCACCTGACAAGCGAGGTCCATGGCTTCGTGTGGCCTGCGCCAGACACGGACACGACAGCCGCACGATACAGCTGAAACCTTGACTCGTCGGAACACGCAACTTTTCGCCAGTTCTCAGCGTTCCAATGTCGATGTTGGTTGGCCCAGGCTAGGCGTTGCCGACGATGTACAGCTGTCAAGAGTGGCACCCGTCGTGGCTTCCTTCTCCCAAAGCCTCCGGCAGCTGGTTCGCCAAATTCTCATTACGGACGCAGTTGTGGGACGTCTCTGGTTGTACCGCATGGTGATTTGGCCCGCTGACGCCGTTCGGTCAGCAGTTGCAAGCCGGGTGACCCGGCGAACACCTCTGGCATCAATGAGGCGTGGGCGGGCCGTCCGCTCTCCGACATGCGTTGTAACCCTCCGTTGGGTGTACTCTCGATAGACCCTTGCAACGCTTGAGCGGAAAAATTGCAGGATGTTGGCTACATCTGATATTGAGGCACCCATCCGTCTGGCACCAACAATCATCCCCATCAACATTATTGGGAAATTTTATTTTGTTAACCCATTTACGCCAAAATTGGTAAAAATGGAAATTGAGACATCATATCTTAAATTTCTATTCTGTAGCATGCAAAGACATAAAAAATAATTTACAAAGACTTAAAAAAATTACAAAATTATAATTAAAAAGGGGCTTAAAACTAATAAAATTTAACAGATTATTAAATAATAAAGCTTCTAACAGTTCAAGTAATCTCAAGTCCACTGTCCTGGCAATGATTTTCACACCTCGTAGAAACGGACTTCATTGTTGACTCGGCATGCTTGTTTAAAAAGTGACAATATGAAATGATAACGATGATTACGATGAAAAATTTTGGATTTTGACGATCTTGAAGAATTTGAAGTTTGAAATTAAGGTCCGAAAACTTCGAAAAGTTCACAATAAAAATTTCGATGAAATGAAAATGCAGTCCAATAAATAGCCAATTATTTCTTGTTACTTAAAAATTAAACATGCTTCATGATAGCTTAAAAATAAAAAATAAAATTAAAAATTTTTACTTTTAATTCACTTAACAAGAAAACTAAGTGGTGACGTTAGTTCCTGGCCGTTGTATAATCAGGAAATAACCCATTGTTAGATTTTTTCTTTGTTATGACAAAGTCCATCGTCGCTGATTTTATACAGGGTGTTTTTGAAAAGTGAGTACAGATTTTTTGGGAGATGATAGAAGAGGTCCTTAGAAGTATTTTTTGTCATATGAACATGGGGTCCCCGCAGCTCCGTTTACTTACAATACTGCATTGAACAATCAAATGACACCGGGCGCAGTGTGCGTTGTTAGGCCTAGATTATTTTATTTTTAACAATTAACACAAGCAATCTATTGTAATAACTTTTAAAGTAATTGTTTGCAAAGAAATTTCAAGGTGCACGTGCTTGTTTGTTGAAAAGTCTTAGGACAAACTTCGTCAAGGAGATTCCATGGTATCCAACCCCTTTGTGAAATACGATTAGTCCATTAGTAAATGAACTAATCGCATTCTGGGAAAGCAGTACGTAAAGATTTGTTTTAAAAAGGTTCACTTGATGTGTTAATTGTTAAAAATAAAATAATCTAGGCCTACCAACGCACACTGCGTCCCGGTGTCATTTGATTGTTTAATGCAGTATTGTAAGTAAACGGAGCTGCGGGGACCCCATGTTCATATGACAAAAAAGACTTCCATATGACAAAAAATACTTCATAAGGACCTCTTCTATCATCTCCCAAAAAATCTGTACTCAACTCAAAAACATCCTGTATAAATGATTATATGCTGTCGTCCATAGACGGATTTTTTTTTATGTCTTTGTAAATTATTTTTTATGTCTTTCCATACCACAGAATATAAAATTAAGACATGAAGTCTCAATTTCCATTTTTACCAATTTCGGCGTAAATGGGTTAACAAAATAAAATTTCCCAATTATCATTTTATGAAGCGGCCCCTGAAGCGAGAGCTTAGGCTATCCAGGAGTACTGTCCTGTATATTTTTGCAACAACCTGTACAGTATTAAAGAACATCTCAGCTGCTGTGGAAAAGACATGACTCAACGTACGTAGTCAGGAAAGTTGGCGGATCTCTAAATAGATTTAATTTTTATTTATTTATTTATTTATTTATTTATTTATTTATTTGAAGTTATAACATCCGAGGGAGTGATATATTGAGAGCTAGAGATAGAAAACGCAATTACAACTGATTGTCTTTTACATATTGGTTACGTAACTTACTAATATGAATCATATGGTGAATACAGTTTGGCATTTTAATATTGTTGCTAACCTAAGCTAACTTAATCCTCGATGAAGTTATATGGAAACGCCTTCTTTGCAGTTGACTGGAGGCTATAGGGTTGTTCCAATTTAAATTTACGGTAACTCCAGTGTAGCGGTGTAAGAAATAAAGTGGGCCGGGTAGTGATGATCAACAGTTTGATAATAGATAATTCTCTGTACAATTCTTTGATCATGACCTATTGTATTAGGCCAGGAAGCGTACCATTGGCCATACATGATGGAAGTATAGCAGGGAACGGAAAAAGTCAGACGTAGTATTCTCTGTATGTAACCTGTACTCTCTGGTAGTTTAGAATTAGGATGTAGAGGACCATAAAATAATTGCAGAATTTAGCTTGGAAATCACAAGCTCTTTATGATTATGGTGATTTCTCTCAAATGCAAAACTTTTGAAATGCCCCTCGTATTTGCATAGTTTCAAATAACACGCGCGATACCTTGTATTCGTGTTAAGATGTAAGAAGTCGGCATTTTGAAAATTCACGTTTCAATACATAAATCCAAAAAAAAGCCCATTTTCAACAATCCGTAATATAATTCTATAAAATTTATATGGAATAAAAGGTAAATTCGATAACAATATTTGTGAGAAACTCGTTTGCTTTCATTTTTACGGGCATTTCGCTCCACGTCACGAACCAGCAACAGTAGAGCGCATTTGCAAAGCATTTCACATACAGAAACTCGTGGCCGTAGTTTTTAAAAATTCAAAATTTACTGCATAAGCTTTCACCTTCCCTATACAATCTCCTTATTTTATTTACATTAAAAATTAAAGCAGGTTAAAGGGGAACAAGTACGCGCGCTTTAATCCTAAAAGAAACTATAGATTCGGCAACACAAAATTTAAATAAAACTTAAAAAGAAATAAAACATTTTTCCTCTCCATATCCGAAAAATATAAAAAAGTAAATTTACAAAATATTTTTCTTTAAAAGGAGAGATAGAAAGAGTGTGAGAGAGAGAGAGAGAAAAGCAAACGGTTCAATGCAAAAATTTCCAGGGCATTGCGTTCGCCTTCTAAAATGTATATTTTAAAGAATTTTTTCTGCAGGACTTAGTTTGAACATTTCCTTTTTTTGCCGAGCGCTAAATCAATGTTCAAACGGCGGCGATGAAAATATGCTCCAACGCAAACGGACGGATCGAATAACTGCGTGTGACTTTTAAATAGTTCTCCGTTGAAGCTCTCAAAAAGAATGAAATATTTTTCGGGGAATGGTAGAGGAAAAAAATGGACGAGAAATAGGAGTGTCAAAAAGTGAGGAGGACAGGAACAAAAGAGCAGTTCTCTCTTCTCTTCCTTCGCTTTTCTCTTCCCGTGAGACAACGCGCGTGATGGGCGAATGCATTTGGTGGAGACTGCTCTCTGTCTTCAAAGAGTTGATGTTCCCTCAGCGCACCGTGGGAAGGAATAGAGACACAGAAAGAGAAAAGCGAAAGAAAGAGAAAGAGAGAGAGAGAGAGAGAGAGAGAGAGAGAGAGAGAGAGAGAGAGAAGAGGAAAGAGGGAAGGGAGAATGAAGAGGGGGTTAGTGTTAGCGATCGATCCACCCACTCTTTGCTGCGTTTGCCAAAGCGAGGAAAATTGGCGTTGCGGAGCATCCATTCCTACCTGGAAGGGAGAGTGAGGTGGTGCCATCTTAAATGTAAATCTACCATGATTAAGAAAGGAGACGGCGCTTTACGAGAACAATCGACCCCACATTTCGTCAGTGGCATGAAAAAAAGCGATGCTCTACAGATACACATACACACACTCACACACGCACGCACACTCATTCCTATTCATCTCCAGATTCCACGTAAATAAACACATTCTTCCTTAAGAGGAACTGTCATTCGTCAATGTTGTTACTTAATGAAGAGTGTTGCTTGTAATGCAGAAATTTATTAATATCAGGTAGGCACATCCACGTAAACACTCTCTCGATCTATGAACTCGGCTCTTATTCGATTTAATATCACAGGAATTTTTTTTAAAGAAATAAAGACAATTTTTTAAAGTTACAAGAATAATATAATGCTATTAATTAATTTAAAAACAAACACAATTCCTCTTTATAAAAATTCCCAAATAAAATAATAAGATAGGAGAATCTTAACTGAAGTTCACCAAAATGAGAGTTTTGTTGGGGATGAGTTGAAGTCCTTGAAGAAAACAACAAAGGATCGAATGATGAAGATGTGGAAGAATGCAAATGTAGAAACGGTTACTTGAATAAGTCTGTAACCGGTCTGCAAGTTGGAATCGATGTTTTGATGAATCTTGAATAGTTAAAGTAACCGTTCTAACCAACAGACTTTCTATTTTCAAGTGATCGTTTTCTACATTTGCATTCGCCCACATCTTCATTATTCAGGTCGTTGTTTTTTCAGTATCGTCAATTTCTTCAAGACATTGACATTACAAACTTCAGTAAGTTCTCCTCGTCCTCAATAATGAAGATGTGAAAGAATGCAAATCTAGAAAACGGTCACGACAACCCAATAACTTACCCATTATTTAAGATCTTTGATTGTGTTATTCACGCAGTCGACAAAGGATTGCGTGCTTCTTGATTAATGCTGACATTTCCAAAGCATTTAATACTGTTGAAAGAAGCACCTTAATCATGCAATTGGCCATGTGTGGGGTTGATCCAGTAATTTTAAATTTGTTGCGTAATTGTTTTATTAACAGATTATCGAACATCCATCTACCTTGGGCCTATTGCAGGGATCCCTGATTGCCACTGTGTTGTATGCTGCAGCCACTGCTGAGATATTTAACTTATCTGCAATATAATATCCTATCACTGCAATATAATATCCTTTGTAGAATTTTTTATATACTGCCTTTTCGTCTAATGACTTTATATACTTTAGTATATAATAAAAAACTTTATATACTTTAGTATATATTAAAATCTTTGACGATATTCAAGTTTTGAAAAATTGGTACTTAACTCATGAACTTCAATTTAACGAGTCAAAAACGACTATATTGTCGTTCAACAATCAAAACCCTAGCCCGTCTCCTATATGTAAATTATTAGGTCTACAGCTAAATTATCTTTTAAGGAAACCATTGAATTATTGCTTCTCGATCTTAATAGTTTTAAATTTCTTTTTCAAAACTTGAGAAGAATGATAACCAAAAAAGAGATGATACAAATAATAAAAATGTTAGTTCCTAAAACAGAGTATGGCATCTTGTTTTGGTCTGCTGTCTCAAAACATGCATTTTCTCGAATTTCAGTAGCTTACAATAATGGATTTACGGGTAGCCTTGTCTCTAAGTCCATTGATGAAAATAGGTGGGAAGGGAGAGAGAGAGAGAGAGAGAGAGAGAGAGAGAGAGAGAGAGAGAGAGATGATTCACTTCGGGGACTCCGAAGAACGGCCAAATGTCCCTCCCCAGTCTGCTCATTCATTGTCCGCTCCAGGGGTGCGCGATTTCCAAAAGTGGCATCATTGGTCCGTTCTTTTTTGAGGGTTACCTTAACATGTTGGAAACCTTCTTCATCCCCGAGCTGCGAAGGAGGCGTATTCCGCTTCGACATCAATGGTTTCAACAGGATGGGGCTAGGCCTCACACAACTAATGAAGTGCTAGACTTTCTCAATCAGAAATTCGGAAATCGTGTCATTTCAATCAAGTTTCCAGATCGATTCGGGGGTGGCTTCCTTTGGGCCCCCTACGAGTCCTGAACTAAACCCATGTGATTTTTATCTCTGGGGGTTCCTTAAAGACAGTGTGTTCACTACAGCACCAAGAACTCTAGACCAGCTGCGACAAAGCATCGTCGACTGCTGCAACCTTGTGGATGCAGAAATCCTGGATAGAGTTATGAACAACTTCACCATTCGGCTGCGATACAGTTCAAAACGTTCTTGGTGGCCAGATTGAGCATATCCTCAAGACTTTTCCAAGTGTTCATAATAAACACTCCGAACTGCCTAAAATATCATACTGAAATGCTAAGTTTGTAAACATTAATGGGTCAATAAATCATAGTACTGAAACGGTCAGAAATTGACTGAATCACCCTGTATGTATAAAATACCATCCTTACATTCTATAATTAAAATTAAGGAACTATATCGAGCGATTATTCATACTGTATTAACCGCCAGCTGCATTATGTTAAACTATGGCTTACTGATTCGTCTAATACTCGAACTATGCAAAAGTATAAACTTAACACCTAAAACTATGGTTTCAAAATATTTAGAATTTTTTTTCTCCTATAGTGTTTGCAATTGTTGGAATAATTTACCCTTTAATACTAGGAATGAGATTCTAAATTGTACTGTGAAGTCATGTTTAAATCATAAATTACACGTTTTTAATATGATAAAAGCAGCCATTCTTTAATCTATGTAACTATCTATAGTACTAGTCCAATTTTGGATGTAAACTTGTAAATAAAATAAATAAATAATTATAATTCGTCAATCGTTGCTGTTTTTTTCAAGAGCTTCAACATATCCTCAACAAAAGTCTCATTTTTGTTAACTTTATTTCAGATTTTTTAACCATGTTATTTTATTTTGGAACTTTTAATCTTTAATTAAAACAAATAAATCATTCCTTTTTAATTAATGATAAAGATAAAATCGGCTCTATCAATTCCTCAGTAACCAACGACATTACTTGTACTGATATACGTAGAAAGCGATGCAAAACAGCCTTTCTGTTTGAATAAAGGGAGCGCTACACAAACGCTCTAGATTCACAGTCGATGACAAGAGACTTCCGACTCGATTGCATGGCAAGAAAAGCTCTTTCCGGTATTTCTTTCCCTCAAATCAGAAGAAGGAAATGGAGTTGTTGTCGTCTGTGCGTTTCACTCAGCGTGGTAATAGAATGAAAGTTAAGAAGATAAAGAACAGGAAGGCTCCCCAGCTTCCATCTTCATCCTATAATCGGCACTTCAATCTCGTTATAAAATAGCAGAACTAGCCTGTAGAATTTTTGAATTTATTAAAAACTATCGGATTATTGAAAAGAATAAAATACATTTCTCTAGGCATTAGGCAAACGTTTTTTCAGTACGTCGTCATCATTGTTGAAAAGCCATTCGCGACCTACAATTTGAGGAACGCTGCTTTAGGCTGAGTTTAGTGATCATTTCTCTTACATAGACTATACATATGCATGCAACCAGAAAGTTCATTCATTCATAATTAATTTTGTTATAAGACAAATTATATGAAAAAAAATTTAACAGATAATTTACCCCCTGTTCTGCAGAAATAAAGGATATTTAAGAAATTGACTGTAAAGGAGGTAGTGCATCAAATTCGTTATTATTATTATTATTATTATTATTATTATTATTCATGTTTAGCACTCCGTTATGGAGTATAAAATGAAAATACTACACTAGCAACGTCTTTAAAATAATTTCAGAACCAAGAGGTCCGCGTTACAAATTATCTCGGTACCAAGGGATCCGTGTTATCTGAATAGGATAGGATAAAACTGGCCCTCGGGCCAGTGTACAAGAGCACCAGTCATAATTTATCGATCAAAAAAGGACAATTACTGAGAACTGATATAAAATTGAGTCAAGTGTCTTTTCAAAGGTACGCAGGCTCTCAAGCAACAAGTAGAGACACATTGATAGACTGTAGATCATATATCAGAAGGCAGGTCATTCCACATGGAGATGGCGCTACAAGGAAACCCGTTTGATATGAAGACTAATGTTATATTTGGGGTCACAAAAAAAAATCTCCGAGTTTGTCGGACACTAGTCTCCGACTTAAACCAATGGCTGACAAACGCTGCAGGATAGTTTTCATTACGAATCGCTTCCGCCGGTGGTCAAAGCAACTTTACTAATGGTCATCACCGTCGGTAAGTTGTACTTGGAGCACGTAGAGGTCACTGAATCCAATCTGTTCAGTTCGAATGCAATGAATAAGATACTGTTGTACGCGACTGACAATCTTTTTAAATTAATGGAAGAAGTGGACGACCAAAATAGTGCCCCATAAGCAAGTCGCGGCACTATGACTGCTAATATAAATTGGCACATTTGTGAAATTGAGAGGAAAGATCTTAACCTTTTGATTGGTTTGGTTTGGTTTGTTTGGTATTAACGTCCTTTTCAACTGCTATGGTCATTTCAGGACGGCGTTATAGGGGCCGCAAATTTTGCCTCGCAAGGG
>JAHWFO010022894.1:2886167-2934105 GCA_023313115.1 Rhysida immarginata | reverse complement strand
CCGTTACCTGCTGACTTCTCGTAGACGTTGGTCCTGGAATAATTGCCGGCGTTACTGCTGACGTTCTTGCCCTTCACCGTCGTATGAGTCGGCCTTCCTGGGCAGCATGGATGGGGGCGATTCTCCTTCGCCTGCAGCGTTGCGGCGTAGAATCTGGTTCTCTTCCGTCGCTCGCCTTGGGTTCCGCTCCGGGCAGCTCCGCCGCCTATTTCATCTCTTCTTCGGAAGTCGTTACGACAGCTCCCTTCTTGACGCACTCTCTGGCAGCCGTGTTGACGGTCTGTCCTCCTCGCTCCTTCGGAAACCTCCGCTTGCCTCGTGTATTTCCCCGATGAACTTCTACGGCCCCGATGTCGCTGCGTCATTTCCCATCTCGGATTCTTCCTCGTAACCTTCTCTCTCGAAAACGAAACTTCCAATCCTTGATTTATCTTTCTCCGCGCTCGTCGTCCCCTCCGTCGATCTTTGCTGTCGCCCATTGGTCGATGTCTTCTGCTCTCGACCAATGAGCAATCGGCGGGCCTACGAGCTCCAGCGGGGGAGGCCGATCTCCGAGCGTCTTCTCTCTCGCTCACGATCGCCTCTAATTTCGCTGACAGATGGTCTCTGTAGTCTTTCCTGGCTTTTTGGTGGCGGAGATTTGTTTCATCTGACTGATTTTGTGTAGTTTTTGATAGCAGGTCGACAAGGATTTGGTGTCTTTCAGAATCCAGTCCTCGCTAAGGATATGTGTTTCTCGTTTACAACTTGCGTCAGTCATATGTTGTGATACGACGCTTCTGGTTGGTTATTCGGACAAGTGCAGTTTTGCTTGAAAATTCACTTTAGTCCTGTGATGGTTTGCTTCGATGTATTGATTTCATAGTACCTGTATGAAGGCGTAGTGCGTTGTTTTCTTAAAACAAACTGCATTTTCAGATTCATATGCTATTTTACTGGAAGGAATGGCAGTCATCTTCATTTTTACAAAACATGGATATATGCGTTATTACGACTGAAGCATGACATATCGAGCACGGGTATAGAGTCTCTCGATATGTTGAGTAAACACAGTATCTATGCGTAAGGTGCGTCTCCTTACTCTGGTCTATGCTCACAAACACGACATGTGCACGCTTTTTGCAGTATCTAATGATTATTGCATCACCCGTAACACTTTTTTTGGATCGGAACTTTATTCTTATGTATAGAGAGGAAGGAATCTGTAGAAATAAATCAAGCACTTCAAAGCATATAGAATTTCAACAAACGTATAAATTATAAATAAAATAAAGACTTCAAAAAGCATCAAAAGATCTAAATGTTTCAAAATAATAAATTATGAATTAAATTGTGAGTAATAAAATATATTTATTGTAATGGAAAAGTATAGTGGGACTATCTGTTACCACACTTTCAATATATTTCATAATATCTCTGTAGTAAACATTTAAACAAAAATTGTTACTCAGATAACAATGGTCAGGTTACTTTTCAGTTCCGGCGTGTTCTTCAAGCCGGCGCCAACAATGCTTAAACGTACAACAACAACAGAAAACTATTTCCGTAAAGCGTGGTTCCCATATGCGTAAAAACAACGGCAGAAACCACAAAGCAGAAAAATTTTATGATGTCACTTCTGTCCGACTGAAAATTTCTGCTTTTTGGAGTTGGGTTGAGTTTAACCTTTGTGGCAGAAGCAGTGCAGGAACGGTTGCTCAGCCAATAGAAAACGATCTCTGCAGTGACGTCATCTCTCTCTCTCTCTCACAAAATAAAAATATCGGACACTCAGCTGAAGGTGAAGAGACCGAGAAAGAAATTGATGTGGAATCGCTAATAGAAGAGGTGTGAAATATATATTTAATAATTAATTAATCAAATTAAATTGAATAAACAACATTTGAATACAAAAATTCGATAAGATGATTGATGAGGAATGAACGAGCTGTGTGCGGTCGAAGCTAACCATTAAGATCGATCTGCGGCTTCGGTGCAGTGCATTTGTGTTGGGAAAGAATGCCAAATTACAACAAAGGATGCGCTTAGGTAGCTGACTTCTGTTGTTTTATCCTTTTGAGTTTCTTCCATGTGAGACACCTGTAGGAGCAGAAAGTAAAAAGGCAGAAAAATATACGCCCTGGTATCTGCTCTCTTGTTTTCTGCAAGTGGGAACCACGATTAACATTTTTTGGTGTCGGTTTTCGCATCACACTTTTTACGGAATGATATCCAGCCTAAAAACATTATCATGTTAAAAATTGCTTTCCTGAGCAAAGTTTTTCGGGAGAAGTTTGAAAAGCTAAATTGTTTACTTTTCTTGGTGATTAAATAATAAGCTTCTCCTATAACAATGGAAAAGCATTCCGGCTTGCATTAACAATGTTGCAAATTAATTTGTGGAATTGTGTTTGTTTTTCTTTCCTTTATTACCGACATCAAAAAAAGAGGTTCTCTGTTTGATCCGCATGTATGTTGTATATATGTATGTATGTTCGCGATTTTCTCAAAAACTACTGATCCGATTTGAATGGGGTTTTCGCTATTCGACTGAATATTTTTCTGGGAAGGTTTTTGACCCATGAGGTCGGTTAATTTTTGTTAAAAAAGTTTTTGTTAGTACTATCATGGAAGAAAAGTAATGGAAGCGCCTCTTGCAAGATATTGCGTCAGACGATATAAGAGGAGATATCATGTTGGCCATCAGAGTGCCACGAAATACCAATGTTTGTTTTAATTGAGCGAGAATCTTTTTTCTATCACAATGCTGTAATAATATAATAAATATTTAATTTTATCCGTTAAATAACTGAAACAATGATATTTTGAAAATTTTTTGTTCATTATTGCTCTTTCCCTCAGTCAACCTGTCTAGAACTTAACAGCTCACGTCACGGAAACCCCTGCACCATTTAAATCAATTTTAAAAATAATTCCTAAACATTTATCCATCATTTAAAAAAAAGTGCTCCAAAACCGGGCCCATATTAAATTTGAAATCAGTCATTAAAATGAAAAGAGAAAAAAAATATTGTATAAAAGAAAAGCATTTATTTCCTAAAAAAACAATCATAAAATGCAAATTCAAAATTTTTTAATGAAATATCAAGTTCTCAATTACTTCAAAGGCATCTGTAATTCTATAATCATATAAAAGATCATAGGGGTTGTAAGCGCAATCATATTGGCGACTAGGTGCGAGTGAGACATTTAAGCATTGAAGCGCTACAAGAGATGCTTCCATTGTTATTCCTGCATGGTACTATTTATTTGCAATATTTGGCAATCTGCTCTTTGTACTGTTATATATGTGTGTGTTTCTCTTTTATTAACAACTTGTAGACCAAACTAAACCACAATAGGCCGATACCCTGATAGGCTGATTCTCCAAATAGATCCATGAATATTAACAAGGTAAAAGAGGAAAACAAAAGGAAAAAAAAAATCAAGATTACTGTTAAGACCAAACCACCTGATATTAACAACCGCCTTTGCTTTGTCCCGCAGAAATCTGTTAGCGCAACGACCACCTGGCTGATGTGAACAGCTGCCGCATTCTCGAACTACTATGTATATAAACATGTATTAAAAATCTTTCTATAAGGACCACTTATGCGACCATTCAGGTCCTAACCTAACTTCTTATTACATTACCATTCTCTTTAATCAACTAATGAAAATCAAGGAAGAGATACAAAAATGCGGCAAATTGCTTATTTCAGTCAATACAAAGCCTTTTTTATGGTTTTTATTTATGCTGTTGTTTTTGTTTTTTATTAAACCTATGAATACTCAACACTCTTATAACGCGGTATTCTCACAGCGTGGTTTCCACATAACGTAGAATATTAAATTCCACAGCCCTGCTTTAACGATACTCTTATAACATGGTATCTATAGGCTGTGTACAGCTTAATTATATTAATATAGCATGAAATTTTCTATTACAATTTTATGATCAAAATAATGGCGAATCCCCCTGGGTTTTTTTTTCCATGCCCGTACACCGAAATTTTTCAGTTTCAGTCATCAAGGAATTATCCTGTAAATTCAGAAACCATGCAACATTACAAGCAGTTCGACAATATTAAAGACTGTTGCATGTTCGCATGAGTTTCTTTATCAAATTGCGTCGCATTTTCCATATAGCGCAGAAGGAATTAATTTGATTTTCCTTTACTGTTACATCTGGTGATTAAGAAGATGCTAAAGAAGTGCATTTTATTTTTCCTAAAAAGTACTAATGTTAGCTTTTCTGTTCTCGAAAACAAAAGTTGCGTTCAAAACCGTATTACTTTGCTCACTTTCCTGATTTTTCTTGCTAATATTGAGATTCTTAAAACATGGATCGAATTAACCTGATTTATGTACAGGGTGAAAAAAAACTTGATAACTTTTGAACAATTGGCGAGATTCAGTTAAAACTTGACGGTTGAATGCAGGGCATGCTGGGATTTTTTGATGTGAATATAGTTTAGCTTTCATTTGGATGAGTACGTCAATAAGCAGAATTGCCGCATTTGGGGGACTGAAAATCCCCATTTCGTGATCGAGATGCCCCCCCAACCCAAACGGCTAACTTTTAAGTGTGCAGTGTCAAGTCGCGGAATAATCGGTGCGATATTCATTGAAGGCACGGTGACTGCTGAACGATATGTCAAAATTTTAGAAAAAGATCTCATCCGTATTATCCAAAGTGACCGAGATTTCGAAAAGATGTGGTTCATGCAGGACGGAGCACGACCCCATCGGACCAATAGAGCGTTTGAAGTCTTGGAAGTGCACTTTGGAGAACGCATTCTGGCTTTGGGGTGCCCAGAGGCCACTGGAATGGGAATCGCTTGGCCGCCATATTCTCCTGATCTCAACCCTTGTGACTCATTTTTGTGGGGCAATATTAAAAACAAAGTTTACGCAAATAACCCCGAAACCATCGCTGAGCTCAAAACAGCCATTCATCAAAAGCATCGATGTCTCGACACTTCAGCGAGTTTTGCAGAATTTTGCTCTTCGTCTGCGCCACACAATAGCCATTGATGGCAAGCATATCGAACATGTCAGAAACTAAATTCAAATATCTCTATTTACTTTTAACATTTGAATAAAATTTTTGAACTCGCAGTTTTGAAAATTTGATGTTTTATTTCATATAGCTCAATAATTGTCACCCTGTATATATAGGACGTTCGGAAAATGTAGGATAATAAAGAGAAATAAGAATACTTATTCAAAGACCTTCATCAGGTATAAAACTTTTTAAAAGTATTAACTGATTTTTTCATCAGTAAAAGTTGAAGAATATAAATTTAAACAGTTATAGTATTGTCAAGAAGCATTGTTACATCATCTGATTTTTTCATCTATAAACTGAAATATTTAAATTGTTACAATCATAATATAGTCAAAACATTGCACATTGTTATTTATTAATATAGATAATTGTTTAAGGATAGTTTTACAAAATAAGAGGCAACATTATATCTAAAGTTGTGAAAATTTAAAAAAAAATATATATATAAATTAATAAAGTTAAAGGAAAAGAATTAAAAGGACATCATTATATAAATCATAATTATAGTATTTCCCATTTTTTATCTAATATATAGGATTGCTGGGCTAGACAGTGTTTTGATTTGTTTATATGATAACTTTCTTTAATTAGTCTTTTTTGTAGATAATAAGTCCCTAGCGTGGTTCTTTGGATGATAAAGTTCCTTATGCAAAATGTTCAAAACTCAAATTTTAAGGGTCTAAACGTCACGCGAAGCTGGCGGAAAACGTCATTCAATCTCAACAATTGCCGCCGTTTTCTCGTGCCAGAGCGCTGTTCATTTTATTTATATGTGAAGTGCTGGTGCAGAAAGTTCATATTTGACGTAACTGCACCATTTTTTTTAGACACTAAATTTTGAGTTTTAGACATTTTCGATAAGGAATTTTTTGCTTAGATTGACGCATGGAATCACACTATGTAATCCTACTTTTTCCGAATAAACTGTATATTTATATAAATAACTGATTTTTTATAATGCGGTTTCCATATAATGCAATACGAATGAGCCCGATATACTGCGATACGATGTAGGAGGGTTGACTATAAAATGACCATCTGAGCTTTACTGCTTGATTCCGTGGATGGTCGTTCACATAAACATAGGTTTACCTCGATTACGTATCTTGGAGCTATCTAGTAACATAATTTGCGCCGTATCTTGATGACAGGTTCTACAACGAAAAACAATCACATATGTAAGATTAGTATGTACCTTGAATCATGGAGATGGTTCTTGATTGCAACAAATTTAATAATAATAGCGGCGATTACAATTGCATGCAAACATATACAAACATCTGAGCTTATGGGATTAATAAAGCCAATTGGTTGCAGGCCAAGAATATTGTTTCGGAATGAGCGCTTTAAATAAATAAAAATCGGATAGAAATAAACAACTATTAAAAATTTCCCCTTCTAATTAACAGAAATCCTCCTTAGAGGCTAGAACTGAAAGGTCGATCTAGAACTCACTGCAATGAGATCTTTCGTTATTGACTTTGGGTCTTGTGAATGTTAGGTCTTCAAACAAAGCCTTTCACGGCCGCCATATTCAGAGTTAGTTTGTTCAAATCCAAGAGGAAGAAGCGAGCCTCGCGTTTCGATACAAACTTGACAAAACACGATGTCGCAGGTTTTTATTGTGGGGCGAAAGAAAAAAAAAGAAGGTAAATAATTTCCCAACAATATTGGTTAAATATATTTGAAATCGACAAAAGAACCAGCTTAGAAACGTTGACGTCTGATTTGCCCGCCTTTATTAAGGCACGCGCTTTGGCAAAATCCTTTCCGGTGGGTTGCCTTGGAAACGGGCATCACAAAGGGAAATTATCAGCCAATGTTTTCGCTTATTTCGATGCTTGCTTTCGCTGTATGGGGAGTCTTTCCGTTTATTCGCTGAAAGAGGTGGGGAAATTTTTCGCCGAACAGGTAGAGGAAGGTTAGCTTAGAAAAGAATTCTAGGAAAGACGAAGAAGAGAAAAACCTTGTTCCCTCTCTTCAAAGGTTTATTAAGTTAATCCCGAAATTGGATCAATTTGGCTAACATTTATTTTTTGTCTTCCAGGAACGAGAAAAAATTAATAGAATTAACAGTGTTTTGAAAGAGTGGGAGGACGTTCCATGGATTGCCGCCAGGGCGGAGTGCAAAGGTTACGGTCGTGATTTATGCAGCAGCAATTCTCACCACCTCAATGCTCGTCCTCGATTCTCTTCTCTCTTAACCCTCTCGCCATCCTCTGCTCATAATGCAATGAATAATTGAATTGGATTTGAATTGAAAACAACTGCAGCTCCTTCAGGAGTAGGTTTGAAATTGGCAAAGTTTTTTCGCGAACATTTCATCTAGAATTTTGCAATTGTATCGATTTATATTCCGTGTTTACATGGCTAAATCTTAGTCTCTTTTTCTAAGCGCTGGAATAAATTTTAGAAAAAAATATTAACAAAAGAAAACGCAAATTTTGTTGCAACTGCATCTGTGTTTAAATCTGCGAGATTAGATTTCAACAACAACTAGGTTACTAAATCAATCAATCTCAAAACAATTGTAAAAAATTGTGAAAAATAGGACGAACTACGTGGTTATTTCTCAATGTAGTCTTCACCCTTCTCACTGCGCTTACGCCTTCTTCCTGAAAATGCCTGGATTAAAAGGTTTTATCTCTTCCCACTTTCTTCACATCATCTGGCTTGAATCGACGTCCTCTTAGATGTTTTAGCGATCAGAAAAAGGCGGAAAGTCTGGCGAATAAGGAGGACATGATATCTCAAACCTTATTTTTTCCTTATGTATTGGACATGTTTTATTTGCATTTTCTGACTGTAGCTTGCGGTCCCTCGTATTATTACAAAATATGAATAAATTTAGGCAATAGCAATACCCTCACAACAGATTTCCATCTGTGGTCGAATGGTTATGCCTACCTGTGATCACCCATGTTGTTCAGACAGCGGTCCCTACAGTAGACAAGTTTCTACAGGGAGCCTAAAAATCACTAGACCATTTGAATTTGTCATTTTAAAAAACGCGTAAGTCACGTTTTTCTCAAACATACTTTTTTTTTTTTTTGCTGCGAACGCTTCCTTAAAGTTAGACACATGTTCTGGGTAAAAAACCAAGTAAGTCGGTTCACACCTTCCTCTTCATATAATACCGCCTAATTGACGTTCATTGCTTAAACAACAAAAGTCATGGCTTAAACAACGGTAAAAATGTTCCAAAAGAACAAAAAAAAAATTTGCTCGTTCGACATATACGAATTTTCATTATGTTTCAGATAAAAAAGGCGCTATCATAGCCGAGGAATTTAGTGATGGCTTCATTCAACATTCATTCATATTAAGGAAAAAAATCTCCTGTGTCACTTCCATGATTTGAGAGTGACACTCTCCAAAATCAGTTAAAGCTTATGATTTGAGAGTGCCAATTAATAGTAAAAAATTGAGAGATTTAAAGCGGGTTGAGGATTGCATTCTGGAAGAGCATATGCCATTTTATCAAAACATATTTAGCTGGCCAACTGCAAATGTTGAAGATAATCCAGATGAGAATGATGGAGTATATGATTACGTACCATAATGGTAGTAAAACATGAAAATGTTGATAAGATAATATTTAAGTGGAATTTTCAATAACATTGAATAAAAATATGATTAATATGATTTTTATACTTAAATTATATACCATCTAACCCTGTTTCTTGCTAAACAACATAAGTCAACAACAGTTTTTCCACGTGTTTTATATTATTATTATTATTATTATTATTATTATTATTATTCATAAATTATAAAGATTATTCGATATTTCAATCTTTTAAAGTTCAACCACTATATTCAACAAAAAAGTCCTTCAAAACTCGTTTACTTGTGAATGACAGTTTTTATTGATTCCTGAAACCTCTAATGTGTGACTTGTACGGTTTTTGAAATGACCGACTCATTTAAAATTCGAATGACTTTTGACCATTAATTAATTATTTCAAGTTTTTTCTTTCAGATTATTAAAGTATAATTCTTGGAACTAAAATATGGAGAAATTCATGACTATGCAACGTGAAAATCGTTTGAGACAAATAAATCAACAAGTTCGGAAAAATTGGATAAAAAAGATGAAAAAAACAAGTAAATAAAAAATATTTTGATTAGTATTTAATTTCCGTAACTGTTTCTGTATATATTTTTATTGCATTTAAAATGCCACAATTTTATTTACAAAATCAACGATCAATTGTGCTAACGCAGAAGGCAAGCAATTGGCCGTCACGTTCATCTGATGTAACCGCTCCAGACTTTTTTCCCCTTGGGGTATTTAAAAGAGACTATACCGTAACATTCCTCGGATCATTCAGCAATTGAAGGAATAAATCAAGAAATATTACGAAAGAGCGCGTCATTGTAGGAAGAGCAAAATAATGGCTATTTAAAGGATGTAATTTTCAAAATGAACAAAACTTCTTTCCAAGAAGTTTGCTTTTGTTTATAAAAGCTTAAATTGAAATGATAAAAAAAATTGGATCAATTTTAAATGGAATAATTTTTTAGTGACTTTTAGGACCTTATTTAAAAGTTCCGCAAAATGGTGGATTAAGGTCGAAACCATTCCTCCATCCAGAATGACCAAACGTCCATTGATTCGGAGTTGAAAGGCAGTTTCTTTAAAAGCCTTTTTCAGCGGTTCAAAGAAGTCACAGAGGTACAGCTCCGGACTGTAGGAAAGATGTATAAAGATCTCCCAGGGGAAAACGTTAGTAATGAATGGGGCCGGCTCGGTGGCCGAGAGCGTTGAGGCGCAGGTCTTGCCACTCTCGTAACCAGCGAGTCGCGGGTTCGAATCCCGCCGAGGGCATGGATAAACATCCTTTCATACCAAACATCTCGTGGATAAAATTGGAGATGCAGGCTGAAAATCCAAACAAGTAATGAATGGTCTGATGAGGATATTTACAAGCCAAACTTCAGATCTTTAAATTATTGATGAAAATAGGAAGAAAATTCCACAGTTTGGATTCGAACCAGGAATCTTTCGCTCACCGTGCAGACGCGCCAACCAATTGCGCCACTGTGGACATAGAAGCAACCAGTTGGCGCGTCAGAATGGTGAGCCGAAGGTACCTGGTTCGAATCCAGGCTGTGGAATTTTTTTTCTTATTTTCATCAATAAATTAAGCTCTTTGCAGGCCCGAAAGATTTCCTCTGGTTGCGTACCGTAACTTCATTACAGCCCGTTGAGCCTCTTGGACATCCATGACTTAACTAAACTTAAAAACGATCTCCTTTACTAAAACAAATCCTCGTGTAAACTGAACACTTGGTGTGCTGTTTCTTTTGGTCTCAGACATTGATAGAATCTACAAGCGACCACTTCAACAATTCTCGCAATTTGCTTCATTTGAATGATCCTTATAACACTCGGGAATTTAGGAGAATGAATTCTAAGCGGCTGTATTCTGTTGGCTATTTAAGTGAACTGAAAATTCGCATACCGTAGATGTGCGTATTAGAAACTGCGTTCAACAAAGCATAGTTGCTAACTTTACAATGCATCTCGCTGGTATGCCTCGAATTCGTAAAAAAATTATTATTCAGTTTGAAGCAATGCAGCATTTGTAGATGAACATGATTATTGTTCAGCGCACGCGTTCCGGATAATGGTCATGAAAACAGGAAGAAACACAGACCCTCGCCGGCAATGAGGCGAGAATGTATGCTAAGTCATTATGAGTTTAAGTTTAATGTGTTTGCAGTGAAACGAAAAAGCAAAACCGCCGCCAATGTTTCAGATTTATAGTGAAATCTAACCGCATGTCCCTAACGCATTTTACGATTGCACTCGTTTTCTCCTTCTCGAAAACGCAAACCTCCTAAAGCATCTGGCTCTTTACTATATAAAACTCTCACTGTATGTTTAGATGTGATTAACCTGAAATGGTAATAAAAAAGGCCATAATGTACTTCTTCAAATAGCGCTTTTTGCAAGTTTGGCACATTCACGGTATAAGCAACTTTATATACAAAACTTTGGCTTGTTTCGTATTTATTTTAAACTTGATGGAAAAATTCAATTAATATTTTTTTTATTTGTCGGCATCAGAACATTATTCAAGAAGTAAACGGTATATCAATCGAAAGGTCCACAGATTAAATTTTTTATGTATATGAAATTTAAAGTGCCATTTCTTGTGTAAACCTAATAGCTGAACACGAAAATCCCAATTATTGTGTTTTGTTATCTTTCAAGATATGATCACTTACATCCACATCAAATGCAGACACGTAGAGCCTATGTATTATCTTGCTCTCCAAGTATACATCCAAAGTATAGATAAATCTTTTTGATCAGAGGTGCAATAGGACGCTTCTGTGATGCCAACAAATGTCGCATTAGAGGTCCGCACTATTCATAGAAGAATGCTCACAACTGCCCGCGCACTGAGCCAGTGACTAAAGGCGGTGTCACAAATCCCTTTCTTACTCTAACTTGACACTATTGATTGTGTTACGCGCATGAATTCTTGAGGCTGACCGGACCGCATGAATTCTTGGACTATATTCTCATAACTACCTCTGAAATCCAGCTTACAGGATGGCAGAAAAATAATAAAACAAATGGCATCACCATTTATCACCTTCTCATCTTACTACGGAAGTCAGAATGAAAGAAATGCTCCCGTTGATTGATTACTTGAGTCATGTGAAACGCAAAGCCAATCTGAAATGGCACTACATGATAATGCGAATGAACACCAAAACTGTTTTACACACTTGGTAACTTATTCAAGAGTGTCAATTTAGAGTGAGAAAGAATTTAGTAATTTACTCACTGGGGTATGAATCATTGTTGCCAGTAAGCAAACTCAATCCTAACAGTCAATCCATCATTTAGTAGCTACTTATTGGTTTTACAGTGTCCGTCTGTCTATCCCTTTCATATTTTTTATATTTTTAAAGTAGAACGTTGAAATTTGATACATAGCAAACCATGAGCATGTCGAACCAAACTATTTAATTTAGATTTCACTCACTAGGGTCAGAGTTATGGGGGTGGTAGTTAGAGGGGACCATCTGGTTGTGTGGTATAATATACAGGGCGAGTCAAAAGTCCTTGGACACCTTCATAATGCGAAGCCTGAAGGAAATAGTAAAGTTATGATGGCAATTGATATTGGGTGATGGGTCGCAACTTGTGGGTGTTTGTCCTTCTGGCCGCCATCTTGAAATCCGCCATCTTGGATTCAAGTCCAAATTTTTAAATGGGAAGGGGGGGCATGTTGCATATCAAATAACACTAGCTCAAACTCAGTAATTCAGTGGTGTAATTGTTTTTTGTCTATCTTGTAGGGTGTGGAAGTTATGAACGCCCAAAACTGGAAAATTACCTTGAGACTGACATAATCTCTCTTTGTTGCAGGTAATGTAACATGGGTCTGACAAAGGAACAGAAGGTCGAAATCATCCTCATATGATCTAACGCCCCTTGATTTTTATCTGTGGGGGACATCTTAAACATATAGTGTATGCTGAGAGAGTCCCCGACTTGAGACACCTTGAGGAACGCATCCAGCATGCCTGAGACCAAATTTCAGCAGACATTCTCCTTCGTGTGCAGTCAGAGTGGTGGCGGCGACTACAGTTGTGCATTGAACGGAATGGACAACATATAGAACATATGTTGTAGCATGCACTTAAACGGTAATTTTCCAACTTTGAGTGTTCATAACTTCCACACCCTATAAGATAGACAAAAAAACAATTACACCACTGAATTACTGAGCTCGAGCTAGTGTTATTCGATACGCAACATGCGCCCCCCTTCCCAAGATGGTGGATTCAAGATGGCGGCCATGATCGACTTACACCCCACACTTGCAGCCCATCACCCAATATCAGTTGCCATCAAGGATTTTTTCCCTTCAGGCTTCGCATTATGAAGATGTCCAAGGACTTGACTCTCACCTAAAGTGAACCACTAGCTAACTTCTAAAATACAAATCTGACAGAGTACTTTCAATGGAAGAATTATTGAATTATTGTACTTTTATGTGAGGGATTTTTGATGTGTATTCCATTTCCAAAGAAAAAAAACTCGACGCCATTTTCGAATAAGGGAGTCCCTATTTTTAATGGTATTTTCAGATTGTACATAACATTTGAGAACTACTTTATTCTTGGTATTTTTTCAATTGATCCGTTTAGGAGATAGAGTCAATGAAAGTGTGGTGAATTTGGATTTAAAGAAAAGGCAAAAAACACAAATTGTTCATCAATTTAAACGAACACAAAGGTTAACGGTGCTCCACCACAACTCCCATATAGCTCAGAATGCCGTTACGAACGCTTTCCATGACAGATGGATTGGTCGAGGAGGACCAGTTGAATGGCCCCCTCGATCCCCTGATCGACTTTTTTCTTTGGGGGAGGGGGGGGGCTGTTAACCAAATTTTTCTTCACAACTTTTAACGAAATCCCCGATATAACTTATATAAGATTTTGCATTCCCAAGTAGTTCGTTATAACAGAGGTTCGACCTGTAATTAGCTTTCTGGTCTTTCTCTCCCTGTTCTATAGAAATTTACGGAGCAAGAATGTCGTCTACGAAAGAGTTTACATATCGAACGATTTCGCTAACCTGTTTTCCGTCCAGAAGGACTTCAAAATCCTACTTTAATAAATAATAAGCTGATAGAAATTTCGGCATTCCAATTCACAATTCCGAATCTTCTTCGCATTTATAGCATCCTGTCATGTTACAGATACCTTAAAATATGGCGTCCCTCTCTAGGGCAGTTGGAGGAGGAGGGTATAAGAAGTTTTCGTCCGAATTAAAAAATTTATATATTTACGTGATTACTGATACCCTCATCTTTTGTTTTAAACAAAGTTGTATGTGATCACACAATTTACCTTTAATCGAATTCTCAAGGCATTTCATCGGCAACGTTTATTTCACGAAATACTGGATCACCAGTTTCAAAAGTAGACAATTGAGTAGACAGGTATTTGAATAAATGAAAGCTAAACTTTTTCATCTCACTAGATTGCCAAAATAAATTTTCAACCAGAGTTCACTATAAAACTCGATAGTCTCTTGAAATTAGGTAGTATCTGGAGAGATTATAGTGTAATCAGCAATTAAGAATACCGATTTAATTTTTATAAAGAACAATCTCAAGCAGTATACAGTATATAGCGTTTAGACTTTCGAATATACCTTATAGCGACGGATGCTTTTTAACATCACCATTCAAACGATTTCTCCTTTTTATTGCTTCAGTTCACTGTGCCGTACAGATTATCAACATCCTTAGTGTAAATATGTAAATGTGTATTGCATATATGAATCCCAAAACTCATCTTCACAGCAGATATTATCAAATGTTTAAAATTGAAACCTGTTTTGTTACTTCTTTATACCAAGGGGAGAAATCGAGTTTATTTCTGATGAAACACAAAACCAAAAGGTCACTTTGCGTCAAGAATGAGAGGAGAAGATGCTCAAAAGTGGCGATAAATCCTGGTTGACAGCTGGGTCAGTATCTTTAACAACGTGAAAAAGGTGCGTAAACACCCGAGCAGAAAGCTTGAAAGACTGGCGTCTTCTTAGCGGGGAAGTGTTGTTGTTGTCCTCTGGCAGACGGATGTTTCAGATTATCGATTTCAATTATCCCATTTGCATCTACTCGTGATATAAGAACAACTAGATCTCGCAGAACACAAAGAATTTGAACTCATCGTCAGCGATAGAGGGCATCCCTTTCAAAAGGTAATTTTGTTGTATTTTATTCAAAGGATAACTTAGTCAGGCGTTTCAAAGTTTTTGTAAACAGGTCTTTATAATTCAAAATATGGAGCAGATTCAAAATACTTACAAATTCCGCACATTAAGGGATAAAAGAAGTTTCAAATTGGAAAACAAAGGAAACGAATAAATTATCTGATATTGCTGGGAAGCTGCCCCTTCACTGATTAGTCTAGTTGAGACCTCCTTGATTTGGTCCTGTAATTACTTGCTTATTTTAGCTAGCTTATTTGTTAATTAACATCTTGTTATTTGTGTGTTTACTTTTTAAGTTCCTTCTGAATTCTATTTCTTTGTCTGTCCGCATTTTTAAGTCGCGGGACATGTGATAAACGAAATGAATCCGTGTTTACGAATCTAAATTTCTGTGGGACCATTAGTTTCTGAAGTATCGATCAAAAATAGAATTTTCGAAATCTTCTATACCTGAAAATGGTGAATCATAGCAAATTAGAATCAAAACAGTTTAATACCACACAGAAAAATCAATAAATATTTGTATATTGACCACTGGTCAATATTCCGACGGATACTATCGAAAATCATAATTATCAATAATCGATATTCAATATTTCAACATACGACAGACGATACCGAAGCGAAATATATATCTATTATGTATATAGTAGATTCAATAATAAGCATAAATCTGACTGAAAAAAATTCAAAATTGGATCAACCGTTAAGGAGCTATATCATATCAACCCATGAACGGCGGTATTCACTCTTTATTTATTATGGCGTTTAAATTTAACAATATTAACCCTGGTGTAATGAGGTACAATTTATCAACTCAACAAATGAGAGCCACACGACAACAATGGAATGAAATAGATATCTCATGGACTAATATTGCTTGCATGTGGTTTTGCTACTTAAACTGACGAGTCCTAGAATTTTTTTAGTTGATATAATTCAAAGTGTCTGTGTCTATTATTCGTTTTAGACAGCGTTATGCAACGTTACAAAGGGGTAGGGGGATCAGGTCTGGCGTTACGTAACGCTTTTTCTGATATTTATTTGAGACTAAATTTGATGGATGGTTAAATTTATCAAACAAAGAATCATTTAGAAAAACTTTTATGTAACCCTTTGCAGCCTGAGTTAGTTTATTTCGTTACTCAAAATTTCAAATAAAGAATTATTATTACCATCACAAGATCTACGTAATTGTTTTATAACTAATACAGACACGAAATTCTTTATCCGAAATTCTAAAAACCGCATCTTTTGTGGAGGGTCGAGTGTCAATTATAAGGATTTATTACGGCAAATTTTAGAATAGTGTCCCCGTAACTCTTGTCGTTAACTATAAACATGTTTATCCATCCCAGTAAACATCTGCTACGCTGGCCAAATATTGTAAAATCATAGCATTAAATGAGGCGTTGGGCGCAAAAGTGGCCCAAGCCGCAAAAAATATGTTCTGAGAAAATCGCAAAACAAAAATACGACATTTTGATGATAAATATTTCAAAGGCATATTTATGAATATTTCAAAGGCCTTTTTATACTTACATATTTACACTGTAAAAAGCAATCTATCAGCAAGTTATTTCCACATGTTACTCTTTTTCAACATTATTGTTGGTTGGGCCACTATTGCGCTCAACGCTTCAAATATCAATTATAATTCCGCGCTCGTAAAGACTAAACATGATTTGCTGTTAAACTATAGTTCCGACAAAGCATTCTTCAGTAATACGCCGCACAGATCCGCCAACATAAAGATTCTGCAATAACCCTTCTTTTCCTCACTATATCTCCTCTGCAGTTCTATTGGACATTTCCAGATAATGTTTAAAAAAACGAACAAAATGCGAACAAATTTGTAACTTTCCGAAATCCGAAAAAATCCCGTAAACCAAAGCACAGGAGTTAGGATAAAAGATTATACGCCCCATTATAATTTATGATTTCCGGACATATGTATTTGTCTAAAAGGGCAATAATAGACCTTCTCTATGGAGATCTTGATAAATAACGTTAAAAAAACAAACAAAGAAACAAGATAGGCTAGGTTTTTTTTTTCCAAAATGAACATTTCATTATCGTGAAACTTCTGAAAACCAATCTTTTATCATTTAGACACATTAAACACTGCAGCATTTGCAGATTACTGATTACTTGCGCTCTATTCCTTCCATGATACAGTTCACAGCTTCCTCGATGTTGATCATTGCAGGCCAATTCACGCACCTTGCTGAAAGCCTATCAGTTGGTGCTTTGGAAGGCCGTTTTCTTTTCACTCTCTGAAGATTTTTGTATTATCCCATGGGAGAATGAATAAACCACTTGTTCATATGTAAAATGTAAAAAGTAATATTTCGATCTTGTTACATATCTAATAAGGTAGTACGTATTACTCATTATAGTTCTCTCACTGTAAGGTGAAATGGAAGAGTTCACTTTATCGCGTTCAATAGGTAGTAGGTAGAATGTCTAGCGGGATTGTCCGGGCACCAGGTCGTTACTGCGCATGCGCGAGCCAGGAAAACTTGGCACTTAGCCAAGCCCAAGATCTGTGGATTAAGTTTTGCTTTAGCAATGCGATTGTATTATAGACCTTTATCAAGAGATAAAATAGTTATTGAAATTATTAATAAGTTATAGTATGTTTAATTGTTAAAAAAAGAAAAAAATTAAACGATCACATGTGTTTCATAGTTACATGTTTAATTGTTAATTCAGTTTTAACTGAAAATTAAAAATTCAAAACTGCAAAAAAAATTAGACAAAATTTTTCATAGATTCCTTCTAAACTACCTATATTTGGAATTTGAAAAAGGATTAAAAAATAATATATTTTTTTTTCAAAATGTCCATAAGGTATACTTAATCATTAAAATGTGTAATTAAAAATGTTACTTTCAAAAAATTTTTCAAGAATGAATTGAAAATCGTGGAATTTAAAATTTTTAAGCGCTTGGGCATTTCTCTATTTCTTTAAATTATTAGATTTGGAATTAATATTCATTTACTGGTAAAGTTTGTATCATTTATATTTTTATTAGGAATCAAGTTATTTTTGATAAAAACATCTTGAAAATATTTGTATTGTTGACTGAACGAATCCAAATTTTAGAGACACTTTATAAGTATTTTAATATTTTTTATAAAAAGATTCAATTTTTTATCCTCTAAAAATCGACTAATTATATTTCGTACTTTCGTAAGCTATCTCTTCTTTGCCTTTTAGCTTACGTTAGATGTTAACAATTGAAATTTTTCAAGATACATTCATATTTCGAAATTTAAGAAATTATTGGGAAATATTACTTTCAGCAAACGATTAGCGCTCCTTATTGATGTAACCAAGTATTTAAATTATTTTTTGAGAAACGTGTTAATTTAGAATAATCAAACATTTCTAAATGAATATTAATTTGGACTCAAGTCTTGAGGATTTGAATTAGTAACTGACAATCAAATTAGTAATGACACAAGCAGATTCGGGTGCAAAATAATATCAGTTTTTAATGTTAAGACTTTTTGCACTTGTTTTGCTTGTTTAGAAATAACAGAAAACAAATAATTTTAGTTTTTTTATTTCTGCCACTCTTCTCCAGGGTGAAAAAAAAGAAAAACATTAAAATTGTGATTGATAAAAATTCCAATTTAAAACATCTGAGGTTTGGCGTGGAAAAAAAATCCTCATAAGACCATTCTTCATTTACTCTTTAATAAAAATTGTGATTGTTTTATTTTTCTTGTGTCATCACAATGGCATCAATATTTCTTACAATAGCGTACAACTTTAAAAATTCAATATTCTAAATTTTAAAGAAACATCAAAATTGATTCCTTTTTATACAAAATATTAAAATACTTATGTCTCTAAAATTTGGATTCGATCAGAAAACAATATAAATATTTTCAAGATGTTTTTATCAAAAATAAATTGATTCATAATAAAAATATAAATGATTCAAAACTCTACCAGTAAGTGGATATTAATTCCAAATATAATAATTTTAAAAAAATAGAAGAAAGCCCAAGCACTTAAAAATTTAAAATTCCACGATTTTCAATTCATTCTTGAAAAAATGTTTGAAAATAAAATTTTTAATTACACATTTTATTGATTAATTATAACTTATGGGCATTTTGAAAAAATTTGTATTATTTTTAATCGTTTTTCAAATTCCAAATATAGATATTTTAGAAGGAATCTATGAAAAATTTTGTCTAATTTATCTATATTGTACGAGCGTATATTTCTTTGCAGTTTTGAATTTTTAATTTTCAATTAAAAACAGAATTTACAATTAAACATGTAAATATGAAACGCATGTGATCGTTTATTTTTTTCTTTTTTTTTAATAATTAAACATACAACAACTTATTAATAATTTTATTAACTATTTTATCTCTCGATGAAAGCAAAGCCCCTAATCCACAGATCTTGACCTTGGCTATGCGCCAAGATTTCCTGGCACGCGCATGCGCATAACGATCTTGTGCCGAGACACTCCCGCTATAAACAATCTACCTACTACCTACTGAACGCGATAAAGTGAACTCTTCCATTTCACCTTACAGTGAGAGAACTCTACCCTTTAATTTTCATAACTTATACTCATAAAATTCGATGTTTCTTCAACAACTGATCAAAGGTCTAATTTTGCTTCTGTAACTTTGCTACAATTTTTAACAAAACGAATTGAACATTATACAGCGGCGTTACGTAATTATCGAGGGAGGATCTGAAACTGCGTTACGGATGCGTTATAAAGTGGAGGAGGGAGTTAAAATGATCCAATTTTGCGTTACATAATTTATGGACGACCCCTAAGAACAAACCGAATGTCATAAGTTTCGAGAATACGGATTGGGGGGGGGCCCCCCCATGTTCACTTCGAGTTATTTATCTTTTCTGTTTTTCTTTTTTTTTCTTTTTTTTTCATGACCATGTTCAGATTATCCAGATTTTCAGATTGATGGGGTTCTGATTAACAGCGTCCAACCGCAGTACATTTTAACGCACCCACAATAAAGACCGACTAACGTACCAAAATTATGAAATAACCAAATTCTATTTTTACAAGACAAATACGTTCCTGAAGAATACGGTGAAAATAATTTTTGGAAAAATATACTGTACATATGGGAAAATAGAGATTGGTTTCAGAGAACCATATGAGCTAACATCTTAAAATATTATATTTATTCATAAAGTGCCTATTGTGATATAGCGTTTCTTCTTTTTTCGTTTCTAAAAATTTTATTCGCTATCAGTTTCCATAAGACTAATATCACTTGAATCGTTAGAAATACTGTATCTTCTTCGTCATCTAAATAACTAAATAGAGAGAATAGACTTACCTTAAAATCTCTGTGGATAGTTGAATACATAAGAGATGAAGGAAGGAAAGTCCACTTGTCCACAAATATAAATTTAATACACCATAAAATTGTATTAAATTTATGTTTGTGGACAAGTGGAGCTTCCTTCATCCATCTCTGATGTTCTTCGTCATCGTTTTCTTATGCTGCATTGGTGAAATTCTTTCTCTGATTTCTAGAGCCATGTTTTAGAAATAAATTCAGTTAATAATCGTTATGTTGCCGTTTTGGTTAGGCGAGTGTAAAAAAAATCTTGGCATTTGTTGGGAAGGTTAGATAGAGCAAAAATGTGGTACTTAGAATTGCAACAGATCAAAGTTTTCTTAATGTAGTAGCAAACACTTAAACAAAACACCTAATATGAACTTATAATTAACGTTTAATATAAGAGCATAAGAGAATATACGACTTTGTATAACAAGTGCTCAAAAATGTACCCCCTTGAGCCTGGTTACAAAGACATCTACGAATCGTCTTATGATAAACACGAACTAAGGCATCGTTAATGCGAATTTGATTGGCCGCATCGATTATCCGTTGGAGTAACTGTTCACAGTAGTGATATCAAACTGTAGACTAGCTGTTTTACGTGACCTCAAAGTTAAATATCTAAAGGATTTAGTTCAGGGGATCTCGGAAGCCATCCATTATTCCAACAGATGTATTGGTCGTGAAGGTCCCATCGCATGGCTTTTGATCTGTTGTAATTCTGTATCTAAGTTCAAATGACATTTTTTGCTCAACCTGACTTCCCCAACAAAATGCCAAGGTTTTTTACACTCGATGTAAATCACCCTGTATAATTCTTTGTAAAAAATTATTATTACATTTAAACACAAACTTGAACTACACACGAAACAAACTTATTAAATAAAGAAACGGAAATTGCGACCTTTTTCCAATGGAGTTCCTTTTTACAAATCGTGTAAAAAGAGATTTTTTTCCTAAATCGTTAAAAAACTTGCAAAAATAGGTCGTTTAACTACAAAATTAAATTCAGTAGTTGCATCTTGGTCTATTTTGCTGAATACGGGAATAATAAGGTGTCTTGAAATAGCAAAATGGTAGTATTTTAATAAAGAAGCTACGCGTTTCAAAATTACATTTCTTCATCAGGGTAGGGAAAGACTACATTCGAATCAGTCCACACCAACGAATATATGGTATATGTCCACCAATCAAGTAAAGATGACTGGTCGGCTTACAAAATTGGTTAAAATAAGTAAATTACAAAGGATTGAAGGAAAGTTACAAATAATTTAATACCGTAAAACCTTGAATAAAGGCCGGATATTCAAATAAACGCCGGTTTTGATTAAAGGCCGGGTGGAGTTTTAAAAATAAATTAAATGCAGAGTCTGGTTGTTTTTCGGGTTAATCGTATAGATTCCGGCGGTAAACGTATAAATTCCGGGGAGTTTTGTTCAGATTTCTTGGGAATAGCCCTTAACGCCGGGTCTTAAATAATCGTCGGGTCTGAATTAATCGCCGGAGGGGGGGGGGGTCAGGACCATTGTGACAAATAGACGCCCGGGCCTCTATTCAAGGTTTTACGGTATGTACATAAAAGTTTCTGAGTGGGATTTCATCATCTCTTCTAAACGGAGTGATTATATACGGTCTTCAGAGGAAGGGGTTCACTTCATCCTGTTTATGATGCCGTTCACAACGTCCAAGAACGGGTTTCTTTCGAAGCTTTTCTGATTGTTGAGGAGCCTATCACCGTCAGTTTTTGTGTATTTCCTGATCTACAGTGCTTCTTACGTCAATATTCTCTTGTGGACCTTTTCAAACTTCAGGATCATCATGATCTCGTGCATGGGTCCAAATGGGCGTTTCTTCTTGATGAGGTGGTCCGAAAAGGCTGACTTCCCATCGTCATTGCCCCATGTCCTGCGATGCTCCTTGAGTCTTTCCTTAAAGGATCTTTTCGTCGAACCGACATAAAAGCATCCACATGTGAGCATGTAAACCCCACAAGCCAAAAAAGTATTCTCCGGGTTTGGTCGTTGTGCTAACAAGGTCTCGCCATGTCTCGCCATGCGCAGGTCCCAGTCACGTGGTCTAACGTCGTTGCCACCGTTAGATAGTAGACAATTGCGTACGCGCGTGTTAGCACTGTCAGTTTTGTTAAGGCTTAATTATTTATTAGAGAAAGGAAAATAAACTAGTTTCGAGTTTCAAATTTATGCTTAATATGAATAAAATGGTACAAGATTTAAATAAAAAAAAATTAAATATGTTCCACCAGCAATCATACATAAAAAAAAGAAAAAAATGAATAATGAAAACATCCCTCTTTAAATATATCAATTAGTAACTTATTTATTTTATTTTCCTTTTTCTTTCTATTCCTCTTTAACTTTTTTTTGTAACTCTCTAATTCTAATACAGATTCTAAATCGAATATATTTTTTAACAACTTCAATAGGAATTCTTTCATTACTTGGCAATGAAGTATAAACAAGATTACTAATAATAGAAATAATATTTATTTTCATCTTTCTTAATCCCCTTGCCGACAAAATTTTCAAATATAACATTGCATTTCTTTAATGGAATGAGTAAATCATCTGAAGGATATATTAAGTACCCTTTAGACATGCTAGTGAATGGCTTGCAGTGAATGACTTGCAGTGACGTCATGCGCAGACTCGGACGAGTTTTAGAAAAGTTTCGGCGAAACCTTATATACACAGATCGTTGCTGTGCTATCGGATTCAATAGATATGTACATTTATTCCTTGTGTTGAAGGCGATCTTAACGTCTCTATCACGAAAGACATTGGATATCCTTGATATCTCGGCTCCAATGTATGTACCTACGATCGGTCAAAGGGTCCTGTTTAATGCCGAAATTGCATTTTGTCCGATTATTATTGAGTGCATGACAGAAGTTTAGTTATATATTATCTAACTTCCTTTGAATAAATGTATTTGGTAGATCCCCGGTATATTAAAGAAAAAAAATGCACATAATAAATGACAGAAGGATTTTACGTTGCTTATTAAGTACCGAAAGGTGCTTTATGCTATCAGTGTAGGGAAACGTGTCTGTCTGTCCGTCTGTCTGTCTGTCTGTAACTCAAACTCCTCCGAGGCTGTGAGAGATTTTCAAAATCTGTTTTCGTCAGTCGATGAATATGGTTCATGGCACGAACCAGTTACAAATATTATCTAAATCGGTTCATTGGCACGTGGACAAATGGTACCTCTATTTTCCTGCCTAGCAATTTTCAATGGGAAGATATATTGAGTAATATATCAAACAAATCGTAATGACGAGATAGACGCGGTTATTCATTATTATTTTCGTCAGTCGATTAACATGGTATATGGCACGAATCAATCACAAATATTATCTATATCTGTTCAATAGCACGTGCACAAATGGTACCTTTAAGACCCCACCTAGCAATTTTCAATGGAGAGATATATTAAGTAATATATCAAACAAATCCTAATGACGAGAAAGAAGCGGATATAAATTACTATTTTCGCCAATTAATAAATAAGCTTCCGGGAATGAACCATCAAAAATTATGACACCATCAAAAATTTTCAGTGCTAAAATATGGCATGTAATATATCAAGCGACTTGGAATGATGTGTCATGAATGAATATAAAGTAAAATTAATGATAGTCGAAATTGGTTTCAAGGAACCTGGTTTAGTGGAACCATTATGTTTCATTAGAACTTTCAATGCTAAAATATGGCATGTAATATATCAAACGACTTGGAACGATGTGCCATGAATGAATATAACGTAAAATTAATGATAGTCGAAATTGGTTTCAAGGAACCTGGTTTAGTGGAACAATTATGGTTCAATGGAGCATTCAATGCTAAAATATAGCATGTAATATAACAAACAACTTGGAATGATGTGTCATGAATGAATATAACGTAAAATGAATGATAGTCGAAATTGGTTTCAAGATACCTGGTTTAGTGGAACCATTATGGTTCAATGGAACTTTCAATGCGAAAATATAGCATGTAATATATCAAACGACTTGGAACGATGTGCCATGAATGAATATAACGTAAAATTAATGATAGTCGAAATTATTTCAAAGGTACGTGGTTTAATGGTATCATTATGGTCCATTAGAAACTTCCAATGTTAACATAGGGCGGTTTAAAAGTATAGTTCCGCGAATGGTTTAGTTTAACCTTTCGATACTTGGTTATGTCATTCCTTAATGGTTTATTTAATTAAAATAACATAATGATAATGTTGGAACATAAAAATATCTTTTCTCTTAATGAATTTTACAAAAATAAGAAACTGAAACTTACCCATTGAGCTCATAAGAGGCAATCCAAAAGAGGCTAAGTTTGAAAATACGTATCCAGCTCAGTTGATTAGTGGATGGTTCTAAAATGAATACGGAACGTCTCCAAATATTTCCCTTTAAAGAGAACTACAGCCGTACATCTATACCGCAGCTTACATATCATTCTAAGTATTTAAAATTCTGCATGTATCCAACAAAATTCCTAGATCTAATATCCCATGTTCAAAAACGCTTCACTTAGGTGTAAAATAATTTTTTTCCTGAGCATCGGTAAATGTATTTGGAATTCCACTTTGCAAACTTTTCTTAGCTGCATCTGAAGGCGTTCTCGTTCTTAGCTCAGCTTCTCACAAAGGATTTTAATAATAGTTGGCAGTTCTTCGAATGCGTGGTTCGTACAAAAGGAAATCAACGAGCGACGTGTCGGGCGTGAACTTGGGAGACAGGAAGAAGAAAGAGATCTGATAAGGGAAGCAGATGCTGCTCGTAGGAATCAAATTCGTTGCAGAAAAAAAAAGAGCAGGAAAATAGTTACTGCTGAACGTGACGTATCTCTCCAGAAAACTTCATCAGACGGAAAAAAGAAGAGAGAATTCAGTTTATTACATGGCATGGATATCTCACTAGGGGTGGAACGTAAAGTGGAAGAAAAAAGAAATTTGTTAGTCCGGATCCTAGAAATATATTTCCAGCACCCATAATGGGTTGCGGGACACCAAATTAAACTTAGGTTTTTTTTTTAAATAATTTAAAATGAGCTTTCTAAAGCTAAAATGTGCCCATCGCGTTGGAATAGAGTAAACCTTAATTCATCAGACTACATGACTTTTTCCACTGCTCCACAGTCCAATTTTGTGCTCCAGGCGAATTGTAATGGGTCTCACTGACAAGCGGTATTCTTGTGGCAGAGCAGCTGCTCAGTTCCATCCCTTTAAGTTCCCATCGCATTGTTCATGGGGACATGCATTTGAGGACTCTCTTGTTAAATATTTTCCCCGTCAGTTCTAATGTGGAATCTTTTCGGTTTGCCTTCACTATGCGTCTTAATGATGTCCGGTCACGATTATTTAGATTTTTTCGACCACAGTTACTCTCGAGAGCGGTGGTTCAGATCTTTCCTTCCAAGCTTTAATATGGCTTTAACAGTTCTTCCTCCAATTCCAGTAACAGCCGCAATCTCTACAATAAGGAATACATAGGCTGCGTCATAGGCTAACAATTTGTATTCCTTATTCTGTGGCATAGTCTAACAATTTGTCTCTTCTGAAATTCGGTGACGTCATTTCCACGATCAGGTGCTGCGTCCACAGACATCTTTCTTCCAAACAATGAAGTGATAAACTAAAGCAGAAGTTAAAAGAAATATTGCCTCAGCAAATTCGCACATGACTGCAATAGTAAGCATGTGATTGGCTTATTAGGATTTGCATATTGAATATTCGACGGCGAATATTTTTTTGATCAAGCAGTGCATCTGGCTCATGGCTCAGCATAAGCAAGGTGGGATCTGTTTTAAAACCGAAATGGCGATATTTACGCCAAATTCACAAACAACATTTCCGCGAATTTAATGAACTGCAAAGTCAAACCCGTCAAACCCCACAAAGATTACACAACAGGCTTGCATTATGAGGATTATGGATAAAACGTTCTCCAAATGTTTTTAAAACTTTATTTCACACGAACACTTTGGAATTTAAAGCAAAGTGAAAAAGTGCTATAGGCGCAGTAGTAACCGGTATAACGTACTTTTTTGTCTATATCCTCCTGTGATTAAAATTTCTTCTGAACAAGAATTAATAAGAAATTAAAAAAAGCTTTCCATTTTATGAAATAACTCATTAATTTGGGACAGGATTTATTGTTGGAAACGAATAATGCGATTTCTTCAGTTGAACTTATTTTATTGTGTATATATTGTTCGTTATTGTGCGTTAATTCTTCGAATGGCCCTTGGATCATAATCAATAAACAATAAAAAACAAAATGAAAAAAAATCCATATAAAATAATAAAAATATAATAAAAATTTAGGAGAAAAGATTTTTTTCAAACCACATTTTCAATATGTTTTGAACATAAAAGTTTGGTTTGTTGTACAACTGGATAATAGAGAGTTAATTTTTTTTCATAATGAGAAATTTTCCGTACGAAAACGAAAAAATTTGACGTCACGTCCGTTAAAGTTAGACGATTCTCGTATGTTACGAAAAAAATTCACTAAAAAATTTTTCGATCTCGTTGGCAAATGTCGATTGCGTAACGAGATCCTTGTTCATGCGCAGTTTGTGCATAGCAAGAACATCCGGCCAAAACATCCTCCATCTTAGTTCTCTCGCTTAATCCTCCATCTTAGTTCACAGTCGAGTGCCTGTTTGTGCCTTGTTATCACCCTCAATGATCTATTTATGGAAAATGGAATACCTTTGAGTACTTTTTACTACGCCTAGAGTAATACAGTTGAATTTAGCTTACTTGCTATATTTCCTAACGTTAAAATAGTCCCTTTCTGACACTAGATGGCGCTACTTGTACCCTAGTATTATATCTCGTTGGTTATTTCGATTCGCATTCGATACGAAAAAAAACCCCACAAGATTGCAGATTTGCCGTTAACAAGAAATTTTTGCACGAGCACAATGCTTGAATATTTCGTAATTGATTACTCGTAACGAAAAAAACCAACTCTCTAATGTAATTGTTATTTTACTCGTGTTTATGCTAGAAATTTTGATTGTTGAAAAACGAGTTTTAACAATGATCTTCTGCGTACAAGAGAAGGTAAGAGTCAGAATCGAGGAAAAATAATAGAGGAAGGCAGAAGTGTTTTTGGTGGCAGGGAAAATAAAGAAGACTTTAAAGAACAGGGCAAGAGGTCAAGAAATAAATGGCGTACGGAAAATAATTCAAACCTATTGTGCCCAGCACCAATGGCGGCTCGTCCATCGGCACTGCGGCACTGCAGTACCCCCAGTTTCGCTTTCGATATCGATAAAATTCAATATAATGGGCTTTTTTTTTCTTTAATGTTATTCTTATACATCTATATTACATGATCCTTAAGCTTAATGTCACAAGCTATTCCCTAGTTCGTGAAAAAATTACAATTTTCTGACGCAGCACTCCCAGAAATTTTAGCTACGAGCCGCCACTGCCCAGCACGAAAGAAAAAGGAAACTGGCGCATGAGTAAATGAAAAAAAACCTCGTTCAACCGCTCAAACACGGAAATTAAACGGGCAATTACTTATTACTGATGTCAGGAATAAGTAATACACCGTTTCTTGTTCGTTTCTGACTGGTTGAACGAGGTTTTTTCATTTACTCATGCGCCAGTTTCCTTTTTCTTTCGTGCCGGGCAATATAAGTGCGACTCCTTTGATTTTCAGCTCTTAGATGAGTTGAATAAAAGAATTGAAGTTTATCTAATTAAGCGCCATGAATAAGATACATGAATTGAAATTGTTCATTTTTTGAAAAGCTAAAAAAGAAAGACTGCCAAGAAAAGACGCCAATAAGAAGAATATGGACGTCACTATGGATGTGACCTAATCTTCCAATGCTAAAATGTGTCATTTGCTGCTATTGCAACGAACCTGGTGGCCAACATGAATGCGTTAACAACCCCTATGATTTTTTATATGATTTTTAGAATTACAGATGCCTTTGAAGTAACTGAACACTTGATGTATCATTAAATATTCTTGAATCTACATTTTATGATTGTTTTTATAGGAAATAAATGCTTTTCTTTCATTCAATATTTATATTCTCCTTTAATTTTAATGGCTATTTCAAATTTAATACAGGCCCGGTTTTGGAGCACTTTTTTTTAAATGGTAGAAAAATGTTTTGGAACTTTTTTAAAAATTGATTAAAAGGTGCAGGGGTTTCCGTGAAGTTAGCTGTTACGTTCTAGACATTTTGACTGAGGGAAAGGACAATGATGAACAAAAGCTTTTGAAATGACAATGATTTTGACTGTATTATTCTTCCATGATACAACTGTCATGTTCGGTAAAAGCGTTTCTTATCTTGTAATTTATTTGATGAAGTAGCTTTCCGGGGTTATGGTTTTATTTTCTTCTGTATTAGAATTTCACTAGATTGTGTACCATGGAAGTGCGAATTTGAAATTGAAGGCGGTAATTGTAGTTGTTAATGATTTATTCGGGTTTTCTTTCCTTTACTAAAAATCATTAACTTTACCCCAATTTAGAAGAGAACAGTTCCCTATCCTCCCCCCCCCCCCCGCCATTTATTTCGCGACTCGTTATTTTTTTCTATATCCTGAAAATAAAATAGTGTTTGAATAATTGAATAGCTAATAGTAAAGATCAAAAGCATTTTTATTTCAAACTGATTAAAGATAGGCTTAATGAAGATTAAGTATCAATTAAAACGCATATATTGTCGATGATAAAAATTAAGCTATTAAACGTGACTCCAGTGATCGTTTAGATAACTTAAATGCTTTAGCTATTTGATAAAAGCTAAGATGATAAAAAAATGACTGAATAAATGACAAAAGAACGCTGAAAACACTTTGGTCAATATAAAATCGTGAACTAAGCAGTTAACAGCAAACTTTGTCGTATACCACTGATCAGAATAATTTTTGATTTCCTTAAGAGGATAAAGATGAAATATAAATTTAATTTAATTGAGAAGTAAATATAAAGTAAATAAGATGAAAAATTCAGAACACTGGAAGAGAAGATAGAAATGCGGTTGTTTTGCCTGCATTGCTTAAATTTTTGACAATGTTCGATTTATGGAGAAATTTTGAATTCAATTTCGTGAAATTTGTTAATTAATGTTCTTCGTTAATAATATTTTCCTATATTATTAACTATATTTTTTCCTTTCAAGAGTTTGTTTGAAATGACTTTAGGACATCAGAGTTAATTCAAAAACGTTACAAGTGTTTTGTAGAAAATTGTTTGCTAAAATACATTTACTTTATCATTGTAATAATCTGAAGTTTTTAGAATTAAAGCTACGAGGAATTTTCGTCAATGAATATCATTGCATGAGTGTGAATTTCTAAAACTTTCTGAATGTAAATTTATTTCTCTTATCCTACTATCAGTTAAGAGTTCTTTAATTGCGTTAAGAAAACCCTACTACCAGTCCATTATACATTAATCCGAGTTCTTTTAGTAACCCTGTTCACTTAGGTATTGCAGTAAATACATTGAAGGACAAAATTTTATTCTATCTAGAATTTACTCTTTCTATAAATATATTCGTTCTTAACCTGTGCTAGAAGTTATCTATCAAACCATACACAATATGATGTGTTCAATAGATCAGCCTCCTATATCATTTTCATGTTTCCGAATATTCTAATGTATTGTATAGGCCTAATCAATGTTTCACTTTAATGCACCACTGGCAAACTGAATAGGATTGAATGGAAATGTTATTAATGACAGATATATTCAAGTAACAGAACTTTTGACGACATTGTTCAGTATATAAATTATTTGCAATTGTAAACATTAATCACTTGTCTTCAGCCTATACGCATCAGAATAAAGGATTAAAATTTTAAAAAATTGTATTAGCTTTATAATCACGTGCTTATATATCACACGATTACAAGCAATTGAGAATTATTAATGAATGACGAAAATTATCAGCTTTATAAAATATTTTAATACGCGACTGATTAATCGATAATGGCTGCAGCTTGTAGAAAAGCTTCTACTTGGAATTCAATTCCTTTTAAAAATTCGTAAAATGCGTTCATACAGTCTGCGACAAAAAGATAAGTCCGCTTTGAATAAAGGGGTTAACGAAAGAAAAAATTATTCAACTTAGATCTACGTTAACACATGTTTAATGAAAGCAAACATTTTGCTACAAATAAATTCTAGGTTAATTATATAAATTATTTTTTAAAGGTTTACATAAGCACTTGTGACAAAACAAAAGGTCCGCTTGAAACAACTAGCAGTTTGGGTTATTAATGCGACCTAATATTTGGTGTATGGTCCACTGGCACACAATGCTGCTCATATACGATGTAACATTGCATCATACAGCTTTAGGGATATTATCCTATGCATTCTTGTGAGGGATGTTATCCTATGCATTCTTGATTGGAACAATCAACTACTTGCATGAGAATTGCTTCCTCCTTTATAGACCTCGCGTGCCATCATTCCCTAGACATTCTCTATCTGATTAATGCATGGAGAGAGAATAGAGGACTGAAAATATATAAAGTTTTTCACGAATCGAGAACATCCTGAGCTGTGAAGACTGCAGCATAATCTTGCTGAAAATACCAGCATCATCTTTCTTCCAGCTAATGTCTTCCACTGTGAGAAAACTGTTCCGAAATTTCGAAAATTGATTGATAAAACCGTTATATTCTGATGACTATTGATGACTACAACTTTGTGCCCAGTAACACCCCAAATCATCACAGATCTGCCTCCTATTTGTCTCATTTCATGAAAATAATAAGATATGCCATCTAAGTTGAATTTCTTTTCACCACTAAAGATGATATTTTTCCAATGACTTGTCCACGTCATGTGCGCCTTTGCAAACGCAAATCGTTCTTCTTTGTACCGCTGTATAAGTGCACGTTAATGGTTAATTTACTCACTGCAAAGATTTAGAACAGGTCGAGAACTCGGCGAACGTTCCTTGCTCTTGCTATAACACCAGCAATTGATGCAATTTGCCTAACGCTCAATTGAGAGCTCGATGCAGCTCGAAGAATCGCACGTTGACCACGTTTGGAAATTTATTTATTTATTTATTTATTCATTTATTTATTTATTTATTTATTCAATGTGTTAGTAAGCAATACAATAGTGCCCTTCGAGACCAGTATGGTATAGACCAACGGATTAGGCCAGGTGGGCACATGATAAATTGTTTCTTCCTAATTGCAGATGATATTATGGCTTCTTACTAATTGCTTAGCAGTCGTCTTAAGCAGTTATTCCACCACGCTCGAATTCACTCTACTTTGGCCCTTAGCTATTGTTACTGTTAAATGAAAAGTGGAAATGCACATAAAACACCTAATGATAATTAAGAAGTAGTAGTAGTAGTAGTAGTAGTAGTAGTAGTAAAGTAGTAGTAGTTGACGAATCGTATGGCTGAACTGAAAAATTACCAGATTTCTTAAAGTGGCCTTATCATTTTGTAAATTAAATGTTGGACGCTACTTGGAGGATCGTTTCCTAAGAAAAAAAAAATAGTCAAAAATATTCTTGGAAAGTTTTAAATAGATGGCATACGTTTTGAGAAAAAATACTTTGAAATATGATAAAATCAGGTTCGGTTTGAAACACATGGGCTAATAACACGGCCTCTATGCCAGCTATCTCCATGATAATTGTAAGGCTTACGGGGAGTACATAGCCCGTTAATGGTACTAATTTATGCGTATGTATGTCCATTAGTTTCGGAGATAGGCACTCGGTCCGGAACTTTGTTCATATCCGGCAGTGTGATTGCGAAATCTCAGTCATATCAAATCTCAAGTTTCCACAGACGTGTTTTAAACGAAGAGAAATAAACGTATAGGTTGCACAATATCGGTCTTTTGAACGGTAATATGTAAGTAATTGTTCAAAATGTCTACCAACTTCGATGCACTTTCATACGCGGTTTACCATCGACTTCCTTACGAGCTCAAAAATACCAGGCATTGCTTTGATTTGTTGACAGTCATCGTCGATACATTGCGTGAGCATCACAGTCATTAACTGGTGTGGGGGAAACTATTGACTTTAAGTGACATAAAGTCATCACATTTTAAAGTCATTTTCAAAGCATAAGCCGTCTATTAAAATACTTCCAATGATATTTTCATCTTATTTTTGCCCTTAGGAAACGGTCCCCCAAGTAGCGCCCAACATTAATTTACATACTGTATATAATTTAGAGAAAATATAGTTTATTTTAAATAGGGATGTGTAAATTTAAACCTGATAATTTTTCCTCCATTAACCCTTGTATTCAAAGTGGACTTATCTTTTTTATCGTAGACTGCAGAATACAAAAAATGTTTTGTTTAATAAAAAAAAACATTTCAAGTAAATTTGAATCTTCAATAACATTTTTTAAATTAAAAATAGGAAAATAAAACTTTAATACTCTAATGCAATCGAATTCAAAGTGATAAATCTTCTTCGAATATGCATTGAGACAGGCCTCACTCCTTTTTTCATCCTTTCATGTGCTCACGACGGCGAATACAACACTAGCAGATGAATATATATTGAGCTAAAAAGGTTTAGAAGAAGTGGTGCCTTTTAGGGAGAAAAAAAAACGGGGAGAAGGAAAGATTTTTCCCGATCGACCAACCAGTCGACGATTTCACGAAACGGTGGCATTTCAAAATCGCCACGCCAAAGGAAAAAAAATGCAAATACTAAAGAAAAGGAATAAGAAGAAGAAGTAAGGGATGAAAGCAAGTGTGGAGTTAGGAGAGGCAAAAGGAAAAGTGGTTTAAAAAAAAAAAAGTTGACTGGAAGGGTGGTCGACTGAACGCTTTTTCCCGTCACGTGGAAAGTCAATTTCTTCGGACCCACGCTTGATATATATGCTACCACTCAGCTTTCGACCGAGAGCCAAAATTTCAGATTTTTCCTTCCTTCCCCCCTATTCTGTATATTAAATGAGAACCAAAAGGAAAAAAAGAAACACATAGACCCACGCAAAAAATAAATATGGAAACGTTAAGGAATAAAAAAAAATAAAGTCTATACAATTTTTTTCCTTTCCAGCTAGATAAAAGTTTTACGTGGAAAGGACGAAGGAAAGAAAACAGCGCATCGGAGTAACTTTAATAAATTTAAAATAGGGGTTATTTCTGTAAGGATATTTGAATGATCTAGACATTTGATTTAAATGCAACATAAATTAAAACCGTTTTCAAATTCCGAGTTCATATTGGAAGCTCCGTTTAGTTAAATCAATAAATTAAAACAGAAATACCAGTTTTAATTAAAACAGAAGTACCATCTATCACAAAGAAGAGCCAGTGGAGATTCGGAAATTCAGTTTATTGCTTTTATTTGAATAAAGGTTTCCGTTCTTTAAAATATTTTCTAGTGACGTCGCATTTTTACCTCATCACGGAGCTGTTTACTCTTTTAAAAGCAAAGCTTATTCCATAAATCCTTAGTACCATGACCTTTGATATATAAACAAAGCAGTCCGAGAGACGGAGATCCCTTCAGTTAATCATCTGCAAACGTCCACCTTTAAGCGACATAGTCCAATATATTATACAATATATATTGCTAAGATACATTGCTCTCATTTATGGCAATTTCATAATGGCTAATAAAGCACTAACTTAATCTTTTCAACCAATTTGCAGTCTTTGGAGATAGATACTTATCTATAAAGACAAGCCTATCTTTAAACGATGCTTCCGAATATTTTTAGCAATTCTTAATTTCCTTAGCAATTATAGTTATGATGACATTCTGAACTATCTATCTCGTTAGTAAAAGTTTCTAAACAAGCAAGAATTTAAGATATAAAGTAGTAGTAATATATTCTCCTTTTTTAATATAAAAATCGATAAATGAAAATGTAAAATACACAAAATGGAAAATTACAATAATAAAATTAATGCATTCACTAATCTTGATTTTTTGACTGCAATTATTATTCTAATTTATCATTTATCATTTACATTTTCATTTATCGAATTTTATATTTAAAAAAGGAGTATACACTGAACGACCAATTTATTAGAGACCCCTCTTACGGAAAATGGATCGGCCTCCCAGTGACACCCAAACAATGGAACAGGCCGAAGCGGTGTATAAAAGGGATGCATTGGATTACAAGTTGCAGTCAGCAGCAGAAGTGGACGAAATATGGGTAAATCCAAGGATTTGACCAACTTTGAACGAGGCATGATCGTTGGAGCTCGATGGGCGCAGTTGAGCATTTCGCAAACCGCGAACCTCCTCGGTATTCTGTGAATGGCAGTTATGCCAAAAGACAACCTCCAACAAACAACTCCGCACGAAACAGGGCCGTGGATGAACGAGGCCAACGACGACTGGCACGAATCATCCACAGCAACAGAACGGGAGCAGCCCAATAAATTGCAGCGCAGTTTAATAAGGGAGCATCCGAACCCATTTCGGAGCACATGGTACGGCGCACCTTGCCCCGAGCTGAGTTTAACAACAGGTGGCCAGTACGGGTATCTCGCTGTCACCGCAAAATAGTAAAGCGCGCCCTGCTACGGGCACACAGGCATCGCCACTGGACACTGGATGAGTGGAAGAAGGTCGCCTGGTCCGACGAATTGCGGTACCTACTTCATCATGCGGACGGCAGACTGCGCATTTGGCGCAGACAGCACGAGACCATGGGCCCATCCTGTCAGCAGACAACCGTACAGGCGGGTGAAGAAGGTGTACTGGTCTGGAATGTGTTCTCTTGGGACACACAGGGTCCTCTGATATTCGTAGACACATTCCTGAATGCGGCACACTACCTGAACATTGTTACTGATCAGGTGCACCCGTTCATGATGACTGTGTTCCCTGGTGGTGACGGACAGTTTCAGCAGGACAATGTTCCCTATCATCGTGCTCGAATGATCTTGGACTGGTTCGAGGAACATGACGCGGACTTTCACCTGCTTCAGTAGCCATCTCGGTCGCCCGATCTTCACCCGACCGAGTATTTATGGGATGAAGTGGAGAGAACCATCCGACGCCTCCCCACACTACCGTCCAAGCTGCACCAATTACTGCATGCTGTGATGTCAGGTTGGGCTGCTTTTCCTCCGCAACGGTTTCAATACCTTGTTGAATCCATGCCAGCACGTATTCAGGCAGTTCTCGTCGCTAAAGGAGGCGCAACACGCTATTAGCGGGTGTCTATAATAAATTGGTCGTTCAGTGTATATTAATTACTAATTTATATACTAAACACTCCTCCTCTTTATGAATTTAACAGTTTATGAAAATTGTATGTTAATAATAATAATAATAATAATAATAATAATAATAATAATAATAAATATACATTACTAGCTATAGCCCGAGACTTCATTTATCTTCTTGTTGAGTTGACCTGCCTCAGTTTAAAATAACAATCTTCACCACCGGTGAATATCACTGCCTACTGAATATTAACCTAACCTAGACCCATCTTTCCTGCGAAGTTTCCCTTGCCCTTGACGTAGTTGTTTTTATACCCTCCTGCTCTAGACGAAGCTCCCGTTTTCAACGCCCGGATAGCTTTTTGTCTTTTAGCTGCAGAGTTTCTCTGACCAATATTCGTTCTCTTTCCTTTCCAAATACACAAACAAACACATACGCTTTTGCCACTCGTCCGGACGTTTGTTAGGGAGATACACGTTTCTCTCCTTTGCCTCCTCGATAGACTTATCTATGTCCTGTCATTGCATCATCATTTTATGCTCATTGTTAATAATTTTTGGAAACAAACGTTCAATCATTTCATCTTCATGAAGTTTTATTGCATCATCACCATTCACATTCGCACAGATTATAGTCAAAATGTATAGGGGTTTTTTAAGGAAATGTTTGGATCTGCTGTGTACCCTAGCTATCCCGGCGTTGCTCGAACTCTTTTTGATGAAATTTTGCAATATCTGAATGTGAATATATGTATTTTGTTTGAGTTTCATCCACCTACAAGTTTCCTTCATGAGCTCAACCACAGAGAAAGTTCAAAACTTAGGAAAGTTTCAGTTTTGATTTCATTGCAAAATCAATACTGTATTGTAAATGTACTGTACATCTGAATTTAGGTAATAGCAACCCTTTGGACAAGTAAAAAGTCATGTAAATTTCTACATTACTTACCAGCATATTAAACAAAATTAAGCAGATTTTATTTATACGCAAATTTTGTTTTAACTTCGTACAGTATAATATGCAAGCCAGCTAATTTCAGCTGCTCGCTAATGCAGAGGAAACAGGTGATCAAAGGAATGCATTCAAGAAATAAAAATGTGACGTTTTTTATATAGTAATCTCTGACATATATCCTGAAACTTATCAATGTGGCCAAAAGTAGAAAAAGCCAACGATAAATATTTCAAGACTTTCCTAAAAACCCATTCAACAAAAGCTGAATCACAAAGCAGACGGACACATGGAGAAACAAATTCAAATTATTCAAGAAAATAAAGGCGTTATTGTAATAAATGCGTTAAATAAATATTAATAAGCCGATTGATAAGTGGATTTTTGAATTGTCTTCGTGCATGCAAAAATAGACTTATGAAAGAATAGTCATTACAAAAATCGTGAAGTAACTTTTACCTTAAGATTGCACTCCATTGCTGTTCGTCTGCACAGCATACTGTTTCCTCTGAAAAATCTGAAATTAAAAAGGGAAAAAAACTAATTATCGTTTTACCCTAAATCTAACAATTATGCACACGCAATATCAAACATGTATTCAGTGCAATTCATATACACGGCGATTCAGAATTCATTGTACAAACATCTATGGGAGGTAGTATGGGTTATTCTAAGCAAAACAGTTCATATGAACATGGGTCCGAATTTGAATGATAACTGAGATATGAACAGAAATAAAAATGCCGCCACCAAAATCAACAAGTTAATACCTCAGGTTTTATGACACCTAAGATAATGATATTTAGGGGAATAATAGGGTGCATAAAACTATGTATACCGTTAAAATTTGATCGAATTCCAACGACTAGTTTCCGAGTTACGCATTCAACATCTTAACCCGTGCTCACATGCGAGTACTAACCAGCACATGTTACGATGTTGACTGCGTAATTCAGAAACCACTCGTTGGAATTCGATCAAATTTTGACGGCATAAATAGTTGTATGCACCCTATTATTCCCCCAAATTTCATTATCCTGGGTGTTATAAAACCTGAGTTATTAACTTGTTGATTTTGGTGGCGGCATTTTATTTCCATTCATATCTCAGTTATTCAAATTCGGACCCATGTTCATATGAATTTTTTTGCTTAGAATAACCCATACTACCTCCCCTAGAAGTTTGCACAATGAATTTTGAATCACCTTGTATATTTCGCAACTAACATGAGTCAATAATTCACATGAAAGGGATATACAGCCACATGTCAAGTTCTGTCAAAACCTAGAATGAGAGTAAGCTTGCAGGCCCTGTGTTTAGACACTGGGACTGAAGAGGATGCACTTTTTTTTTTTTTTTACAATTGAATCATCAATTTTGTCAGCTCAAAATTTTTCATCTAAATTAGATTTTAAGAATTACAGGCCGATTTCGGTGATTGAGAAGGTCTATACAGAATGGCTGCATCTCTGGGTCATATTTTTGGGCAGCCGAAGAGAGACATTCGTGGATATGGTTTGCATCAGTCGAAGACACGTACGATTGGTTCAAGATGTGATTTTATCGCTAGCCCGCAAGCTTCAAGAATGGAATTGACCGGCTCATCCGGAGAATACTTTTGGAAAATACTTTAAATAATCAATTTTCAAAAGAGGCGTGTTCGCATTTGACCAGTTTTCATTTGACTGCCCATTATAGGTAAAAAGCAGCATTTCTAGGATTTCAACTCTCATTGCTCTTCCATCTTCGCCAATTTTTAAATTCTATTTTAATAATGCCTATAGTGCAAAATATTTTAAAAATGTAGGCTATATAATATTTAAGTTGTAATCTAGTTTACATTCGCATTGCTTTCCTAAATTACATTGAGATCATATAATGATGAATAATTCTACAGGATGATTCAGTCAATTACGTACGATTGTAATGGTTTATTACTCAGGAATTAATAAATATAGGAATGCCATATAGATCTTGCAATATACATTACACATTGGAATTTCACACCTCATGTACTCGATGTGTGCTCCATTCATCTGTACAACACGACGAAGCCTGAGGGTGAAGTTTTCCAGCATTGCGCCTGGCATCTCATTGTCAACTAGTGCACAAAATTCGGTGATTGCCTGATGGACCTCTTCCATGGTGCGGGGGCATGTGCTGAATACCTACTCCTTAAGGAACCTCCACAGAAAGAAGTCACTGGGGTTAAGGTCAGGACTGGTCTGTGGCCAGCTGAATCCGTCGTTGAAGAGATTTGGGAAACTGTTGGAGATGGCCCTGTTGTTGAATTGATGGGTCAATTGCTGCAGAACATGCATTTTATAAGGAAACATCTGAAGATCTTTGTGCAGTATTCTCGATACTGTCGTGTAGGGTATGTTAGTCTCCACAGATAGTCTGCGGACCGATTTTCTCGTTGGTGACTCGACTACGCTCGCACGAATCTGCTCCACGTTCTGCGGTATGCGGGCACAAAGCTTGCTTGCTCCCTCCTTTCTTCTTATATTCAACATGTCCAGTGGATTGAAATTGCTTCACGAATGTTCTTATCTGGATGGTGCTTTCTTTGTTTTAAAAACTTTTTGAAACATTCGCTTCACTTTCACAATTGATTTCAGCTCGAATGATCAATCTATGCGTGTTTTCTGATCAATGCTCAGGATAGCTACCATCTTGGAATGACGTATTCATACGCAGTGTAGCCACCTGTTCAGTGAAATTCCAATTTGTAATGTGTATTGTAAGATCTCAACCAGATTAATATAATTAGAGTGGAAATAAACGTATCGTCAGCGCCACCACTATGAAGTCGAAGTAACTAGCGTCAGCCATGACAGTTGAGGCATCGCCTACAATCTCTAATCATTGTAGGCTATGGTTGAGGTATAAGACGTATGCAAGCTGTAGATAATAAGATGCATTTCCTTTTTTTGGATTTTATTCTAGCTTCTTATTATTATTATTTAGCGATATAGTGACATTTACGAGGATGCTTTACGCTTGCTCGGCGTTCAGTTGTTCGCAAACACAAACTTTGAAAGCTTTCCAGGTATTTTCCCGTTCGTTTGAATAAACAAGCATCAAATTTTGTTTGACTTCAGTGTTCTAAACCTCTTCATGCTCTTGTCAACATTTTTTTGTAATTTCACTGTTTGCCTTTCATGTTCTTCTAGAATAGGAGAGAAAAACAATCGGATATCACCTTTCACAAGTAATTAGGCCTAGCCTTCTGGCTGCCTATCTTGTTCATTATAGCCTGTATTCTGATTTCCTGATTACATTAGCCGTTAATACTTAGGGAAAATAAAGATAAAACTTAACACATGTTAACGTGCTAGCACCATATATTTTCTGTATCATTTCTTATGCACACTCCGATTTATCCGTCGCTAAAAAGTCGGTTATGCGGACACGGTGAATTGACATCTTCAGCCAGATTTTTCAGTGTAGCGGGCCGGATAACCAACGTTTAATCGACGGATAAATCGGAATTTCCATAAGAAATTATATTGAAAGCATATGGTGCTAGTGCGTTAACATTTCTTTGTTTTATCTTTATTTTCCCTAAGTATTAACGAATCCTCAATCAGTATGGGCCTTGGTATACTAAAATACACATACCAATAGCATTTATCTCTTCTCACCCCGAGTGAAAAATTTCGATTGTACATTTGTTTAAAAGTGAATACTGTATATACTTATGTTGCCACTATATCATAACAATAAATTAATCCTCCCAAGGAAGGTATAGGAAAGTAGCGAAACCCCTGAGATCATCTATTTTTTCCCTTTTATTTCACGTTTTAACCCCCCCTCCTCCTCACTTTTTAAATAGAAAATTGATTTTCTCTTTCGTTTCTGATCATTTCCGATCGAATGATATTTAACATGCCATATGTTGCTATAGTTCTAAAGACCAAGTAACTGCCATCCTCACAACTCCGACCCTATTGGGACAATTTGGCCCAAACTTCATAGCAATGGAGATCTTAGAGGAATCTGCATACCAAATTTCACTCCTTTATATGCATAAATACACGTAGACAAATAATTAAATATAAACTGGAGATGACCTCCAAACATGATGTAAAACACGTAGATCTTTTGCTCCCCTCTAATTTCCAACCCCGAAACTCCGACCCCAGTGGGCCAATTAAAACCAAATTAAACAGTGAAGATGCACATGCCCATAGTAAGCTACATTCCGAATTTCAACCTTCTACCTCAAAAAATGTGGAAATAATGAAGGGGACGGACAGACGGACATTGTGAAACCAGCTCCATTCTTCTGCTACTTAATAATGTAAAATAAATAATTCCGAGAGCAAAATGTACATTTCCCTTTAGAACCCAAAGGAATAATTATTTGATGAAAAATAGGAAAGAAAATATTTCTTTTTCATCAATAATTTGAACAGCTGAGATATGGAATAGGATAAAACCCTCATATACCATTCATGAGTTATTCAATAATAATTATAATTATTTTCTCTTATTTCTGTATATAATATTGTAATAAATGGAATAAATTTCACAGAGAATTATTATTTTCCTTTTATATTCATTTCCTGCATACAACATCATGATAAATATGATTGTAATAAACCGAATGTTTATACTTCGTATTGTAACTTCGCATCATATTTCAAGTTTTTACCTCAACTGTCATGGCGGACATCACTTCATTTCGCTTCAAATATGGCGTCGTTATTTCCACTGTAATTATATTAAAGGACAAGTACCAATTTAAAAACTAATTTTTGTCTAAATAATCTAGAGTGAAAATAAATTAATGTAGTAATATTAAAAATTGCCAAAAATTTCTCTAAATATATAAAAACTGCGTTTATATACGTATTTCGTAAAATCCGTCGCGCTCCATTTTGGATGTGGAGCGATCATCCCCGTGACGTCATCGGCCTGCTGAAATGCGAGCTGTAGCTACTTTTAGTATTGTTTGAGGTATACGATATGGCTAAGTGCGGCTCGGATAGCAGTTCTGAATTCTCTTCAAGCGACAAAAATTTCGAAGGAGATTTTTAAAACTATTCTATGAATTATTTGAAAATCGTGAAATTAAGTACAATTTGGAGCCGCAAATAAAAAGATTTGCCAGTTGAACTTCTAGGCAACTGCCATGACGGGGAAAACGCCCCTCTCACAGCTTAATATTCATAACATGTATGATTTTTAGACCGTTATCTAATTAACTTTTATTATTTATACAGGCAATATAGATATACTGGCTTGAGAAAAATAACAGAAAAGTTTTTCCAAATTGTGTTGTGAGCATTATCAGGAAAGAATTTCTCTCTGAGGAGTACTGTGTGTTTAAATACCGAAGACATTAAAGACATATTTATAGCATATATACATATATTCCTACAGTGTTTCTATTCATTCTTCATTTATTCCTACTTAGTTGTCTTTATCTGCTTATCAATAAAATTTGAATTTTCTTACAAAAAAATCTTTGGTTAATTTTCCAGTAATAAAACATTTTTGATTCTGTTTCTTAAATAATAGACAATTTGGGATTTTTCGTACGAAAAAAAAAACACGAAAACGACATAATTTAAATGGCAATTTCGTATTTGCTCATGATTATTTTTTGTTTTCGTCAAACAAGTTGCGCTGTGCGCACGAAACCGACTTTTCATTTTTTCGAAACGAAATTTGTTTCCCTTGCAGCATTCGTCCCTGTTCAAAGTGGATTATTCCAATCGATTCGAAAGTTAGTTATCAACATTTTGCTTAAGCTACTGCAGTAGGTAATTCATGTTTATTTAATAGAGTTGTTTGTGCTGTCGAAATGCACTGTACGTTCAAACTTTTTCTTCGACGGAGCTAAAGCTAAAGTTTGGCGTCCATTATGAATCGGGGAGGTGATGCGCACTCGTTTCGTCATACGCAAATTGCACACGAAATTCCCTACGAAAATCTTGAAAAAATTCCGTTACATAAGTGATGAAAATGAAAAATTTTTAAATGTCGTATTAATTTTTCGTTTTCGTATCTTTTTGATTTTCTTACGAAAAATCGCAAACTGTCTAATAATAGGCAGTATTTTCATTTATTTATATGGATTATAGCGAGTTCTGTATATAGATACATTCTTTTTTTTGCTTGGACGATTACACATATCTGATAAAAGTGGTGGTTTTGTTTAGTTTCTTTTCCTATTTTTTTCTTTGGTAAATAATTGGATCGACCTCTTATTCACACAGAAGAGACGCTGTTGCTTTTGCCGGGATTCCATTTATCTGTCCGAAAAAATCTATCCGTTGCTTTTTTCTTATTTCTTGAGCAGAAAAGGGTGAAGCATAATTGTTACACACGAATACCGAACGAATACAATAGTTACATAATTATTGTTCAAATCGATGTCCTGTTAATCGTGAGCAAAACTGTGCTAATTTGGAAAGAAAAGTTTCCATATTCATTCAGTGTCATTCATATAACGTCTCCTTTTTTAAAATCATTTAGTCGTGACTTTACTAACCTAAGCTACACATTTCAATAAACATTCCTTTACACAGAGGTCATTAAATAAATTAAAATGGCCAAGGTAATATTTAGAAACTCTTTCTTGTATGTTTACTTTAAAAAATCACGGTGTCGAAGATTACAAGCAATTAGATGAGCTCTCTAATGTCTCCTACTGAATTGTGGAGCAGGCCGATGACGTCACATCGCCAGCTTGCTAACAAAATCATGGCGGACGCCGTTTTTCGCTCACTGTCGTATTTTGCCGTTTTCATCGCAGATTTTTAAAGAATATGATGATTTTTATAGGAAATTATTAATGACAGTGTACTATAAACGTCATGAACTAACAAAATTTAAATAAAAAAGAGTATGTGATCTTTAGTGGTACTTGTCCTTTAATCTCGTTGTAAGATCTATATGTTTAGTAGTTCCTGAGTAATAAACCATTAGAATCGTACGTAATTGACTGAATCATCGTGTAGAAAGAAAAAGCATAAGTTCCACAAACATATTTATTTGCACATTTGACGACTATGTCGTCTTCCTCAGCGTAATGCCTGAAAAAGACGTTTATGCCAACGCCTTTCACTCAGTATTAATTGATAAAAACTTACTAAATAATTTAAGTAAATAAAATTAGTATATAATGTACCAGAATACACAGCCTACATTTTAGTTTAACAGAAAATAATTAATTACTTTTAATCTTTTAATCCGTATAAGGGAATTGCCATCAAATTAGAATTAAAGCTGACAAATTAGATGGGTACCCTTATCAGTATCTTGCACCAGATTACCTCAATAGAATATTTTTCCAAACGAAATAAAAACTAATCTAATTCTTAACTGGAGCTCCTTTGCTTTTAGCGCTCGCCCGATCAATAAAATTACCTCGGAATGAGATACACAGGATATTTAAAACATTTAAAAAAAATTAAAGGAGTTCTTTTATATTTGAGGTGAGCTTCAAAGCAAATAATTTTTTTCCAATGTTGTTTTTTATTTCTTCCTTCTTATTCAGTGCTGAAAACGATCAATGCATTGCAAAGAGTGAAGGGGGGCGCGGGGGGGGGGCTCGATGAAATCCCGAGGGAATTGTTTCATGGATGCCGCCATTACGCAACGGAGGAGGGAGAGGCACACAACGTCAAACCAGATTAAAGCCTCGAGGCCGTTTACAACAGGCCCACCTGACACTGCATTATTGCTTACGAAATACCCATAATAATAACAGGTAAACGAATCGCTTTATTTTTAAAAGGTCATTAAATTATCGAAAAACAACCAACATGTGTTCATGTAATTCAAAGTTGAGTTTTTTAAAGCTAAAGCTACGACATTATCTGCCACCAAAGCTTATGGACGAAAATTTGCGGAAAATATATAAAAAGTTCAAAACACACATCAATTTATAAGAGTCACTCCAAAAGTAATTTTATGAAAATTCGAAAAATAAATTTTTTAATGCTCACAATGGATGGACCTCCCCAAGTATGCCATAGCTATCCTAAATATTTTCTTAGCCATGTAATCTTACTTTAGATGTACACTTGATGTTGTTGCAATTCCCACTCTGCTCTCGATACCTTGTAAGTAAGTATGTTAATAATTAATTCAAATTTTATTCTACTCCTTTGCTATTCTAGAGTGCATAGAGGTATCCTTAGCCTATATTAAAAGTAAACTCAACCCGTTTACACAGGTGGCGCGGTCATGTTTCTTCTTCAACTTGATGAGGACTTCAACTTTCGTCCCTGTGTTGTGAGAATGAGAGAGTAAGAAATACAAGAGGTTGAAAAAGGTCTATGAAGATGAGGCTGTCGTTTGCAATATTGTTATTCATTGGGCATATAGAATATTTGAAAGGGGTCAAGCCATTATTCGGGATTCTCCTTGCAACAGCAGATCACATACCATACAAACGCCTGATAATGTGCAGCGCATTAAGAATCTAACTTACAACACCGTACACAACAGAGTATTTCAGAAGACGGGAGTTTAACTATGAAATTCCATGTCACTCCTTTTGGAGGCATGTGTATTCAGAACACTGAAATAGTTGGAATTGAAAAAGGTTTGTGCCAGAGGAGTTCCGAGGATGTTGTACCAGAATGGTGGACATGACTTTCTAGCAAGAATTGTGACACGAGATAAAACATGAGCTTCTCCATTTTAACGTGAGACAAAGAGAAAGAAACAGTGGCTTCACGCGAACTCGTCCAAGAAAAAGAAACTCAAAACTGCAGCCTTGGAAAGAATAGTTCTGGCTACAGCTTTTTTCATTCTGTGAATATCATGCACAGAGAATCACATTAATTTTGACACCAATCTCTACGTCCAGTTTTGGTTTGTTCCATGGTTTTTGTGTCTCTTCTTCATTTCTTCTATATCTGTCATTGAGTAACCTGAAATAATACCATGTGTAGGCACACAGTTCCAAGGTGGCATAAGCAAGTACAGTAATATCAAATATGTAAAACTAAATTTTAAAAAAGCTGTTAATTGTTTTTAGAGGTTCCCACGTACAAATATTCTAGAAGCAGTGATGCTTACAAACGCATGATTATTTTGGAAAATGTAATTGGACCGCTCAATTCCCATGGCGATGGCGGATTCATTAATTCTCATTTGGATATTCTAGTGAATTCTAAAGGTGAGGACGATTATATAGTTACAATTGACCCTTTACAAAACTGTTCTTCTTTTGTGAACAACAAATAATATCAACCGACGAATATTTATAGTAAATGGAAAAGACACTTAGTTTCCACTATTGAAGAACGACGTTAATTATTGATGTAAACTGTTTTAAAAAATGATTCAATTATTAAATCATAACAGTGAGGTCTTTTTCCTAGCATAAAAACTGTTAACTCCTTTTCAAATACTCTGTTTGAATAGCAACTGATTTATCTCAGATGTTTTTAACATGGCGCTCAATTTGTTCAAACCATTAAAAAAATCATCCATGTCATAGAGAAACTATGTTTTCCATTTTCGAAACAGATTAATGAGGAATGCGGTCACAATTTCCCCGGGATAAAAGGAAAATTACAAATGCATGATTATTTTCGAAAATGCAATTGGGCCGCTTAATTCCCATGGCGATGCGGATTCATTAATCCTCGTTTGGATATTCTAGTGAATTCTAAAGTTAGAGACGATTGTAGGGTCACAATTTGCCCTTTACAAAAATGTATGCGTTTATTCTGAATAGGACTAGTTTATCAAACGAAATGTTAGACCCTTTAAAGAGGCATTGCTGCCCTAGTAACTTCTCTCTGGGCAAATGGTCTTAGTTTAAGCCAAAAACACACTGAGTGACTTCAACTTTTTTTTGGGAAGGAATCTAAGTTTGCCTTTTTGAGATCAAAATCCAAGTTATAAATTAAAACTTATTATAATTAAACATTATTATTATTATATGTATAAAATATTAACAGAGAAAACATCTTAATGGATAAAACAGTGTGTAAACTCTTTGTTAAAGTTATCCTTGAGTTTAGAATTGGCTCAGTTTAAGCGGATATAATCCGAGAATTAGCCTCCGCAACTCATTCCATGTGGAATGGCTGCTGTAAATTGAGAGAAATTTCCGCAGTTTACAGAAAAGATGAACTTTTTAACATTGCCCTTTCGTGAATTGCGTAATTTTCTATTTCAGATAGAAAGAGGCAGTGAAAAAAATCGATTAACGGGCATATGTACGCTTATTGGCTGGTATCAATGAATTATGCATGTATAAAAAATCATGAGGGTTCTTTGTGTTCTTCTTAAAAAAAAATTAAAGATGAAGTTTAAAAAATAACTAAAAAAATTTGAATACACGGCAAAGTACCTAATTTTGAAGAGCTATACATGTTTTCATGTAAATATTTATTAAATGAAAGTCACGTAAAGTGCATATATGATTGAAAATTGAAAATTAAACAAATATCCAAACCCTAAGATTCTCATCTAAGTGTGGTTGACTGCGAAGACCGTGATGTTTTGGATTTTGCGACACGGCCCAATCACAAATGAGGTGTAGGCTACTCCATCATCTGGACGAATGTTACCAGAAATTAAGCAAGAAACAACCATCGCTCGTCAACAATTTGGGTTTTATATTCCTTTATGATGGAGCACGGCCACATGTCTATTGGAAGTATGCTGAAAATCAACCTGTAGAGGTACGAGGTTCTCTCTAACCTGCGTATACATCAGACTTGGCCCCATGTTTCTCTATTTGGATCACTTCTGAAAGGATAAATGATTCACTAATCAGGATGCTGTGATTCATGCTCTCACGATTTCTTCGACTACTGTGATACCAGCTCCTGACAATCACAGTATTTTTCAAGAAAACACACCGGGCAATTGCTGCCGAAGGCAATTTTTTGTTCAATAAAGCGCAGTCTTTTGGACGAGCACTACGAATACCAATCTGCGACCCTTAATTTCTTACTAGATGAACCCGCCAAAATTTGACGGCAAACAACTATGTGGTTTCATAAATAATCAACAAACAATTCTCCACAAAGATGTCACAATCAAGAACTTTGCTAGCATTGATGATCAAATTAACTACAATTACTTACAACAATTAACGACGATAACAATGATCAATGCGCATCCGCAGAAGTGCCGAATTTACTCTTAAAAAAAGTGTTTTGCGTTTTAATATATAGGACGAGGAGATATCGAAAAGTAACGCCATTTATTTTCTTCAGAGAAAATTACAAAACATGCAGGTAAACAACTAAGTGCAATTGAAACTACACCTCAGTTATTAGACATTCTTCACAATCTTACTTCACAACACACGATCCTTGCATACCTCACTCGCTTCTTTAACGTATATACAACATGCTGTCTGCAATTCCTTCGAACACTAACAATCTGCTTGTCTTTCAATACTTAGTCAGTTGGTCAGTCCAGGTTTTCCTAAACCTGCTCAGCGGGCGTCGGACCACTAAATCACCATTGTACACTTTAAATAATAAAAAAGACAAGTGTGGATAATTGTAATGGTAAACTAAGAAATAAAAAACTCTTTCACCACAACGATATTAGATTGAAAATATACAACCTGATACTGGAAGTACTTTTCGGAAGCAATTGCTTCCATCATTCAGCAGCCCAG
>JAHWFO010022894.1:2761987-2886067 GCA_023313115.1 Rhysida immarginata | reverse complement strand
TGGAAGTACTTTTCGGAAGCAATTGCTTCCATCATTCAGCAGCCCAGTTCTCTCAATTTTTTGAGGTGCTCCTGGGCTGCTGAATGATGGAAGCAATTGCTTCCGAAAAGTACTTCCAGTATCAGGTTGTATATTTTCAATCTAATATCGTTGTGGTGAAAGAGTTTTTTATTTCTTAGTTTACCATTGTACACTTTCTTGCATATATGTCCTTGTGGCATTTCTCACCACATGCCCGAACCATCTCAAACTCACCTGCACACTCATCCTTTTCAAAGTTTTCTGACCAGGAGTGCACACGTCAAGTTTGTGGCAGAACAATGGTTGAAGGAAATGATAAAAAATAAGATTACAGTTTGAAGGAAAGGATCACGCATGCGGATGATGGAGTTACGCCACACTGCGCACGTACAGAATTATATAACTCACATGGTCCGTACGTTTTGCTCCACACAGATCTTTCAGATAATCCATCTCAACTGCAAGAGTCATCTCTTGTGTCTTACTTACAGACCAAATCTCATATACAGGGCAGTTCTAATTATAGTTACCATACGTTACACATAGTTAGGAGACACCGAAACAAACAGTTTTTACCATAGCATGGGGGGGGGGGGGTCGGAACCGTACCACTGTCCGGCTATGGGAGAGAGAAGTGATCACACAGGTAAATTATGATAATGAACTCACATGACCAAAAAAGATGTGCATGCATTAAAATTCCTGATAAAAGGGATATTCACGCAACATTAATGCAATCATTAACAAGAGTTGCAATCTCCTGATGTGTATCTCTCCATGATCAAGTGTATAGTGAAACTTTACCTATCCTCTACATAACTGGGATTGCTCGAAGCCTAATCACAACCCGACATCGTGCGGCAAGCGCTATGAGAGATTAATTCTTTTGCTTTCTTTATAAAGAAATTCAATTCTTAAATTTCTTAATGGTTCCAACATGATGGGGCGCCCGCACACTTCATCCGTGTAAGTGTCAGAATCCGCCAATAATTATGAAACAATCGAATCGTTTTATAAGAAACACCGAAATTACGGGAGTTAAATCTTTCGGGTTTATTAATTTGAAGTAAATTTGAAATACCTACTGATATATCGAAAGAATAAAAGTCATTTTTTTCAAATTTCTTCATCAAGCTGGTACATATCTTTACATTGTATTTTCGGATCTTAAAGTCGAAGGCCAAATCTTACTTGTATTCGTCAATGAACAATTCCTCCAGACTTACTCATATCTTTCATTCTCTTTTTCGTTACGAGTGTTTGACAAGATAATTCACACATGATAATTGCAAAGATAAAGGAATAATAGTTATTAAATAAAAATGAAAAATAAAATAATAATTAACAATTAACAAAATAATTAATAAATAATAAGTAAAAATCAAAATAAAACTATAAAATCAAATAAAAAGCTGACGTTTCGGATAGAGACTATCCTTTATCAAAGCAAAAAGGATAATTCTCTAAAGGCAATTAGAATATTAGAGAATTATCCTGAAGTTATGAAAAAAGTACTAAAGGACGCCTTTATATATAGTTGGCATAGGGAACTGTAAGACGGTATTGGCTGAAAAAGCAGAAGAGGAATTTGGTTTGGTTTGGTTTGTTTGGTATTAACGTCCTTTTCAACTGCTATGGTCATTTCAGGACGGCGTTATAGGGGCCGCAAATTTTGCCTCGCAAGGGTTCTTTAACGTGCAGCCGGCAAACGTGTACACGGGACCAACGGCTTTACTTCCCTTCCGAAGGAAGTGCGTGATCTCAGGATTTACCCCTGAAAAATCCTCGTCGTCCTCGGCCGGGATCTGAGGAATTTGAGAGGAATTTGAGGACGTGTTGGGATAGGCCCGGAAGGAGGACAAATAGGAGGTAATAAGAGGGCGACAAAAAATAATGCAATAGGATAACACATACAAAATTAAAATTATAAAAAAGTTAAGGAATGATAGGGTGTCTAGCAAAACGGTTTCGTAAAATTCCCTGGGAAAAAAAAAAAAAAATATCCCTGAAAAAATCCCTGACCGTTCCCGGTTACACAATTATTTTGACAAAGCCCGGTCGCTGGTCACCCTGTAAAATAGTATCGCATAATAAAAAGGTCACTAAAATAAAAGAGTACAGATAGCCTATGAAAAAAAAGTACAGGGACGGACACAAAATGAACATAGAAGTAGAGAGATATGACAGAACATTAAAAACGGAGACAAGATAAAAAAAAGATAAAGAAAGAAAGAAGAAAAAAGGCCCAGAGAGCCTGCGACAAATTAGGGAATAGCTGAAGTTGAAGAGGAATATGGGTGAGGGAATTAAATTTCCAAATAAGAAAAGACTCGAATTGCTTTCTTTCTTTTTTGTTATGGAAGTTACTACGAAGAATATAAAGGCTGATGGCCTGTAAAGAGTGACCAGGGGAATTAAAGTGTTTAGCGACAGGGGTGTCAGCATTGCTAAGAATATCAAACTTATGCCCGGCAAATCTGGAGCGTATGGTATTGCCTGTCTCTCCAACCTACTGTTTCTGGCATACTTTGCAATGTAACAGGTAAATTAAGTTGTGAGAAGTGCAGGTCAGGTTCTGGTTAATCTTGAAAGTAAAGGAGGAAGCACTGCTGGAAATGGAGGTAGCAGGGTTAAGAAAATGGCAAACGCCACAACGCTTTGCATTGCAAGGAGAACATCCCTTAGTGGAAGTGCCTGGTTTGGTAATAGCAGCATGGACCAGAATATCTTTAAAATTAAATGTCCGTTTAAAAGAAACTTTTGGTGGTTCTGGTAGAATGGAGTGGAGAAGAGGAGAGTTGTCAATAATATGTTGATGTTTCCTTAGGACATTTTTAATACTATTGAGGCTTGGATGATAAGGAAGAACTAATGTAGGTGTTGTCATGGCTGGAGAAGGTTTGGGGTTGTTGTTAGAACGAGAATTGCGATGTTTATAGATGACAGATTTGGGGTAGCCTCTTGCTTTTAGGGAGTGGGTAAGGGCATTAGCATGGAAGTCCTTGTCAGACTGATTTTATAGTTTTATTTATACTTTTATTTGATTTTATAGTTTTATTTTGATTTTACTTATTATTTATTAATTATTTTGTTAATTGTTAATTATTTTATTTTTCATTTTTATTTAATAACTATTATTTATTATATTCCAGGGTTTTTGTGTCTCGTCCTTTTCTCTTATAAATATCCGTTCAAAGATAAAGGAACTGTTACTTTGCGTTTAAACATATTTATAAAATGCACCATCTAAGATATGCACGTCTCTTCGTAGATTTATATTTTACTGTGCTGCCTACCTGTCGTGTTAATGGATATCTCTTACGGAAGTTATGGAATACAAAGTAGAACTGATATACCGCACAGAAAGATTTATTTTATTACCGCCGAAAACATATTTTATATAAAATAGTAACAGAAAATGATAAATTTTTATTTCCTTGGACTGTATTTTTAAAATCGCCTCGTCGTCGTCCCGATCGATACTTCTATTCATCGGGGGTCACCTGAGTGACGAATAGTTATGGCGAACGGGACTCTCCTTCCTGAGGATTTGGCTTTGGGAGGTCGGGGGAGCAATCTATCGGAAGGCAAGGACGCTCGTCATTCTCTCCTTCTCCATCTGTTTTCCTCCCATCGCTTCCAACGATTCCTTGTCATCAAACGTCCGATTCGGTTTGTCCAACCGTCGCCGTTCCAGGAGAGTGAGCGCAAAAAGACACGCAGACGTCGAACAGGCGGAGGCTAAGAGAAATGGAGACAAAAAAGAAAAAGAAACGGGAAATTCAGAGTTAAGCAGCGTGGGCGTGTTGATGAGCTCCGCCTGAAAGAGGAAGGAGAGAGAGAGAGAGAGAGAGAGAGAGAGAGAGAGAGAGAGGGAAAAAAAGACGATGGGACAAACTAATAGACGGACTCCGAACATCGGCAAAAATTGTTCCCTCGAGGCCGTCTCCTATAAAGTTTGCCAGATGGCGCTCCTGGCTTCTGCCAAGGCCGAGTGGTATCGATTTGAGCGGCGAATTCTGGCAGCGTCGCTTCGGCCTACGATGGACTTTGTCTCTTAATCAATCGAACGCCTCGTCCCAAGAGCCCACGGACCCCGATGATCGCAGACGTCGGCTGAGTTCCAACTGGCGAGCTACAAACAATAAATCTCGAAATTTTCCTCAGTCTTTGTGTCTCTCTCGAAGCATTCAAAATTGAAATCGAATCGAGCGAATACCTGAACCGCTCGCATTTATTTTAACTTTGAATGCAAGTTGACATGACTAAATCCGCGCCTTTAATTTCAATTAACATTTTCTGATTTTTAATTGCAGAAACATTTGATTTCACGCTTCCTCCCTTGTTTGGCTTTGCCGTTTCTGGCGTTGAAGCCAGATTAGAGCGCGTGGTAAACCGGAAAGCTAGCAAGGAGAGCACAAAGAACAAATGTAAAGATGGATGGCCAGCTTTGCTTAGAGCCATCCAACCTTTGGTCAGCGTTATTTAACGGCAACTCAATTGTCTGCTTCTCTTTTTCAAACGCGCCTCCGCTGAAGGGCGAAGTTAATCTTGCAGTGGGCGCTTACAACATTGCCATTCTTAGCGGAAGTCGTCGTGCATAAAGAAAGAAAGGAAGAGGATCACCACGAGAATGATCCGTTATCACTGACCTTTTCATCCGCGAGAAAGATGCTGAATGTACCTCTCCTTTTCCTCGATTCAAGAATTTAAACCAAACAATTATTTCCTCTATTTCCCAAATCCAGCGCCTTCCTCTCTCTCGCTTCAACCGCGTACTTCTTATCTAATGAGGTAACGATGAGACACTGCAGATGCGCTAACATTAACCTTGAGAAAGAGAGAATGAGAGTGAAGGAATGAAAAGGAAGAGAGATTGGAATCAGCATTAAACAAGGGATTCCTCTTATTTAATTAGGAGAAGAAGGGAGAGCTGCGAGCGAGATCCTTTTGACAGCTGCGAGATCGAGCAAAAGGCCCAAGAGAAGAGAACACGAAAGCCTCAAAAACAAATATCAAAGCACAAGGATCACTGCACATCGCATTCCTCTACTTTCAAAATATTATTACAGTAACGAAGTAAATAAAGCTGGAAATCACTAATCCACAAATAAAATACAGTCGACCCTCGATATAAGGATCCCTGACATAAGGATATTATGTCTATAAGGATAAAGAATCACGGTCCCGTTTTTCTGCAGTTGATTTCAAAGCATTAAAGGATAACGGATAAAAGGATAATCCGCTTATATGGATAAATTTCTATGCTAAAACTCCGCTTAAACGGATAAAATAACTCTAAACGGACTGTGATATCATTTGCAGACACATTCTCTCTACTGTTTCTGGTGATTGGCAGACACATTCTGTGTAATATGTGCATACTCTGCGTAAAATAGCCAGTTTATCATCTTCCTCTTAGCCAATGAGCACTGCTGCCTAAAATTGCTGATTGGTCCACTGTTCGATTGTCGATTGTTATTCCGAATTCGATACACTGCACTTTTCGAGGAATTACAGAGATAGAGGAAGATACTGAAGAATCTGACCCTGTACCAACCATTTCAGAAACAATGAAATCGATGAAAAATGTTCTCTGATATTTGGAAAGTCATGGATGTTCATCTTATGACTCATATTATAACTTACAGGCAGCTATTTTTGTCCTCTCTAGAACAAACTCTGTCCAATCAGATATTTCAGATTATTTTCCAAAGTTGTAAAAATGTAATTTCTTTCTAGTCAAACATGTCTGCCAAGATCTACTGTTTTTCGTTTCTTCAAACAGTTTCAGGAGGGCCGGTGATCAACGTCGAAGGAACACAGTTCCGGGGTACCGACTGTAAAGACGATCAGTCGTGATTGTGTGAGTATTTCCACACGATAACTGCAACACTTCTGCAAGTTCTGCATCGACGCTGATCGTCGGGCCTCCTGAAACTGTTGAACCAACGAAAACAGTAGATCTTGGCAGACTTGCTTGGCCATAAGCATCTTGCAGCATATTAAACTCCATTCTCACTGCAGGGGGAAACTAACTGATAGGTATTTCAATTGCTGCCACGCAGTACTGAGGAACTAAACACGTTCGATCTTGTGTAGGCATGCACGCCACATGGCAGTCTCTCACAACACAATAAAACAGATTATTGCTATGCTAATACTTTTTGAAGAAAAAATTCAGTCTCATTCATTATTGAACAGTCCTCGTATATTTATTGTAATGGATAAGAATTTATTCCAATATACTAGGATTCATTAGTCTTCATTACACGAAATGGTAGGTAAGACAACGAAGTACAGAGTGTCCACAAAGTCTAGGTACATAGGGGGAAGGACTTCCGGACTGGTTTCAGCAGGATGGGGCTCTGCCCATTTTGCTACAGCTGTTAGACATTGGAGTGGAAGAAAAGGTCATGTGGAGTGGTCCCCTCCTTCACCAGATCTTTCTCCCCTTGACTTCTTTTTCTGGGGTATGTTGAAAGAGAAAGTTTACTCAATGAAGACTACAGATTTAAACCACATGAGAGAACATTTATTAACAGTAGAATTAAATAAAATTGTTTGGTTTTAAAATTATGTGTTAATCCCCTATGAACCCAGACTTTGTGGACACCTGTATATTGGCACTGTCTGTTATCACACATTCAATACATTTCATATGTCTACGTCGACAAATACTACTGGCTTCACTGTCCTTCTTCCACTTTTCGCAGGTACTAACAACGGCACCTTGCGAACACCTGACAAGCTGTATCATTTCAGAGCTGTGTCCCTAGCCTTCTACTTCGGGCCGAGCTGAAGATACCAGAAATAGATAAGATTTAAGTAAAACTTGTTGCTCAGAAAATAATGGTCAGGTGACTTTTCAGTGCCAGCGTGTGCTTCAGCCGGCGCCAACAATGCTTAAACGTGCAACGACAATGCAAAGCTGTTTTTTGGTGTCGTAACGCTTCAGCCGTAACGTTTTTTGGTCTCAATTTTTTGTAGAATGATGTCCAGCCTTAAAACATTATCATGTTAAAATGATATAAATGACTTTGCTACACTTTGCCTGTATTGACTTGTGAGTAGAAATCATTGCATACTGAAAATGGAGAATGAAGAGAAATCTGCTGCCAGTAACAATTTTTCACACACGATTTTTTTTGTGTGTAACTACCTGAGGTACCCGGCATCGCTCGGAGAAAAATAGAGTTTTTCATATTTATGTATGGTATATATAGAGTCCGCCAAAAAATGTATACACACTTCAGCAAACGAAAAACCTTATAAAACTTGTAACTCTAAATTCATACAATCATCAAGGGAAGAATATAAGTCCTCTTTGACTTCTACAATTACGACTGGTGTTCAAAGTGATTATCATAAGCGTTGCGATATTTATGAATATGGCGAACAGTTGCTTTTATCCATTTCCTAGCAAACTCTTATTAGTAATACACATGCTTTTAGACACCATGTTGGATTTTAAGAATCAGTATTTTTTTCGTTTGTTGAAAACAATGAAGGTTGGATTGTTGATCAGCCTACCATGGTCAGGTGACTTTTCCGCGCTGGGGCCTGTCTTTTTCGTAGGCTACGTTTTTAACGCTGGCAAAAATCCCATTCAGCTCCAGATAAATTGAATTTTAAAAATAAATTACAATGGAAAGGAAGAAAGAAAAAATAAAATTTTTTCTTAGCGGGGACCTAGAAACCAAATTTCATGTTTGTAGGCTTCATAGCTCTGGGGGAGACCGTGGCCTGGTGGGCTTTCACTGAAACACAACTTCTGTGAAGTTAAGCAACATCAGGCACGGCTAGTCACGGGATGGGTGACCATCCGTGGTTCACGATCTTCACCCCCCCCCCCCGGCCGCTGTGACCATCATACAGCAGTCGTTAATCCAGGTCCATCCAGGGACCCAACTTGTCCGCCTCAGGCCATACAGGCCCCGGATGGACGTATTGGATTATCAGTACTAATAAATAAAATATTTGTATTATATTAAATGAATGAGTGAATGTATACAGAATAAATATCGAATAGAATGATGAATGAATGAAAATCGATCACCACGAAAAGCCAAAAAAAAAAAAATTCTATAATTTTCAAAGTTGTGAAAATTCTACAAAATATAACAGGTCAACATTGTGGGAGGGCATACAATAAACCGATTCATACACAATTTTGGTGAGCGGCGTCAGATGAGAGATTAGTCTCATACTTATCACTAGCTCTCTCACTGTATATATCTATGAAATTTTACTTTTAAAATTGTTAGCGTTTTTTTCATGTCTCTGTTTTGCAAGACCAATCTCGAGAGCGTCCGTTATTCGTAGAACGAGAACATTCGTCAAAAATTTGGAAGGAAACCGAATTGTTCGAATACGGACGCGTTAGATAACAGATTCAAATGGCGCTTTGACTTTCTCAATGATAGGAATCAGAATAACAGTTTAGAGGGAAAATTGCAATTATAACCGAATCTGCTTAAATCAATGAAACGTAATAGTCGGTTGGAGTTGCTTAAATACATTTAAAGAAGGGGATGGATTCTAAACGATTAACACATCAATTCGAAACCGCAAAAAACTGAAAATCCGGCACTGAAATATAAAATTTTCCAATGGGCTGTAACCATTTATGCCAGTATTTTATACAGCTATTAAAAATTTAGAACTTATGGTTTCACATTGGATGAAATGTACATAATCATAAGAAACTGCTATTTATGTGTACATATGCGTAATTAATAATGGATCATCGTCACGGTCTCAGGAGAGTCTATGAATTACGGAAAAAAAAGAAAATGACGACGGTAACACAACAACAACAGTAGAATGCATCGAATCTGCGAGAAAGCATGAGACATGTTAAATAAATAACATTTATACGAATTAAATTAGGAGTGTCACGGCATTTAAAATGAGAGTTTTATTAAAACTAGCCAAACATCTTTTCTTTTAGACATTAAACGACGAAGTTCTCGGACTGTAGTGCGCGAAATTCTAAGCAGTATCATTTTAAATGCTTTGTGGTTAGAAATTTAATTATGCATCAAAACTGCAAAGAATAAACGGATTTTTACCGTCATTAGAACATATGAAGCGTCTTCCCTCTGGATAGAAAAAAAGTTCTTTTAGAGGATTTTACTTATTTCCTGCATCCCTCAAGACTTACATATTTTAGTGACCAGAGCTATCCTTCTAAGGTCTCCACTCAAAACACAACCAAACAACTAAATCTGATCCTCGTTCCTTCATATAGTAGGAAGACATCGCCGAAAATCACAACACATGCTTTTCGACACCAACAAAGATTTCATATCGTTCTCCCGAGTCATGCAAACATTTTAAATCCCCAATTCCGAAACAAATGAAAAAAATGCATATAAATGATTACAAGGGAATATACCGTATTACTGCTTACACTGTGAAAAATCGTGGGCTTGCTACTTGTTGCCTGTGTGACATCCAGGGAAGTTGGATGTGTTGCTCCAATGGATCGCACAGATTAATTACCATGTTCGATTAGCAATTATTTTAACAAAGAACAAACCAAACTTATGAATCAACAAACTTAACAAGGATAATCTATTAAAGATAGATTCTTGTCCTAATTATGATATATACAGGTTAACATGTCTTTAATCGTTACTAAAATTAGTTACATGTTGAATGTGGCCTCCACCATTTACTGAAAGCAGGTTACACCGGATTACTGTGTCTAATTTCGTATACGAATATTCCATAGAGCGCCATTCCATTGCTGGTGGTGACCTTTTGAACTAATTTTTTTTTGGTGGGTATGAATTTCCCACGCCCTCTTGTATAATATTACCAAGTATTACAGCTTTTGGTCCAGTAGTTTTTTTTTATGGCCATGTCAAAATGGAACTTTAATTATAAAGACCCCGTATATCTAATCACTGACCAACAGATATAAATATACTATAATCTAAGCCAAGTAACAAGGTGGGCGAGTACTGATAATTATTAAATTCATGGGTTACAAAATGCACCAATAAAATCAACAATTGACAAAGTATTTTCAAAATTACTTAAGACTCTAGTCCCACGCATTGCCAAAAAAACAAAAAAAAACAATCATTAACATAATCTGCTGACCACCTCATCAAACATCGAATGCTTTCAATATAAGAATGCATGAGCGTAATATGGATGGGTACTAACAAAGCGAAAATCCTGATCCACGAGGAGATGGAGATAAGGAAACAATGCCAGAAGGACCGCACCAACTTATTAAATAACCAGACCACCTTTGAAAGAGAAGAGCTCCTTGAATTCCTCATTGAAGCCAATACGAATGGTTCTCTACTTGGTCAGAATGGTTCTCTACTAGGTCCGCCTGTATCTCTCCCTTTACATCTCCAATCACAGAACACGTTGAATAGTTTGACAAACACTGATTATCTCCACCAATCACGTTCATTCTCAATTTGTTCCTTTCTGTATAGACGGGGTGCGTAGGAAGTAGAAACGCGCATGCACCACTTTCTGTGCCTTTCTTAACTTCCAACCATAGAATTTCTAAGGCAGCAAAGAGTAAAAAACGAACAATTTAACCAACAAAAATGCCGTATTGTGTTGCTCTTTGTTCAATCAATTCGCAAAAGAAAAAATTATTTAGTAAAGTGACGTTTCATCGATTTCCGTGTACCGTTTTATAATCTCCGACTTAATAATAAATTAATGATAAATCGCGGCACTCGGCAGTCAATCTGAATAATGTCAACTTTTAATAACAGCCAACGCTAGAAGTACAGTTATTATGAAAGCGGAAATACGTCTAGCCACAAACTAAGCTAATGTTTGTAAACACGCACCCCGTTTATAAATTCAGGCCATGGCTAGCCCACACTCCGGCCATCATATTTTTTGTTTTTTCAGAATGTGGAAGACTTCTTTGGGTTAGTCAGGCTTCTTGTCTATTTCAGTGTATTTCATGTGGAATTTATTCCGGAAGGGTGGGAATCGTGTAAGCACAGCTTACGTCCCACCTGAACAAATGTACACTTCACTGTTCGATTTTCGATCCCACACTCTGTAGCTATATTCGCTCCGATGATGGTGTAACACCGAAACGCCTAAGGCATAATAAATTTTCTACCGTATCATTTGTTCGACCCGTATTTCTTTTTCTTCACTTAATATGAAAACTAACAATCTCCTTGGCTATGAAAACCTCTAGTCGTACAGAAAATTATAAAAAGTTTACAGTTCGTTTCACAGTTTGCTCTACCGTCCTTAACGCTATACAAAATGATGCAATATGCGGTATTTAACTTCAATAGCACATTTCAAATAAGAGTACCCAACCCCCTTAAACTAGGACTCTTTGGCAAACCTTAAACATAAATTTGGTTGCTCTTTGACCAATAAGGTTTTGGACACGATCCCTAAGCACCTCCTGTTTAATTATAAACATCCTGTATATAATTTCTTTCTTTATTAATTCATTTTATCAAACTCAACTACATGTTTTGGAGCTAATTTTTTGTTGAAGTGAAGTAAATCCTTTTTGATGAGAGGATCGAACTTTTTGCCATAGGCGACAATGCTGCGAAAAAATTGTAAAAGGAACGAAAATATTCAGACACTAACAAGAAATTCGAATTTAAATCGTTCTGTTTTGGAAACAGAAACGCAAAAAGTTTTCATGTTTCAAGTTTTCATCGTTTCAAGTTTTCTGAATGCTTTATTGCAATAAAATCGTCTTTCAATGTCAACAATGCAGAGTTGGCGATCGACAAGAGACATTTCCCAAATTTCAGTTTATGTTGTGAATAATTATCATAACAGGCCTCTCAGGATGAATTTTAAGTACACCAACAAACTGCAGGCAATGGTTCCTGACTGGAAATGGAGTAAACAAGATGATATCAACATGTTTCTGGAAATAAATTGTTGCCACGGTAGAAGGCACGATGGAGCGCATTATTGTTCGCCAACAACTCAACAACATCTTCCCCAGATGTTGGATAGGACGCGGAGGCCTTTGATCACCGGACAAATTCCCTGGATTTTTACTTCTGGGGCATTGAAAAGCCATGTATTGTGCGCTGAAACGATTTGTGCCGGAACGATTTGCGCACGCACCGTCCATTTCCAGACACATGTTGATATGACCTTTTTTTACTCCATTTCCAGTCAGGAACCACTCCCTGCAGTTTGTTGATGTACTCAAAATTCACCCTGTATACCATTTTTGGTGCCACTGTATGTAGTATGCGATCTACAGTTACTTTTTCATTAAGATATGCTATCTAATTTTTGTGTGCGAAAATTGGTTGCTTTTTAGTATGTGGTATGATCATTTCTATAATCTACATTACTAAAAATTACTTATACACATTGCGTATGTCTGTTAAAAATTTAAGAAGAAATGTGTAGAATTTTTATGACCTATCTCCAGCACAATTCGTGGAGATGAGACTAGAGTATTTCCACCTATTACCCCGCATCTTTTTCAAAATATTTCCTTTCTTTACCCTGCTCGATTTCCTAAGTGAGCATCTCATACTGGATCTACATAGTTTTCTTTCGATGATTAACATTTCGTGTATTAATCTACATCATATACCAGTCATTCTTCACAATGTATACGTATGTGAGCCTGGGCGCAATGCTACTGGATAACAGGCAACAGGATGCCTGTTCACATTTTTTTGAATATAAATATAGGTTAAATCCAAAATTTAAATGTGCCCAAATTAGACCACGTGATACTGCAAAGTAGAACGCAAAGTGATGGTATAGAAATATACCATTTTTAAAAATATTTTTGTTTAGGGGCTTGGCACTTAAGGATGAAGTTATTTAATCTACTTAGCATTGCTTTACAGTTCTTCATCATTTCCATTTATTTTCGCATTAAAACGAGCCCATTTAAAGTATTTTCTTTCGGAAAGAAAGAACATCTATTTCACCGCATGAAAATTGTATTTAATTGTAATTAATTTTTACATTATTTTGCTATCATCATGATCTTAAAATGAGCTTACACGTGTAAGTGCATTTGAGTCTGATGTACTTCTAAATGAATTTCTAAAATCTTTCCCTGCAGGTGGCCTTCATTGGCAAACTGAGGAACGGGCACCGTAACTTGAAATGACACCGTTCATTCGAATGATTTCATTAAACCGCGGCAACGGAAGCGACTGAATTAATGGCAATCGAACATTTCCAATAACGCAGCACTGGTGAACCAAAGCATCCTGAAACGGCAGACATAAAATAGGAAAAAAATTGGATTTTATATTTCAGAATACGTTGAATATGCGAAATCTAATTAAAAGCGTCCTTTAAGATGGGTTGTATTAAAAGAAACTATTCTTTTATAGCCTGTTATTTGAAGATCTTTAATTAATTAATTAATTAATTAATTAATTAATTAATAACAAACCCCATTATTAATTAATTTTATATTCTCATACATGTTGATTCTAAAGTCGTGCAGTCTTGATATTTCCTGCTTTATTTCTTGAACAAAGAAAGATATCAATACAATTGTATGCACTACATCGTCGTTACCAGCAATTATTGATGGTGAGAATATTGCAGAAACACGTTCTAAAATATCAGTTTAAACGGATGCAATGGCAATACGGATACTGTTCTTTAATGCGTTGATGATCTTCGAATTTTCTCGATTTACACGTTCTTTGAGGTATGTCTAGAGAACGAGGATGGCAGGTCGGGTGATCGAAATGGCCTAGCAGAATATTAAGGTGCGTCTCTCAAATTTAAAGACACGACTGTTTTGCATAAAAAGAAAATAACAAACATTATGATGAAAACACGTCTGAAATTAGTTTATTGGCGGCAATTAAAAAAGTTTTTATCACAGTTCTCCAAAAAATAGCAATAATTTAGCTTGAAAATACAATATTTTCATATCATATTGCCTCGAAAGTTTAAAGACATTTTCACAATAATAAAACAAACTTGAATGCTGCGTCCATTAGCTTTGATCAGCTTAAATACACGCTTCGGCATTGAATTAATCAACTCAAACCAATACTTCTGGTTTTAAATTATACCGGCTTTCTTCTATTGCTTGTTTGAGATCTTGCACTGATGAGAACTGATGATGACCATCGGCATAAACTTCACGAGTCATGATCCCCCAATGGTTTTCGATAGGGTTTAGGTCTAGGCTTCTGGCTGGCCATTTCATGACGTTGATATTGTGGGATTGAAACTATCGCATTGTTGATGCAGCAGTGTGTACACTGACGTTGTCTTTCTGAAACACGACTTCTGGACCTCCTAGTCGTTCACAAACAGGCACCAGATAAGTTGCAAGAGTCTGTTGATAACTCTGTGCATTTTGCCGGCCACTGAAAAAAACGATGCTACTCGTACCATTAAACCCAAACATCCCCCAAATCACCGAACCACTTCCTTGTTGTCTGCTAAAAAACGACCTAGGCTCCTTTCGTAGATCATGCCAATATGCTGCCAGAGCATCTGGGCCATCCAAATTCCATCGTTTTTCATCGCTAAATAACACCGTCATCCACTCATCCGTCCACGTCATGTGATCTTGTGCTCACTGTAATCTGGCTTCCATTTGATTTGGCGTTAACGGTGGTTTTTGGGCATTTTCTTGTACACCAAATGACCACTGTTAATTATCCGTCTGTGTATAGTATCCTTTGATACATTCAAACCGGAAGCTTACTGTATTTGCCTTATTGAGAGAGTTTGTTGTCCCGCAAGACGAACAATGTGCCTGTCATCATGGGTTTGGGTGCATAATTTGAAGGTCTTTTTAGTACAGCGTATACACCAGCTCTTGATCCTCCAGTTAATCTTACAATATCCGCAACAGACTTTCCTTCTGCCTCCAATTTCCAATTTCAGCAACCTCAACCTGGGTGAACTGACATTGATGAGGCATTGTATTGCGTGGAGCTGCTTTGTTCAGTAATTATTTTTTATGTAAATGAAATACATTGAAGCTCATCTCTGTAAATGAACTTTCCTAATCATATATTCATAAATGTCTTGAAACTTTTGAGACAGCCTGATATGAAAATATTATATTTACAAGCTAAATTATTGCTTTTTTTGGAGAAGTGTGATAAAAACTTTTTGATTACTGCTAATAAACTATACTCTGTTCAAAAAAAGAAAAACTGGGCGTGTCCAGTTAAATTTCCAATTTCAATTGTTAAACATTGTTAATTTTACTTAGCAACAATGTCTAACAATAGAAATTGGAAATTTAATTAGACATGCTCAGTTTTTCTTTCGTTGGACAGAGTATAATTTCAGACGCAGTTTTCATCATAATGTTTATGCTATTTTCTTTTTATTCAAAACAATTGTGTCTTTAAACTTTTGAGAAGCACCTTACCTGTTTACCTGACTTTGTCGACGAAATCTATGCATTGTTGACTTATTTGGCACATCTCGGATGGCAAACCGTTTACGAAACGTTATCTGAATTTTTATTGAAATTAATCTTACTCGATTGTTTACTCGATTACTCGTCTTGCAAAAAATGGAACAACACGCCAACAATGGTACCACGCGCCAACTGCGTGTTTTATTATCAACTAACGCGAGGGTAAGAAACTTTTTTGAGTTTTTCTTTATGAATAAAAAAAATCACGTTAAAATCTGTAAAAGTTTTTGTGTAATAAACATGTATAATTACGGGAGATAATTTAGAACATTGTTACTGTTGCAAAGTAGAACTGTTCTCCTTATTTATTTCTCAGTGTATTTTTTTGATATCTATTGAGGGAGGGGGAGTTTTGTGGAAGCTGATTGTCATTTTTTTTACCTATTGGGTTAAACCGTTTGAGGATGAAGACATCGGATATTTATATTTTTGTCATAATGGATTAGAGGTTGTTATTTATTGCTTTTGCTATCTATAATGCATAAAACGAAGTTAACTAACAATTTTTTTAGTATCTTTATTTTCATAGGAGATATAACGGAAAATATGGATTGAAGAACTACGGAAAATATGTATATAATCAGCCCGTATATTATGGGTCCTGTCTTTGGCATTCTAATCCATAATGCCATTCTAAAATAGAATTGGGAACCCCATCGGCTTAAAGAATATGATTGTTGTTCTTTTAACCATCGTTAGACTAACAACGCAAACGTGAGAAGTGACGAGAATTTGAATGACGTTAAGATTTGAGAATTCTATTCGCACAACAACATTAAGGATGTTACAGTCTCTTCAAGTTCTTTCTCTCTAATCTCAAATAAAATTGTCTGTCTTTAGAAGAAACTCGAATGAGAACAAAGGTTTCTTTGTAAAGGTGGCTCATTTCACGAGTCGAACTATTTTGTGCTGAACGATCTTTGTTGAAACTTATGAATTGCACCCTTCCTTTCTTTCTCTTCTGGTCTTTTGTCCTTTCGGGATTTCTATAAGTTTCAATTAAAAAGCACTAAACGCTTTCGCAATTATTTTCTAATCAGCTGCGCTGGAAAAATGGGAGCCGGGGATAAAGCAAGAGAGGGTGGGCTGGCTAAGCCAACATGTTTTACCACTTTCCTCGTTTCTTTCTTTTTTTTTTCCTGTAAACTTCTGTCATCGACCATTCTTTTGGAGAGATGAAAAGAGGATCTCTGGATTACTAGTGGATCACGAATCGCCTTTTGGGTTTCAACATTAAGAAAGCAGATGGCGAGGATCGCTTTTTCTCCTCCCTTGTTGAGGACCAAAAAGGAACCACAATACGCGGCGGGTAATTTATTTCCACAAGATAAGATAAGCCTCGTGTGCAAATGGAAACATTATTTCGCTGTCAGGAAATCTGATCTTGGAACTGAAAATCATTATTTTCTACAGATGAGGCCAGATGTGAGCAAACGTCCCGCAATTGGAGGAAATTCTCGTGAGAAATGGAACGGGAAGTAAACCCCCCTTCCTTCTCCTTCGTGTGACATTCCCTAGAGACCAGGGGAGGCTGAGCCTCACACACACGCTTCCTCACCAACCTACTCACTCTCTTTCTCTCGCTCTCCCTTTTCACTGGCACCCCCAATATATATTAAAAAAGAAAAACAACAATTAAAATTTAAGGAAACGAATTTCAAATCGAGTTCATCAGGAAACCTAACGGGCAATCTAAAATGAATTGTCTTCCGCCAACCGTTTACTATTCTCTGCTGCTATGCGGTAACGAATTCATCTTTCATTCATCAAATGGAAATAAAACATGGAAATTATAAGGAATCTCTACAAATTTTCCTGCAATTTACTACAGAAGGGTTAAATAAATCAAGCCCAGAAACATCTATCTTCCTTGCAACTTTGAAAGCATTTCATACAGAAGAAAATGCTTTTTATTAATTAAAATTTACGTCAAGTGGGCCAATCTCAATGAACCTTAAAATATATTTCAATTCATCGTTGGTACAACGAATGCAGTCATTTTCATTCACCTTAAGGGGTCAAGCCAACCTCATAAAGTTGACCAACAGAAAGCTATGCTTAAAATAACGAGCCACAAAAAATATGAACATGAAAATGTAGGTCTTGAAGAAATTATAGAAAATTACAAATTTCCGTGGGTATTTGACCCTAAGGATTTTTAAAAAAGAACTATAAAAAACAAAAAAATAACCAAAAAGTTCTTTACTTTTATAAACTCTTGCCTTTCTCTTCTATCTGTACTGAGGACTCTACAGCGATAAAGAAAAAAAACAATAGCTACAACATCGTGTATCTACACGCGTTTTCCAACGAATTTCATTCGTGTCTGAAATCTCTCTGCTGCTATATTCCCATTAAATTATTAGATCTAATACAGGGCGATTCTAAGCACCCGTACCGGTTTTTTTCTCGGAAGTTCGACGTCTTAGAGCTTTAGGGATAAATTTACGTGACTAAAGACTTTGTGAAGAATTTAATGGTGGCTATTCCATTTTACACAAATGGTTGAAAATGGACGCAACCGGGATCTACCCAAAAGCTTTAAATTGGAACATGGGTCGAATAGGATGTCGTTGAATTGGTCTTGGAAAAAGAAACAACTCTTAGGAAAACGTTTTCTCCAATCGGCTCCCTTGAGGAAATAGAAAATAAAAACACTTTCAGGCCATGTACGTATTTATCACTGTTAATGAATCCTGTGCATTGTTGTTCCAGGCCCGTAGCCGGGGGGGGGGGGCGACGACCACCCCATTATGGAAAAAGGTCCGCCTCCCAAATATGCAAAAAGGTCCGACTCAGTGGAATTTTTGAAAAAAGGTCCGGAATTTTTGAAAATCGGCCCCCCCCCCCCCCAAAGATAACGTCCTGGCTACGGCCCTGTGTTCGTTGCTAGTATGGTGCAGGAAATTTTAAAGCAAAAGTTTGTCCCGTTTCAATCTCAGGCTACCAGAGTGATACTGCGATTTGTTGGATATTGCAATAACATTTGGTTTCCAAATTAAAAAATGCAATTTGCAGACTAAAAAAATGCATTTGGCAAAGTAAAACAAAGCATTTGGTTTATTTAAAATTCATCAAACCAACATTTGTGATCTGAGTTGCTGAAAAGCTTTTTTTTTTATTTGTAAAAATTTATGTGTTGGGTTTTAAATCAATTAAATATAGGAGAATAAAATTCCGTGTGTTAAAATATGGGAAATTAACGAAGTAGATAAAGAGAATAAAAAGGTGGGGGGGGGGGGTATCCCATGACTTTTGGCACTTCAATTTATAGTTTAACACGCAAGTCATGTGAATCGCTCCTCCTGCGATAGATCACGTGGTTATGATGTTGGCTAAGTTCATCAACCAATCAGCAGCTTCCTTAGTCTCATTGCACAGGTCCTTCATTTATCGTTCATACTTCCTGCTTAAAGTGCGCTTTTTTCAACATGTGCTCAAGCGAAATGTCAAACAATAAAATATTAAAGAATAAATCATACAGCTTTTTCACATTGCTTTCGTACTTTTTCACAAACATTTAGTACTTTTTCACAAACTTTTAATTCATATTTATAATAAACGGTCTAAATTTACAGAACAATTACAGACAATGATCAATTATAGACAATCATTCACTCGTGCATTTCTCGTGAATCAGAGGCTGAGGTCAGAAAATGTAACCGGTGGGAAAACTAACGTCATTTTAACGCGGTCGAAAACGCAGCTACAGTTAGTGCTCCTATGCCTAACCGGTTAGTCCTAACCAAAAGAGAAAGCAACCTTGTCTCTGGACCTAACCTAGAAAAAGACGGTTAGTTCAGTGAGAAATTCTCGCTAACTCTTCTCGCCGGTGAAGATTTTAGACCTCACCCAGAGAATTTTCCGTGTAACACGAGAGAACTCGTCGGCCTCGCCAACAGGTTACCATCATAGATGAGATGGGTTCGCACAGTAAATTATGACATCATTACGAATGAAGATGTGAAGTAGACGAGATTTAATACTAACTGATTAGATTTAATTACTATTAGACCTCGATGGAAGCAGCAAACGACTGATAGTTGAAGTAGAAAACTGAAAAGATACGGGAAAGATATGTTACATATCATAAGTAAGCAAACATTGAAGCAATATTTTTTAGTTATGTTTATGGCTTACAGAAGCGCTTACACAAAATGCAGCTATAAAAGCGTGTAAGCGCTTCTGATTGGCTAATGGATTCAGCGATAGTGTAAAATCTGCTTCAATACTTGTTTACTTATGTAAATGCACAAAAAAATTGATCATTGCCTATAATTGTTCTCTAAAATTTAGACCCTTTATTATAAATATGAATTAAATGTTTGTGAAATCGTACTAAATGTTTGTGAAAAAGTACGAAATGTTTGTGAAAAAGTACTGAATGTTCGTGAAAAAGTACGAAAGCAATGTGAAAAAGCTGTAAGATGTTCAGTGAGGGTTTTATTGTACGCCAACCTCAGCTGTTCAAATTAATGACGAAAAATAGGAAAGAAAATATTACGAGTCTTTTGAGGAATGTTAATTTTGCATTAACTGCAAAAATCCCTTTTAAGGGCCACCAATTTATTTAACAGCAACCTTAGTAAGATGTTATGTTTTTACTCCAGCTGGCTTCCATGGTAATGCAGTGATTGACAGTTCTCATGATTCGCAGTATATAATGCATGTCATATGTTATTCGATTGGAAATGACGAGAAACTAAAAATAGAGCTCTTTTACAATTTTTAAGTACTACGTTCAGGAAAACCATTTTTACGAGTTTGTGGCACGTTGGGTAACAGCTTGTATCCAGGCCAACAGTGGACCAACGTTGCGGCACACAGAATTGCTCACTTTAGTGTAATAATTTCTAACCAATAAATTACCCAATTGTTCTTCTATACAAGTACTTGTGTCAATTGTATTCTTCCTTCTTGAGGCGTCAAATTTCTATGTAAAATCAAAATGTGAGTGCCGTGACATGTTTTTCAAATATATCGATCCTTTGAGCATGTACATGTACTTAAGACATGCTCATCGGTGTTTTTACGTTTTAACCGGGCAAAAAGCCTAATTTCACTCAGGTTTGGCGAATGTTAAAAAAAGTTAATTTTCGTGGAATGTTTTAATTTTATATTCGTTAGTGTTTTATTATTAGAGGACATTATGAAATATTTGCGAAATATCTGTGGCACGCGTGCCGGATCGAACCTTTCCTCCATAAATTTTACGTGACCTGGCATAAAGCCAAGAAAAGGTTCCCGCCGTTTGGGGAATTTTCAGTTATTTGATGCAACTAGTTATTTTGATGTAATTAAGAACTTTGGACTGAGTTTTAACCGTGTTTGTTAATTTGAACAGAATTTGGATTAATGAATCGTTTGAACAGTTGTTAGAGCAGTTGGAAAATGTGTCACCGAACCACGTTTTAAGCACACGATTTTTTTGAAAGGCCATTTTACAAGACCGTTTACTGAGTGATAATTATGGAAACTGAATTTTCCATTTGAATTGGTCGTCTTCTTCCTCTATTGATCTTTCTCATTTTGCTGTCGTTCTTCCTTCTTTCTTCCCTGAAATTTCCATCTCTCTCTTTCTCTCTCTCTCTCTCTCTCTCTCTCTCTCTCTCTCTCTCTCTCTCTCTTTGTTGATTTGAAATTTTCCGGCAATGCTTTGATCAGAGTAGAAGGTGGGGCATGGAGGAGTGGATGGAATATGCTGGTGGTGGGGGTTTTGCAAGTGAGAAGGCGTTTAAATTTAACAAAGGCTCTGGTTGCTAACGAGGAAAGGGAAAATTGCTCTCGGCCCTTCTGTTCCTAACGACCGGAGGGTCGCCTCTAATTGTCGCGCTTTGATCGAGACTTTCGCTTCGGCCCCGCTGACTGATTGGACGCTCATCGGCTCGGAAAACTCACCAGCCAGGGCGCTTTAATTATGATTTTTGTTTAATTCATCGCTGATTGTCTTTCACGACAACTATCGCTAATTGTCACTCTCAGAAAAGCGAAAAGAGTAACGGGAGTTCGAACAGTGCAACGCTGACTAAAAGAGAAGATGAAGATGTCCATCCTGGGTCTAAAATTGACGTTGCCATGAGTTTCCATTATCATGTACTATGATTAAATCTCACTTTTTCTCTTTATTTATCTACAGAATAATCTCCAACCACTCTCTCAAAGAAGAAAGTTTCAAGAACATTTTAAGATAAAAACCTTAACTATTATATCCACTCTGTTAAGTGGATTATTTTCTACTTTCCGAATGGCTTCATTTAACTTTGATTAGTAACTTTTAAAGTGCTTAAGCAATTTAAATGAAATTATAAAAAAATAATATAAAGATAAATATGATAAGTATAAAAATAAGATACTATTTACATGTTTCCTATACATGAAAATTTGAAATAATAAAATAGCATTTTTATATTCTTATTGGTCAGCTATTTTAGTTTAATACGAGACTTCGTATAGTTGTAGTGTACCTTTAGGATGTTAATATACTTAAATATTAAGGCGCACTGATCAGCCAGTTTTGAAAAAAAGACGGTTTAAAGTTTCGAGCACCATATATAAGGGAAAGTTTTCCTCTTTGATTATAAGTGATCCGATAGCTCAGACGGCAGCGTGGTTGCTACTCACAAATCAAATTATTTGTGTGAGGGGGCGGGTTCGAATCCCAGTTGTAACGACTTTTTTTTCTTTACCCAAATAATTATTCAATATAATATTTACAAATTTATTTGTGACAACCAACTTTTTTCACAAAATTTTCCTTTTCTCAAAATTATTATACTTATTTTTATTGTTACAAGTGTCTACGGAGTAATAAAGTATTTTCTGCAAAATATTTTGTATAGAATCAACATTTTAAAAGCAATAACTATTTTATTTTATTTTTTGTTTTATTAAAAATAAATTATTTCGAGGCTACCTGACATTTTTATCATATAGTTCACAAGGTAGGCAGAGCGCAGAGAGGCACGTGAGAAGATGTTTGGAATGTTCTAGATCTTTCTCGCGCCACTGGCTCTCGTCAAGTATGAGCGGAGGTTTGCCAAGCCGTTACAAAAAAAAAGCCGTTTTTAATTGTGAAACAATAATGGTTTTTTAATCATAAAACAGTTAATAAAAACGTTTTTCTGTGAAAATGGAGAGCGGAGAATTTGCTGGGAAAAAGTTGCGGGTACTTGCTACCCCATTTGGTTATCATTTTTGATCTTACTTTTCCTCAACATTTTAAGCCCATTTTTTTCCTCCGTTTTTTACCCCCACCTTTAATCCCAACAGTTTAGCCCCATTTTTAATCTTCACTTTTATCTTTAATGCATATACCCACATTTTGGTACCACATTTTATCTTCTACTTTTCAACCCCTTTTTATCTCCTACTTTTCACCTTCACTTTATCCCTATGTTATCCACTCTTTTATTCCACTTTAAGGGGTCAATTTCCTTAAATGTGGAAAATAAAAATTGAGAGTTAAAATGGGGATAATAATTGGAGATAAATGATAAAAAATAGGAGGAAAAGTAGAAATACGCTTTGGGGATAAATATGACGGTTACAAGTAGGGATAAAAGTGAGGGTAAACAACGGGAGATAAAAGGTGAGGCTTACAAAGTCGAAGTTAAGTAAATGGTCAGAACTTGATTTCTGTTTCTTGGCTCACTTGGAATATATGTAAGATAAGTAAGTGGGGATAAAAAATGGGTTAAGAAGTATCTTTTTCAATATCGTGTATGATCTCAGTTTGCCTGACGATATGCAGCAATTGATTGTACGAATGAATCTCCTCACAAACCTAGGTGATAGCGTTCTGTGTATAAAGGCACTCTTGTCGGTCTTCTGCTGGTATATCCCATCAGTGCCAAATTTCGCTGCACTGACCTCATAGACACGTACGCCCAACATAGAATGTGGCTGTTAATTGACGTAGTGACGTGTGTCCGTTACAAAGGATGGACCATTGCGCTGTCCAGAATGGGAGGTATGCCTGAAATGAGGCATTCTCTGTACACCCTTGACACAATGGATCGAGGAATGTTGAATGCTCGCAACACTTCAGAAATGGAATATCCCATGCGTCTAGCTTCAATTTCATTCCGCGTTCAAACTCTAATAACTCTAAGACGTGCCAGGTAACTGCTAATAGGCAAATTGACAGGATTGACATCACTCTGTCTTTTTATACACCTTTTACGCGATGCCAGCCCCACCTAAAAATACGACGTCTCATGATTTCTGGCATTCAGTTTATTCTATTTGAAAACGTTATTAGTTCTAAAGGTGACTGCTGCCACCCCCGTAACACCGAATCCAATGAATCAATCAAAACCAAATTAAATATAAAAATTATATATGCGCTTAGTAACCTATAGTCTGAATTTCAACCTTCTACATCAAAAAACGTAGGAACTATGAAGGGGGAAGTGTGTAGCGGAAGAATGTATTTATTGGTTTTACAATGTCTATTTGTCTGCTCCGGACATATTCTACTTCATTATTCAGTTTGTTATTAAACCACTGTGGTCAGGTTTAGAGGGGTGGGCGTTAGAGGGGAATCATCTAATCTATATGATATATAGGTATGCAAAAGAGTGAAATTCGGTATGCAGATACTTCTAGGCAAGATCAACAGCTCTATGAACTTTGCCGCACATCACTACAAAGGTGAAGCAATCCCTCATGCAAGAATAGAATCCAGAACTTTATCGCCCTCCGTATTCTCTAGACTATTATCGCCGGACTTCTTCCAGTTTCCTCGTTTGAAATCAACAATGAAAGAACCCAGATTTCTCTACGTTCCGGGTATTCAAACGGCTGTGACGAGGGAACTGCAATCAGTACAGAAAGAGGATTTTTTCACACACCATGCAACGGTTGTAGGAACGTTGTCAAAAGTGAATTGTGGCCATGAGGGCTTACTTTGTTGGAGAGTAAAGTATCATCTCTGAAATATCTGTCCCTGTTTGTTTTTTCGAGTTATTCGCCAAACTTTCCGGTCTCATCTTGTAGATACATATAGTGGTGGCCATAAATTTAGCACCAACCAAATGGCTATAAAAATATTGCCAATATTTGAAAACTCAAGGCTCAAAAGTTAATTCCACTCCCGCTACAAAAAAATGAGACTGTCTGAAGCAAAGTATTTTAAAAATTATTTTTTGGAGGATACACTATGAAAAGGGGAGCATGTTTCAGAATATTTAAGTAATCGGCTGGACACAAGTTTAGCACTCTAACGTGCTTGCGAATTAAACGTGGGTTCCGCATTGTAAGTTTGTTGTATTTAAAATACACATTGTATAAGCAACAATTTTAATTTCGCTTGTATATGTTTTAACCAGCAATCATGGGTAAACGACAAAACAGGTCGCTACATCTCCATGAACAAATTAGACGGTTACGCAATGAAGGACTAACATTTGATGCCATTGCAAAAATTGATAACTGCAGCTAATCATGTTGTAAACGTACAATTCAGCGGTACAACAACACTGATTGTGTCAGAGATCGTTCAAGGCCAGGAAGACCTAAAAAAACTAACCCCGCACATTCATCGCCTCTCCAAAAAAGACAGATCTTTAACTTCAACAATGATTCAAGGTGAATTTTCTGCTCATCATCATGTTAGCATTAGTTCTCGTACTATTCGTCGATGATTAAGCCAGTTTTGTTTGGTTGGGCGAGTGGCACGAAAGAAAGCTCTTGTGTCAGTAAAGAACAGGAAAGCTAGGTTAGCTTTTGCTCGTACCCATCTCAACTGGACAACACAACAGTGGAAAAAACGTGCTAAGGTCGAATGAGACAAAGGTACAGTTCTTTGCATGTGATGGCAGAAAGTACATCAGACGTAATAAACAAGAAACATACAAGCCACAGTGTTTACAGCCAACCGTGAAACATGGAGGGGATAATGTGATGATGGGGGTTGTTTTACCTGGCATGGCGTAGGCCCAATCCATCATATAAATCGAATCATGGATCGTTTTGTTCACAAATCCATCCTTGAGGACATTATGCTTCTTTATCTGCCCCTTACATGGTTATTCTAGCACGATAACGACCCGAAACATGCCAGCAGACTTGTCAAGGAATGGTTACAGAAAAATCATATCAAAGTTATGAAATGGTCTGCTCAGTCAGCAGATTTGAACCATATAGAAAAGCTATAGATTGATGTCAAAAGGGCTCTTACAGAAAAAACCCCAATAGCATTCTTATACTACTCGACACTATTAAAGAAGCATGGAACAACATTCCAGAAGATCGATGTAAACGTCTAGTGGAATCCATGCACAAACGATATCTAGGCGATGTGTAAAAACTTTGGTTACTCAACCAAATACTGATTCTATGATGTATTATTTATTGATTCTGTATATGGTGCTAAAAATTTTGTCTATAAGAGAGTCACCTAAAGGATTAAAAAACTTCTCACTGTTTCAACTTTGAATTGGTATTTGTTAGATCGTTCCACTTTTAATTTTTTTATTGGTATACATTTTTTTGTAACGGTTAAGAATTTTTGGTAACAAACAACATCTTTCTATATATATATATAACTAGCATAGGACCCGGCGTCGCCCGGGATAATTACGCTTGTAGGTAAACAGAACAACCTCAAAAAGCTAAATTAAATCTCCTCCAAATTGGTTAAATAATAACTCACTCACTACAATATAGAGCGAAGGGACTATCCATTCTAAGAAAAATCCGAAAGACAGGAATTTACCTCTTCACTGAAAAAATCCATTCTAGGTGATATACCGAGACTTGATTTACCGAAAAAAAATTTTTTAAAGGCTCACAATGGATGGACCTCTCCAAGGATGCCTTCTAGTCTAAATAATTTTTTGTTATAATTCTGTCATTGCATCATCAATTTCTGTTCATTGTTATAATTCTTTTAAAAATTTTGTGCTCATTGTTATTGGTGAATTGCGCATTGAGACCATTGTTGATGTGAACACGACGGGCCTATTGTTGCACAAATTCTGTCTTGCCTTCTTGGTAATGAGATATCTGTTGCTGGTCCGAGCGTAGTGTAAATTGCGTGTTGACACCATTGTTGATACCTATTGTTGCAAAACCTTGCCTTGCATTGTTGGTCATGAGATATTTCTAATTAATATTCCCTTCCATAACCATGAATATCGATTTTTTATCGATAATTATTATTTTTCCGAAATCTGAGGTAGACAGTAACCTTCCTCATCGTTTGAAGGTCAAGTATGCAAAATTTCATCAAGTTCGGAATAAAACTGTAGATTTGCATAAGAAACAAACAAACAAACCCACAAACAAACATCCTTCTTCTATATATATAAAGAAGGATGTTTGTGGGTGGGTCTGTCTGTACGTTTTTTATACAAATCTACAGTTTTATTCCGATCTTGATAAAATTTCGCATACATGACCTTCAAAGCATGAGGAAGGTCACTGTCTACCTCAGATTTCGAAAAAATAATAATTATTGATAAAAAAAATCGATATTCATGGTTATGGTAGGGCATATTAATGAGAAAAATCTCATGACCAACTTTGCAAGACAAAGTTTTTGCAACAATAGGTATCAACACGCAATGCACCAACACAAGGCAGGGATCAACAATATATATCTGATGACCAACAATGAAAGGAAAATTTTGTGCAAGTGTAATTAACCCGGGCAACGCCGGGTAACTCTTCTAGTCTATCTATCTATATATATAAAGAAGGATGTTTGTGGGTCTGTCTGTGGGTCTGTCTGTGGGTCTGTCTGTGGGTCTGTTTTTTATACAAATCTACAGTTTTATTCCGATCTTGATAAAATTTCGCATACATGACCTTCAAAGCATGAGGAAGGTCACTGTCTACCTCAGATTTCGAAAAAATAATAATTATCGATAAAAAATCGATATTCATGGTTATGGCAAGGCATATTAATGAGAAATATCGCATGACCAACAATGCAAGACAAAGTTTTTGCAACAATGGTATCAACACGCAATTCACAAACACTCTGCACGGACCAACAATATATATCTCATGACCAACAATGCAAATAAAAGTTTGTGCAACAATAGGTATCAACAATGGTTTCAACACGCAATTCACCAATAACAATGAGCTCAAAATGATGATGCAATGATAAAGCAATTCTTTCCAAGAATTATAACAATGAACATAAAATGATGATGCAATATGGATAAGTTTCAATTTGTAACAATGCATAGAATTCCTGTTATTCAGGCTTTTCTTAGAAAAGAGAGTTCTTAGTACTTAACAATTTCTTGAAAATCTTTAAAAATGATCAGTAAATGGAGATAATGGAGAGTTAGCAGACTATTGAGAAAGAGTGGAAAGACGACAGAGGAAGCACTCCTTTAGCTCCGTAAATAGAAGAATCCGCGACCGCTAGACTGCACAAAGTGATGAATGGCCAAATTTTGCTTCAATACATCGAGAGAAGAGTGGAAATTGCAACAACACTAAGTATACATCTAAGGTAAGATTACGTGAGTAAGAAATTATTTAAAATAGCAGTGGCATCCTTGGAGAGGTCCAGCCATTGTGAGCCTTTAAAAAGATTTTTTTCGAATTTTCATTAAGAATTTTTACTGTATTAATTCTAAGCATTTCCATGTGTTTATTTTTAAGATATTGCAAAATTTAATTTAATTTTTTGAGATTGTTCTGTTTACATCCATGTATAATTATCCCGGGCAACGCCGGGTACCTTTGCTAGTTATATAAATAGAAGAAGAATGTTTGTTTGTTTGTTTTTTATACAAATCTACAGTTTTATTCCGATCTTGATAAAATTTCGCATTCATGACCTTCAAAGCATAAGGAAGGTCACTGTCTACCTCAGATTTCGAAAAAAAACAATTATTGATAAAAAAATCGATATTCATGGTTATGGCGGGGCATATTAATGAGAAATATCTCATGACCAACAATGCAAATAAAAGTTTGTGCAACAATAGGTATCAACAATGGTGTCAACACGCAATGCACCAACACTATGCAAGGCTCAATAATATATGTCTCAAGACCAACAATGCAAGGCAAAGTTTGTGCAATATAGAATTCAATGCATAGAATTCCTGTTATTCAGGCTTTTCTGAGAAAAGAGAATTCTTAGTACTTAACAATTTCTTGAAATTCTTTAAAAATGATAAGTAACTGGAGATAATGAGTTAGCAGACTATTGAAAGAAGATAGAGGAAGCACACCTTTAGCTCCGTGCTGTATTGAGCAAATGGTAAGCAAGTAAATAGAAGAATCGGCGACCGCTAGACTACACAAAGTGATGAATGGCCAATTTTTGCTTCAACACATCGAAAGAAGAAAGGAAATTGCAACAACATCAAGTGTACATATAAAGTAAGATTACGTGAGTAAAATATTATTTAGACTAGAAGGCATCCTTGGAGAGATCCATCCATTGTGAGCCTTTAAAAAAATTTTTTTCGGTAAATCAAGTCCTGGTATATCACCTAGAATGGATTTTTTCAGTGAAGAGGTAAATTCCTGTCTTTCCGATTTTTCTTAGAATGGATAGTCCCTTCGTTCTATATTGTAGTGATTGAGTTATTATTTAACCAATTTGGAGGAGGTTTATTTTAGCTTTTTGAGGTTGTTCTGTTTACTTACAAGCGTAATTATCCCGGGCAACGCCGGGTCCTCTGCTAGTCTTTCTATCTATACAAAGAACGATGTTTGTGGGTCTGTTTGGTTGTTTGTTTGTGGGTTTGTTTGTTTCTTATGCAAATCTACAGTTTTATTCCGATCTAGATGAAATTTTGCATACTTGACCTATAAAGCATGAGGAAGGTCACTGTCTACCTCAGATTTCGGAAAAATAACAATTATTGATTAAAAAAAAATCGATATTCATTATTATGGCAGGGCATATTAATGAGAAATATCTCATGACCAACAATGCAAGGCAAAGTTTGTGCAACAATAGGTATCAACAATGGTATAAACACGCAATGCACAAACACTCTGCACGGACCAACAATATATATCTCATGACCAACAATGCAAGGAAATGTATGTGTAACAATAGGTATCAACAATGGTATTAACACGCAATTCACCAATAACAATGAACATAAAATGATGATGCATGATAGAAAGTTATTTTCAAAGAATTATAAGACTGAACATAAAATGCTGATGCAATAATAGAGCATTCGTTTCCAAGAATTAGTAACAATGAACAGGAAATGGATATAATAGACGATGTAGATAGGGCAGTCTCTCTCAATGAGGCAAAGGAGATACACGTGTCTTCCTTCAGCTCCCTAAGAAGCGTTCGGACGATTGGGAAAAGTGTGTACGCGGGTGTGTGTGTGTGTGTGTGTGTGTGTGTGTGTGTGTGTGTGTGTGTGTGTGTGTGTGAGATTGTGTGTTTGGCACGTTGTAGCAATGCATAACCTATTACAGTTTATTTCCAAAAAACACATCAGTTTATTTAACTTCTTGAGATTGTTCTGTTTACCTACTGTGTAATTATCCCGGATCAACAATATATGTCTCATGGCCAACAATGCAAGGCAAAGTTTGTGCAATATAGAATTCAATGCATAGAATTTCTGTTATTCAGGCTTCTATTAGAAAAGAGAATTCTTAGGACTTAACAATCTCTTGAAAATCTTTAAAAATGATCAGTAACTGGACATAATGAGTTAGCAGACTATTGAGAAAGAGTGAAAGACGATAGAGGAAGCACTCCGCTAGTCTACACAAAGACATGAATGGCCAATTTTTGCTTCAAAACATCGAAAGAAGAAAGGAAATTGCAGCAACATCAAGTGTACATCTAAAGTAAGATTACGTGAGTGAAAAATTATTTAGACTAGAAGACATCCTTGGAGAGGTCCATCCATTGTGAGCCTTTAAAAATTTTTTTTCTCGGTAAATCAAGTCCCGGTATATCACCTAGAATGGATTTTTTCAGTGAAGTGGTAAATTTCCTGTCATTCGGATTTTTCTTAGAATGGATATTCTTTTCACTCTATATTGCAGTGATTGTGTTATTATTTAACAAATTTAGAGGTTTAATTTAGCTTTTTGAGGTTGTTCTGTTTACCTACAAGCGTAATTATCCCGGGCAACGCCGGGTCCTCTGCTAGTCTTCTATATATATATATAAAGAAAGATGTTTGTTTGTTTGTATGTTTGTGAGCTTGTTTGTTTGTTTTTTATACAAATCTACAGTTTTATTCCGATCTTGATAAAATTTCGCATACATGACCTTCAAAGCATGAGGAAGGTCACTGTCTACCTCAGATTTCGAAAAAATAATAATTATTGATAAAAAATCGATATTCATGGTTATGGCAGGGCATATTAATGAGAAATATCTCATGACCAACAATGCAAGACAAAGTTTTTGCAACAATAAGTATCAACAATGGTATCAACACGCAATTCACATACACTCTGCACGGACCAGCAACAGATAACTCATGACCAACAATGCAAGCGCAGTTTGTGCAACAATAGGCCTTTCGTGTTCGCATCAACAATGGTATCAAGGAGCAATTCACAAATAACAATGAGCACAAAATGATGATGCAATGATAAAGCAATTCTTTCCAAGAATTATAACAATGAACATAAAATGATGATGCAATATGGATACGTGTCAATTTGTAACAATGCATAGAATTCCTGTTATTCAAGCTTTTATTAGAAAAGAGAGTTCTTGTACTTAACAATTTCTTGAAAATTTTTAAAAATGATCAGTAACTGGAGATAATAGTTAGCAGACTATTGAGAAAGAGTGGAAAGGACAGAGGAAGCACTCCTTTAACTCCGTGCTGTATTGAGCAAATGGGAAGCAAGTAAATAGAAGATTCGGCGACCGCTAGATTACACAAAGTGATGAATGGCCAAGTTTTGCTTTTTCGAATTTTCATTAAGAATTTTTACTGTATTAATTCTAAGCATTTTCATGTGTTTATTTTTAAAATATTGCAAAATTTAATTTAATTTTTTGAGATTGTTCTCTTTACTTACAAGAGTAATTATCCCGGGCAATGCCGGGTACCTTTGCCAGTTCTATATACATAAAGAAGGACGTTTGTTTGTGGGTTTGTTTGTTTGTTTGTTTCTTATGCAAATCTACAGTTTTATTCCGATCTTGATGAAATTTTGCATACTTAACCTTCAAAGCATGAGGAAGGTCACTGTCCACCTCAGATTTCGGAAAAATAATTATCAATAAAAAAATTGATATTCATGGTTATGACAGGGTTCATGGTTAATGAGAAATATCTCAAGATCAACAATGCAAGGCAAAGTTTGTGCAACAATAGGTATCAACAATGGTGTCAACACTCAATACACCAACAGTAGGCAGGGATCAACAATATATATCTCATGACCAACAATGCAAGGCAAAGTTTGTGCAATGATCAGGCTTTTCTTAGAAAAGAGAGTCCTTAGTACTTAAAAATTTCTTGAAAATCTTTAAAAATGATCAGTAACTGGAGATAATGGAGAGTTAACAGACTATTGAGAAAGAGTGGAAAGACGACAGAAGAAGCACTCCTTCAGCTCCGTGGTGTATTGAACAACTGGTAAGCAATCAATAGAAGAATCGGCGATCGCTAGACTACACAAAGAGATGAATGGCCAAGTTTTGATTCAAGACATCGAGAGAAGAAAGGGAATTGCAACAACATCAAATGTACATCTAAAGTAAGATTACGTTAGTAAGAATTATTTAGACTAGCAGTGGCATCCTTGGAGAGGTTCATCCATTGTGAGCATTTAAAAAATTTTTTCAAATTTCCATTAAGAATTTTTACTGTATTAATTCTAAGCGTTTTCATGTGTTTATTTTTAAGATATTTCAAAATTTATTAAAAAAAAAAAAAGTCCGAGCCACGCCGCGGTTATCACTTAGCTTATTTGGTAGCACAACAGATCCAAACATTTCCTAAAAATACATTTTGATTATATTCTGTGGGACAGGGTATATTTTGGAAACTGAGATGCTGATAATGCGATGACTGAACGTTCGTTTCCAAGAATTATTGATAATGAGCATAAAATGAAGATGCAGTGACAGAACATTATTAAGGCAGCGTCTACTGATTAGGCATAGGAGTCAGGCGTGTCTCCCTTGACCGCCCTATCAAACGTCCAGACGATTGGCAAAAAATTATGCGTCTGGAAAGGAAAGAGAAAGAACGAGTATTGGTCGGAGAGACTCAGCACCTAAAACAGAAAAGCTCTACGGGCGTTTGAAACATCTGAACAACGGGAGTTTCGTATAGAGCAAGAGGGTATAAGAGCTTCTACGTCAAGGGCAAGAAAAACTTGATTCTATCTGGTAATGCTCCGCAGTGGTGAGGCAAATCAAGAAGAGTTTTGATAAATTCCCGGTAAATCACCTAGACTTCCTTGTATTTTTAGTAGAATGGATAATCCCTTTGCTCTGTATTGTATTGATTGAGTTTTTTTTAACCAATTGGGAGTTATAATTTACTTTTTTGAGATTGTTCTCTTTACCTACAAGTGTATTTATCCCGGGCAGCGCTGGGTACCTCTGCTAGTAATTCAATACAGGTGCTAATTTTTTGGCTACCACTGTAGGTATATAAAGGAATAAAATATGTTATGCAGATCCCTTTAAACAAAAACTACATCTTATGAAGCGAGCGTGGACCAAATTGTCCTATTGGCGTCGGAAATGTGGGGGTAGCGGTTACGTAGTCTTCAAATGGCAACACGTGAATGTTCGACGTACGGCTTATTAAGTACGGTTCGAGAAAACGGATTTGTTGATTTAATAATTAGTGAGAATAAAAAGAGTGAGAAAAATAGACGAACTCAAGGCTTCCGCTATTTTCCTATACCCTCCTCGGGGAGATTAATTTCTTGTTATTAATTTTCTCTTAGACTGGCCTGTTTATTCTTGTTTACAATTTTGCATGACATGATATATTGTATCTGTTGTTTGCCATTTTTGTTCGTTGCTTTTACATATAATAATGTTAACCCGAATTTAAAAATTTGTTAATTGTTCATTTACCCTAAACCGTCTTTATATTAAACGAAACAGTTACACAGTTTCATAAGCGCTTTAGCTGCGTTTTCAAATATCAGAAATTCGATTTAAAGGAATATAACAACTACGTTCGATAAAAGTCAACCTTAATAGGAGCTTAACAATCCCTTGTTCGCGTCAACTCGATTGCTAATTATCGAATGAGAATTTTTAAATCAACAATTTACAGAATGAACAAAACTTTAAATTAGCTTCTAAAAACGGGAGCGGAATTCATATCGAGTATCATAAAAAAGGGTGCCATTGCAGCCTAACTTAAGTGAAAGGATGAAGTGAACGTGCGAAGAAGGCGGCTTTGCTTCAACGACATCGTCGTCGTTCATTTTGAGGGCCGTGCAACACAAACATGGCGGCGAAGCCAGGCTGTCGGCAATTAATCATCGGCTGCGCTCGCCATAGAATGGTTACGAGCATCGTGCGCGTGTCAGTTCAATTATATTTGTTAGATTCAATGAGGATTAACGAGTAGGTAGCAGCCAACGAACCCAAACGTGGGAACAAGTGAAACGGAACTGGAAGGAGGGAAGAAGGAAATTAACAAGCTGGAGCGAGTGGAATTAAAAACTGTTTGAGGGAAAAAAAAGAAAACTAGCTCTAAATTTTTCACCGTAAATGCAGAGAAAAAAAGGAATTAAAATGGTTTAAAGTTTTTTTCCCATTTGTAATTTAAATTTAAGAAAAATTGAGCCTTTTAAAAATAAATTTTTAAGGAGGCAGATGTCTGAGTAGAGTGACATTAATTCAAATACACTCGATGCACAGGTCGAAAAGTAAAGCAAACGAGCGTTAAAAACGAGTTAAAATTTTAAAAAAAATTTAGAGATTTCAGGTTCTACATGAAGAAAATGCGAGTTTTATACATAAAGCGATTAATTAGACGACTGTAATCCCTGTTCGAATCGTCGAAACTTTCCTCGCTGTAAAAGATTAATAGTAATTAGTCCAATTATTCGGCTACAAAATGACGGCTATACGCATAGGTGTGCGCGTAAAGATCTGATTAAATCAGCTGGCGATCAATACGAGGCGTTTCCGCGTTGCAATAAGGTAGAATTTTCATGGATAAAATATTTGGAAATCAATATTTTGCCGTGATGATGTGTATCCGTTTCGAGAGCATCGGTGGTGGGCGGTCGTGGGAGATGTTGGCTGCGCCTCGGTCACGATTGCCACGCAGGGAAGCGACAAATTGTCCAGCCACGCGGAGAATGTTCACCATCACAGAAACAAACTTAGCGAGGATCATCACCCTATGATTCGGAATAAAAAAAAAAGAGAAAAGAACAACTACGTTAATGACACTCATTTCGGATTTAATGCAGCGATGTTTAAAATAACTCGGGAAAGTTAATAAGTAGTTCATCACGTGAATTATTTTACTTTTCCTATAAGGAATAACATTTCGGAGTATAAGGCTTTGCATTACAGCCATCAACATTATGAGTCATTCCACGTCAAATGGAACAAAATCGGGTGATAATTGACCTTATGGTCTCAGATTTTTCTCAAACTTTGCCAGTGTATTCTAGTGGATAAAACACGAGGTGCGTTCATGTTCTAAGGTCTCCTAATTTATTTTTGAAAAACTATTGACCCTAGAAAGCTGAAACTCCCGTGATTTGTCCACATAGTCAACCTTTACCCGTAGACATTTTTCACAATGCTGACGCCATGATTGGTAGGCCGCCGCAAATGCTTCTTTAGAAATCAGTATTAAATTATTTATCAGTTCAAGAGCGCTGCTTTGATGTGTGAGCAGGAGCAGGAATACAACAATGGCTTACATCGCGACTATCACGTCATGAGCAGTTAACATTTTTAATTAAATTATATCATTTATTTTCTATACTTCTAAAAGGAACTCCGCTTTTAAATCACCCGCAATTTAAAAATAAAACTAGGCATGTTAAATTCCTACAAGATGTACAAACAAACACTACTTGAAAATGTAAGCGTGGATGTTCGATCAAGAATGAGCATGACAGTTGCCCAGCTCACTATTCTGTAATAGCAAGATGAAATTTGGGTGGCCACTAGAACAAACATCAAGAAATAGGCTAGTATTTTTTATTTATTTATTTATTTATTTATTTACAGATTTTTAATATGTCGTTTTAACTTAAAATTTTCAAAATTAATGTTAAAATCATGTTAAATAAATTTTTTCTTTAATTTCAATGAGCTTAAAGCTTTAAAATAAGCTATGAATGAAACCTGTACGACGTACAGGGTATTGCAGATAACTACAAGTCAGCATAACGGGAAGCCTACCCGCTCGATTGCAGGGGCCGGCTCGACATCACATGATAATTGGGTAATTTTATTTTGTTAAGGCCGGCCAGGTGGCCGAGAGGGCTAGGGCGTAGGCTTTCTAGTTCTCGAGTCCGCCTGGTCGTGGGTTCGAATCCCGCCGTGGGCATGGATGTTTGTGTTTGTCTCGGGCTGCGTATAGATACAACTTGTGTAAAAGGCGCAAAATGACCTTAGTAGTCGACGCCAAAATTCTAATAAACCAACCATTATTTTGTTAAACTTGTTTGTTTGGCAAAGGGCATGACCAATTGAGCCAAGGAGGGGTGCGCGCTTTGCTATTGCAGGGTAGGGGGTACACAAAAAGTAAACACACTTATGAATGTCCTCCGCAGCTAGAGGACCAACAAACAAACCAAAAATTCAACAGAGGAGAATAGTAAAAAATAGCGTTTCACACTTTTATTATTATTATGTTTGGTCGTCACGGGCTAACCCGGGTTGCGTCTCATAGCGGACACAGGGCCAAAGCTACGAGACGCAGCAGACCAGTTTGCTCTACTGCTGAGAAAGTCACCTGGGTGTTTTGTGAAGTTTCTTACAACAGATGTTCAAAAACATGACAGTTTTTACGTTCACCCCCCCTCCCCGAATGTGGAAACTGTTGGCTGCTGCAGGCCACCTTCATTTCACTCCATTCTGCCAATCGACCAAGCCGGGCCCTGCGATCGAGGGGTAGGCTTCCCGTTATAAGAAATTATGTTAGATGAAATTAACACCGAGGGGTTACTTATTTTGATGTAGGGAATGTATAAAAAAAGTTTGAACCTTTTATAAAAATGTAGTGTTTATTATCTGTTCCATTTCACGTAGAATGGCTCTTATGCTAATTTTCGGTTAGTGAATGAATGCATAAATATGCAAATTATTTCAAATACTAGGCAAAACCATTATCTTTGCAAAAATTAACAAAATTCAATACCACAGAAATTCAAATGCTCTCAGAGTGCTGGAAAAATTATGAAAACTCTATATTCTTAAGTAAGACCAATAATCATCCAATTCCTGCAAACATAACAATGAAAGAAAATTTAAACCGTAAAAAACTCAAGTGCTAGGAAACATTTACTTATTCATTAGTTGATTCAATAGTCTTACTGAAACAATTTACATGTTGAATTCTTAATGCGACTTTGCATTACAGACAGTAAACAGTACAAGATTATGTAAAAAGGGTTTTATCAAACCAAGCTTTTATAATGCTTTATTTAGTGGCAACAACAAAGCTTAATTTTGCAACAATAAACAATAGATGCATTTACCTCTCGCCATAACGAAATGACCAATTGTTACAACAATCAATTCGTAGTAATGAGTTAGTACCATTAGAACACGAACCAATAAACCGATTTGAAAATTATTTTCTTTATCATAAATTGTCATCGATTCTGCATAAGTGTGTCAAATTGCAGCTCCCTAGCTTGTCGGAAAGTTGGTTTAATATTGATTACAATATTTGACCTAAACAAACTAACACAGAAAAGTTATAAAAACTTTTAATAATAATTCGAAACAATTTACTGAAAATAAAGTTTTAATAATGTGTATTCCCAACTTGCTTTTAAATAACTTCAAACGATCGATTTGGAAAGGAAAGGAGTTGTAGAAGTTGATTTCTTGTCCGATTTCTTACCAACATTTGCTAATGGCTGTTCTTCAACGTTTGTGTACTGTTTTCCATTCACATGCACTTTTCCAGAAATGCCTCCATAGGTTTGCCAATGCTATTTAAGTCCTGCGACTATGCTGGTCACTCCAAAACTCTTACTGTTTTTCTTCTCCAGTAGAAACTTCAACGGCTTTGAAAAGTAAATTCAGCATTATCATTCTGAAATAAACAGCCATTGCCACTAAGTTTTCTTCCTTTAGACAAAATATTATCTGTAAGAATCCCTTGGTATTCATGCTGATCTAAATCACTGAGTAAAACACAATATTACAATTTGCTCTGGACTCTAAGGCAGCCCACACCATTATAGATCCACTTCCACTTTATCTTTTTTTGAGAGAATTTCTTCTTCTTGCTGAAAACCATACCTGTAAGTAGGTGTGGAATTCATCTAGGCCATCTGGACTAAATTTCTTTTCACTGGAAAAGATGACGTTTATCCATTCTTTCCAACCCATGTGATCCTTAGCGAACCTTAATCAGACAGCTTTGTGCTTGGAAGTGAGGATAGCTTTATGCCTGATCTTGTTGCATGACAGACGCTTTGTCTTCTGTAAGAGCTTCTGCACTGTTCTAACAAGTCTTGCCACACCAGTCTATGATGCAACTTTGGAGTGGACGTTTTCATCTTGGCTGCATCCAGACTCTTCCCATTGCTGAAAAAAACTATAAGTGTCGCAAAAAGCTAGAAACAAACAAAAAAAATATAGATGTCCATTAAAGAACATGATTGTCAACTTACCATTTCGATTCTATCCAAACAGTACCGAAACACAATGTCTGTTTATACTGTATTGTCCTATTTATTCTTCTATGTAAAATGGAAATTTTTCCTAAAACAGCAGGCGATAGAATTTAAGAAAGACAAATTCACTTATTATTTTGAGGTTGTTTTTTTACTAAAAATCTTGTGCAATATCTGGTTCGAAGTCTGTGGCGGTATTGCAAAGACGTGGAGTGTCAAAGTAGATAGAGTCAAAAATTAACGAAAACATTAAATTACAGGTCGCAGGTAAAACTCTGGGATTCAAGTAATTCCTAAATTAGCTTTATTAAATAATTTAATGGATATGAAACAGATTTATTTTTAATATTGTAGATACGTTTGAACTTAATATAAATTATTTTTGATAGATGATTTACAAATAAATTTATTTTCATAGAAATTTTGATAGATGTTTACGATGCTGTATTTACTTTAAGAATTTAAGTTTTGGCTACTTTTATAAAATATTTATTACAAAGAACTTAAAATGTGAAATAGAGATTTTAAAAGCAACTTGGGACGTTCTCTGCTATCTTAAGGTAAGAGTTTTGAGTTTCTTATTTTGTTAATAGCATAGTTTTTATAGTTGAGGTGTAGTTTTTTTTAATATTTTAATATTTCATGTTAATCGTATGCATTTTCTATTTAAAAGACTTTCCAAGGTTCTAACCAAACAAAGTTAAACACTTTTATTAAAGTAAAAGTTATCCCAAAAATAATCTTATGCAGTTCCTGGAAGGTCCGTCACTATTAACCATACCATCACCAACGTTAAACTGCATACAACTATTTAATCCGCATAGCCTTTTCACTATTAATATATTATTCAATCTCCTCACCCTTGACTCTATAATAGTGAAGCTTTTTCAATTAAAGGAGTTTTATAAAGCGTTACCCCAACCCTCACACCATGCCTTGAAATCCGATTGGCTTTTAACTGCGCCCAACATGAGATTCACAGAAGATATAAAATTCAAACGCCCCCAATTGCCTCTTCTTGTAAGTATTTTAAACTTATAGAATCTTTCCATATAACACGATTGATATCTGGAATTCCCTTCCCCATGAACTTAGAGAGGCACTAATAATTGTAAAATTCCCACCTGCCGTAATCACACCACTCATGACCAATAGCCTAATTAAGAATTTTGTAACACAATGTCAAAATGAAATTGTTGATCCAGAAGCTTCATCAATGTTCTGGATTAAATTTAACTTAAGATATTATATTGATTGAATATTATGTGATAAGGTATTGTTAATATATTATATCAAGTGTAGTAAAATTTCATGCGCCTTTGTAATGCATATACTGTATTGAGATTGGTGGTCGCCACTTTGAAGACTTGCGCCGAGCTATAAGTTATTGCTATATTGTTTCTAAGAGTTTAAGGTGTTTGTGGATTAAAAAAAAGTGTTATTTGCTCTGAAAACGAAAGCAGCTTACAAAACGTTCCCCAGTTTACAGTCTTTTCACCATCTGTAGAATTTTGATCCTAAAAGGTAGATATTAAAAATTGCGATTTGAACAAAGTTGTGTTAGGCATGTGGCATATCCGCCGTAGCAAAACTTTTGACTTATCCTATGTAAATTTTTTTCTTAGTCGCAGAGAATTTTCTTGGGTGTCCCTCCGCTTCTCACTATTTGTGCAGAATGGCGCCATCCTCGAACATGATGGGTAACGAATTAAAATATGATTGATGGATAATATTTTGAAAAATGAAAATTTATTCTCATTAAAGTGGCAGCTCACTTATCCTTTATAACCAATAGGCAGAGCCGAAGCTCCACTTGGTCTGGGTTCAAATTTGGCTGAAAGGGATCCACCTGTTTAGAAGGAGAAGGAAAGAAATACGAACGGCGAAATCGATAACCACGTAAAAAATAAATGAAAAAAAAGATAAATGTGCATTCCTTCTAAAAGAGTCCCCAAACTGAAGGATTCGTTTTTTCCCCCTCGCTTTTGACAACAAAAAAATTTTTTTAATTATCTTATAGAATTCCATATTATTGGGTCTCCTGAGCTTCACGCGTGAAATTCTATTCCATGTACTTCTCAAGCAAACTTTCGCAATATCATTGGTAATTATTAATGCACCGTAGATTGTTTAAAATGGATCCCTCTTTAAAACGTTTATGCATTTAACGATTGGTCATACGCTTTAAAGATTTTTTAAGGATGTGGTGTAGGGTGCAATTTCCTTTACTCCTTTCGCGATTAATTTTCTTTTATTTCGAGCAATATAGATCTTTAAGAATGAAGACCTAATAAGATTTCTACCCGCATGATGTAAAATCCAAGCAATTTGTAATCGCAGACAAAGTTGATTAATTTCGCTCGTTCTTTTAAATGCTGAAGGGGAAATCAAATTAACATAATGCGAATTTTTATGCTCTCCTGTTTGCCTAATTGGCACTGATGGAGTGTAAGCAGTAACTAACGGGTTATGAGCATGAGGGCAGGATGGAGAGAAAAAATGACGGGAGACGGGTTAGAGAGTGCGAGATGGTGCGTGGGCGGAGGATGTTCCTCGGGGGTCCATTTGGCATGTTGCCCGCTTCAACCCGAGCTGTGGCAGAAATGGCGAGAATGTTGTCAGGATTCTTTCCTCCGACGTGAAACAACAGACAGGTGAAAATCGTCAGTACAAGGAGAACATGTTTGGGAAACATTGCGGTCAATAAATACAGTGGTGTCGAAAAAATAAAAGGATGAAATGTACTTCGTCCGAGGATTACGTTTTATGTGCTGAAAGGGTTAAGGGGAGCAAAAAATAGACGAGACAATCAGGAAAAAGAAAACGACAAGACGAATGAGGGGAGAAAAACAAATCTTGAGAGACTTTCAATAAAAAAAAATGTCACCATCGTAAGTTTGGTTCAAAGAAACTTCAATAGAAAAAATTAGCGAGCTAAGTTTACTTTTGCATTTCGTTACAAACAATTAGAGAATGATAAAAAAGGATAAATAAAGAAAAAATAAACAAATCTATTGAAAATTTCATATTTTTAAAAAGAGAAGCTTTCACGTCACTAAGAAAAATCTCATTAATATGTGCATTTTGTGTGTATGTGTGCCTCTCTCTCACATGTATCTTAACCTAACCTATTCAAAAAATATTTCCGCTAATACCAATCTAAAAATACGCTAAAATCAATTGAATTCAATTGTACTAATGAAATTAAATCCGCTAAGATGGCAACTGTATGTAGGTCCTTTAACACTGTACAACATGAAAAACGACCTTTAGATGAATATGAGTTTTGTGTATTTTGGCTGAAATTAGCTAATCTGTAATTATTTTTTGTTTACCACGCAATATTCGCATTTTAGCTTTTTTACGTATCTATATTGTAGCACATATAGAAGCGCTATACGATCAGTTCCTCATTCTGAAGATCTTCCTATACCTACAGCTCCAGATAAATATACTGTTGATTCAGAGGAAGAAACCTCCGATGACCCGAACCATCAAGATCCTGACTTTCAACCATCTATGACATGTTAACGTCATGAAATCACACAGGCAAAGCTTAACAATGGTGGTTGAATATTGCAGGTGTGTTATGAGGACACACCAACAGACGCCTACAACAGGAAACGGCCAAAAAATCATTTTAGTGTTTGTGTGTTCTATAATCAAGCATCTGTTACATTTCTCTGACAAGGGGGTCTCCTACAAAAACGGTACGTCATGGACCATTTTGGTTCAAGCACCTTTTGTTTACACAGAATCACATAGTTTCATCACAAAAAAAGTTCAAATTTGTTATACAGTGTCATCAGCGTTATTTATGGAATGCTACACAAGAAGTTCGAACTGTTCATCGTGAATTTTACTTACAACAGGTAATATAAATACGATTGTGTACTGGTTTAATTAATTAAGGATTGCGTATTGTCCCTGCTTATTTTACCCGTTCCAATTGATATTGCTCAGTAAAGCTGTTCTGAGTTTCTTCCTATTCAGTGAACTGAAGACACACGACGAACTGATATTCAGTTGAAATTTTAAAGCACAGAGGAATACTAAAATATGTGATCTTGTACTTATATGTCTGGATGTTGGATATCTCAAGGCTTGGTAACTGCAGTGATTAAGCTTGTTGACTCCCATATAATCGTGAAAGTATTACAATCTTTATGAGACGTCCTTCAATTTGTCTCCATTTGTTGACAATTACCTCTATGATTTTATAATATGCCTATGTAGCATTGCTTGAAGTAAATATATAGTCCCCCATCTTCAAGAGTTTTTTGGATCGTTTTGTATGATTCCTTACGTACTTAGGATCTACATAGTTGACCATATGGGACAGTAACATATATAGCCATGGTGGGCACCACAATTGCAATGCCACCTGCTATATTGGGAACTAAATAAATGCCCTTTTCTAACTAAGATTCTGTTTGTGGCCACCTCGCTCGCCCGATTTAACTCCGCCAGATTTCTTTTTATGGGGATATTTAAAGAGCAAGGTTTATGCAAGCAAACCCAGGACCATTGAAGACCTCAAAGAAAACATCAAGCGTGAAATTGCTGCCATTGACAGTGACATGTTGCAGAGGACATTCGCGAACATGAAGCGTCGCGTTGCCTTGTGTGCGCACATTCAGGGAGGACATTTTTAACACTTTTTGTTTGTTTCAGGTTCCTACAGTTTGTCTTTGCGTTAACACGTTCCAGAGTTATATGAAATTTTAAAGGATCAGTACCGAGTAAGACACCCTGTATTTTGTATATACACTTCAAATCAACATTTAGTAGGAATAGGTTTTTCACTTACAAATGATTATGCACTAAAGCTAAGAGAGTACAAGTAGATATGAGAAAAAAATATCTACAACCGAAAGCGTACAGTAACACTTGAATGCATAGCAATATACTCCAAGACAAAAATATGGAAACTTTCTGAAATGTCAACAAGAACTGTCTTTAGAATTGAAATTCCTCAAATGTGAGCAAGTTTACACATAAAATGAAATAAAACTTAAACGCTTCCCTTTAACTAAGGAAAACAAATATTACTTTAATTCTAGCTTGAATTTACAAAGGTTACAAGAAATAAATAAGAGAACCATCTGGGACAAAAATATGGAAACAAAGAAATTAAGGACTGAAGTATGGAAACTTTCCACTTTTCAGAGGGGTGTCAAGAATATTCTGATGTTTGCACTAAAGTATTGAATTAGTTCTTTTATGCAAATTGGGAAGCATTGACCATTTTAAATTTTGAGGTAGATGCAGTATAAAAATTTTGAAACCAGTACTTGCCAAGATGCCTCCATCAAGGCAAATCGCTCAAAGTGTACGAAATCTGATTATAGAAAAATGGAAATCCAATGAAAAACAGATAAAGATAGCAAAGGACTTGGGATTGAACCGCAGTGCTGTTAACAAAATAATTACGAAATTCAAGGAAACTGGTAAATGTGAAGTTGTCAAGAGATGTGCAGAAAACGATGTACTAGTCGAGCAGAAGATAAGCACCTACCACAGATTGTAAAGGCTGACAGAAGAACAGCAAACCAAATAACTGCTGATTGGAATACAGTCACTGGAAAAGAAGTTTCAAGCAAAGCTACCGTTCGACGACTAAAAGAAGCTGGATTCAAATTCCGAACGCCGTTAGAGAAACCACTAAGATGAGAAGAAAAAGACTAGCGTGGGCAAAACAACACGAAACGTGGACAACCCAGGACTGGAAAACGGTCATCTTTACTGACGAGAGCAGGTTTTCATTGTATAATGATGGAAAACAAAAAAATGTTCGTCAGCAGCTTGAAAAGTTTAATCAATCGTGTGTAAACACAAAGGTGAAACATCCTCCAAGTATGATGGTTTACGAATCTATGACGGCCTACAGAGTTGGCAGCTTGTGCTTCATAGAAGGAACTGTGAACAGTGCCTACTACATTGAAATCTTGGCAGATCATCTCATCCCAACAGCTCGATTCTACTACGAGGGAGACTTCGTTTATCAACAGGACGAGGCCCCGTGCCACAAAGCTAAGAAATCGATGGACTGGTTTGAAGAACAGAATATTCAAGTGTTAGACTGCCCAGAGAACAGCCCTTAATCCTATAGAGCAGCGGTTCTCAACCTGTGGGTCGCGACCCCGTCGGGGGTCGAATAACGATTTGCCTGGGGTCGCCTAAGACCATCGGAAATAATTTTGTTTGTATTCTAATATTTAAAACATGAAAACATGTTATTGTACAAATTTTTTTCCATTAGTAAAAATTACAGTAGGGGTCGCCACATCATGGGGAATTGTATTAAAAGGGTCGCGGAACTATAAATGTTGAGAACCGCCGCTATAGAGGAACTTAGAGAGTGTCATCTGAAAAACCGACAAGCAAGCAGGAGTTGCAAGTGGCCATTCAAAATGCTTGGTGTAGTGTCACATGTGATTTTTTTTAATAGAGTCCATGCCCCGTCGAGTCCAAGCTGTAATTAAAGCACACGGCAGATGGACCAGTTGGTCATCTTATGTATTTCTTGTAACCTTTGTAAATTCAAGCTAGAATTAAAGTAATATTTGTTTTCCTTAGTGAAAGGGAAGCGTTTGTGAGGTTTTATTTCATTTTGTGTGTAAACTTACTCACATTTGGAGAATTTCAATTCTAAAGACAGCTCTTGTTGACATTTCAGAAAGTTTCCCTATTTTTGTCTTGGAGGTATATAAAGCATACATGGGCCTAAATTTAACAAAATCAGGAATAACAACTAAGACTTCGTTTTGTTTACCTCCTATTACGCCCAATGCACTGTATCCGATGATTTAATAACCTTGACCATTTGTTACCTCATCCCTTGTCGTTCTGCAACCTCTTTATATTAAACAGTACATTAACAATGCAAATTTGTACTTCATTTGGTTTAATGTTTGGTTTAAAACTTGCCATCTTCTACTATTTGTATATCTCCTAATGGAGGCGGGCATTAAAGTCGAAATCGGTAGAAATAAAACCTTTACCATATCCTGAAAAGCCTCTGTTCATTACGTCAAAATATATTTTTATAGATATCTTCTTCTGTTCTTAATACTAAGCGGTTTGAAGGATTCGCACTGCTCACTTTTTCCTGTTTTTTTGCCCCTTCTAAACAGTCCGTTGTAGAAACGACATGGATACGGGACCACGAGCGTATTTACGTGTTTAAGAAGACGTTTGTTCTGGGATTTTTTTACTTATCTAAAGAGGGCTGTCCCAAGAATAGAACCCCAGACCTGCCTTCATTGAAAAAAATAAATTGTATCTTATTTTATTACTGTGGGAGTAACATGGATGATTTTTGGACACAGATCAAATTTAATAAAATCCTTTCGGTGAGTTGCTTAGAACTCGTTAGAACCTCTTACAGCGCAGCACTGCAACTATAAATTATAATGATCATGTGTATCGCACTATCATTTGCTCTTTTCACCATTCTAATAAAAATAAAGAAAAATAATTTTGTAATTCGCCCTCAACATGGCACGAACGTTCTAGGACGTTTGACAGGTTTTGGGGGTTGTCTTTAGCATTCTATTAAAATCAATTTGCTTTATGTTGTTAAAAGGCTACTTTTCCACATCTGAAATGGCAGGCTTCTCATAAGAATATGTCATCGTCAAAGTACATGAAAAAGTCCATCTCGAATTGCTTTTACTTTATCGAGTATACATTCCGGATTTAGTGATTTCCTTCTCTTTCCTACTTTTAGGACGATCTTCATGGATTTCAATTCACTTATCAATATCTGGTGCCGGAAATAAAGTACCGAAGGAATTTTTTACCTTACCTCGAAGAGATATTTCTTCAATGTCGCTACCAAAGGGGGGGGGGGGTCGAGTTCTTTTAAGTTTAAATTATATGGAATAGTGAACACCAAAAATAGAAGGTAAGGCGTTCATCACATTTCAAAAATCTATATTTTTTAAAAAAAAATAAAGATACACAAATGAGCGACATATTGAAATGTTTGTATAATCTTAAGGTTTGTTTATAAGTGTTCTGTGTGTCCTTCTCCTGCTGTAAGGCACACATGTAGGCGATAATCCGATGATCAAATTCTCATACTTGCTGAAGCATATCTGGCTGTTATTTGAGTTTATAGCTCCTCCAGATTTGCCGGAAAGGGGGCACAAAAACACGATCTTTTACATATCCTAAAAGAAGAAGTAACAAACAGTGAGGTCTGGGGATTGAGGTGGCCACAAAAAGGCTTTGTGTTGTGCGTTCGAATCTTGACCGTAACTGATGGGACTTTCCTACGTCTTCCAGATGCACCCTAGAGACGTCTACCGGTATTGAACAAAAACTTGACATTCTCCTCTTTCTAATGGTGTGCGGTTCATTGACCTGCGAACAACGGTTGCAGAGCTATTTACGATTGAAATGTGATGGACCTTTATGTTACATCCTATATTTCTCATCCTGTGAGAAATTTTATTTCATTTAACTCTCGTAATTCTCGGAAATTGTAGAAATAATATCACATGCAAATAGAATAACCAAAGCACAAAGAAAAAAATATTCTGATTTTTTTTTTGTCCTTTTGATTAGGATGAAAACTGAAAGAAAAATTTCAGGCAATCTGGACTCGAACCAGGAACCAAATGTATGTACCCTTCTCGCGAATACAAACCGAGACACCGCTAACATTAACCACCATGGTCTCTCCAAGTGTCTTATAATGAATGAAGTAGTTAAACTAGAAACTCAAGTGGGCCTTGTCGTGCTAGTCTCCTAGGTAGCCCAACTGGCAGAGTTGGCGAGATATTGAATTGTCGGAAAAAATCACGACGGATTATAAAATAAAGGCATTGATCGAGTCAAGCCCACGTTACATGACACATTCAAGGGTTCTCGACCATTTGAAGAACCTGGGATACGTAAGCAAGATCGATATTGTTCCTTATGAAATCAAAGAAGTTCATTTGATGGCGTGTATTTCTGCACAAATAGGATTGCTGCAAGGTGATCTAGAACAAGGTGGGAGTCAGTTTGCCGGAAATGGTAAAAATTGCCATACTGCGCAAGCGTATTTTGACGTCACTAGATGATATCGAAACTAAACCAACAGCCGCTAAATCTAAACCTCCACAGAAACCAAAACATGGCGGCAATGAGAACGATCGTGCGATAGCGATACTTGACGACTCGTTCATTTCCTTCACAATTCTCATCCTTTATACTATTTATTTTAATTAAATAATAATGCCATTATAAGGAGGGACTTATAATTATTGTAAAATATACTTACGTATTTCTTTTTAATATGAACACAGGGTTAATGTTAACTTATCCGCACTTCGAGCGATGACTGATCATGTGACCAAGGTAAGTGGAATTTACTGTGATTAAATAGAAAAAGGGGTATATACGAGGGTATATATCAGTTCGTTAGAAGGGGGGGGGGGTGTCGTCTTTAAAAAATTCATTTACCTTGGTCGCATGATCAGTCATCGCGCGATGTGCGAATAGTTAATATTAATGTGCGAACACCGTTATTTCTCGTTATCATTAGGCTTAGTTATCATTCCTCGTTAAGATTTCGAAATTGATTCGTCGGAACCGTTAGCAGTTAAGAGACAGAAATAATAATTTCGATATTATTTCATAATAACTTTATTTATGGAGGCATTAGGAAATATTAATTTAAAAAATAGCAAGTTTACAAATAAACGTTTCTTCAGAAATACAACGTAAGAGTTTTTCTTTTTTACGTGAAAACGTTTTCTTAAGTAATGCTGTAAGTCATCCAGTGACGTCACAATACGCATGTGCGTTAAGCACTTCTCACAAACTGGACTTACCTGTTATTCTAGATTACCTTAGGATTGCTGCACATGCAGTTTAAATTTTTTCCCAACGGGGTTTCAATGTAGCCGGCTTTCTGAGATACACGACATCCTTTAACGTTCCCCAAGGTGAAAGTCGGGGAAGTGCTAAAGAACGTGTGGGGAACTCAGTTGCATCTCTTTGTCCTATCATTGTCCTTGCACATATCAGGCAAGCTTTCACGTTTCGGTGATAGTGTAGTGTTGCAGCAACTTGTTGATAGAAAACGCCAAACTGCACACTGTTGCCATAATTCGGCCCAACTTCAATAGTTTGGTTGGTATTAACGTCCCTTTCAACTACTATGGTCATATCATAGGGGCCGCAAATTTTGCCTCGCAAGGATTCTTTAACGTGCAGCCGGCAAACAACTACACGGGATCAACACCTTTACTTCCCTTCCGAAAGAAGGAAGTTCCTGATCTCAGGATTTCCACCTGAAAAATCCTCGTCCTTCTGGCTGGGATCGAACCCGCGTACTTGGGCATCAGAGGGAATCACGCAACCACTGAGCCACCGAGGCAGATACTTCAATATGGATAGAGGTCGTGAAGATATATTCATATCTCGCCATCAATGGATCTTTGGATATAAAAGAGTATAATTTGACTTATAGTTTTGTCTAGGCGAGTTTTGTGAATTTGGGCCGCATTGTTCCAGAGGATCGGCGTTATGAATCTAGTTGACTTTATAATTAATAGCATTTTTCAAATTTTTTCTCCCTTTATTTCGCTCTGAAATGTTAAAATTCAGTGGTAGGAGCGACTTCAAACGTTGTTTGTTCTACACGTGAATATTCCAGCGTACGGTGTCCAGAAAGAGTTTCATACATGAACTTTTCTCCTTCGTTATACGAGTTTTATGCTTTGTTTTTCTTTATGCAAAAAGTGGAGTTCTACTAAATCGGTGACACTTTACATTTTTGTAATTGGAACTTTATCGATCATGATTCAAAAGTTAGTACTAGGGGCGCTGGAAGTACTTTTATTCAGTCGGGCACGGCCACATTCCTATTGATAGATCTGACTTTTATGGTTCTAGCAGCTCTTGTTCTAAAGCTTATCGTCTGTTTGGGGAATTTTTTTCTACACTCTGTATAAGAGTATTTAATGTGCCTATAAAATCTTTGAATATGAACCTTGGCACGTAATGTTTTATAACCGATATATTATTGGATATAGTATATGTTACTTTCGGATCGGAACTTTATTATCATTCCGTGATGTTCTCTAGTAGGTATTTATTTCCCTATTTCGTTACCCCTTTTTAACCTCACTTTTAAGCGGGCCATTTTACTAGAACCCAGACTTCCGCTATTTTCTATACCTTCCTTGGAGGATCGGTTATTTTCTTGTTTCTTTCGGTTTTGACATGGCAATTTTAAAAACAGATATCGAAGCTACATATCGCTGTTCATAAATGTCAAAAGAATGCATAAAAATTGAACTTCATTAACTTGATCTGTTTAATCAATTATCAAACGCAACACAGCCGGCAAACAAAATAATCGTAACGTCAAACATGTGGCGAAAATTAAAGGCAATCATTAATCCATTTTATTGCATTCACGAAGGTTATCAAATAAATCTTCGCATACTTCATTTCACTTTGAAAATTTTCATTTGTCAACGACTAAACTCGTTTTTTCAAATCTCACAGGCGTAATGACTATTCTTCTCAAAGCAAATAAAAATGACATCAATCGACTGGTCGAAGAAGCCCCGAAACTCTATCGTTGGCAATGGAAGAAAATGTGAACTTAGCCACGGTTGACGGACTAGAGGGATTGGTGGCGGGGGGGGGGGTAGGAAAACGATTGGAGATTGGAGTGGATCAGAGTTTTTTTTTCCCTGATTGGCCCGGGTGGCTCGACCTTCTTCGATCGCCGATGCGATTTGGCCCGGAGGCGAAGACGACAGGACGCCGAGGACTTCTACGCCAAACGCGGCGGGTCACAGGAGCCAAATTACGGGAAGGACTCGGCTCTTCCAGGACCAGGGAGGATCATCTGGGGGGAAGGAAAAGTTTTCGCCTTTAAACACCGAAATTCGTAAACAAAGTCATTGGCAATTCTCCAAGGACGAGCGGCTCGGTAAATCAGGCGGCCGTGGCTGCATTAGGTCCCCCTTAAAACGAACCCCAAAGAGATTGAACAGGATATGGCTCGGAAAAAATCTCAAGAAAAACATTCTAAACTCTGAATTAATGCCAAAGGGAAAGGAATACCCACACCCACACACAAAATGAAGTCTGTTACTTTTCGAAAAAAAGAGAAAATTAAAGGTTGTATAAATATTTATGATTATTATCTCTATGATTTACAAAATTTATGATTAAAAACAGAACGCTTATATCAGAAGGGCTCTAAAGAGCAAGAAAGAATAAGATTAGGAGTAAACAACTTCGCTTATTCGCAATTTATAGCAGCCATAGAAAAACTTATCTTTTATGTAAACAGAAATTTTCTGTTTCAATCTACATTCCTTGAAATACTGAAAATAAAAATGTTTAAAGTCATATGACGTGCTAAGCAAAATTTCGGAGAAGTTCCTTGTAAAAAAAAACAGAAAACGTACCTTACACCATAATTTCCGCTCTCACCTTCAAAGTAGTCACCTTCGGCTCGTATGCAACGATCCCAGCAATTTTTCCGTTTTTAGAAGCACTCCTGGAAGTTCGAATCTGTATGGTGTTCAAGCCCACTTGCGGTTCCACTTGGATATCTTCAATGGAGGCAAAACGTCGCCCTTTCAGTTTAGAGAATAGGTAGAAGTCGCAAGGGGCTAGGTTAAGAGAGTAGGGAGGGTGGGAGACCGTTGCCATGTTTTTTGCCAAGAATTTCCATAAGTGTGTGCGGGCCCCTTGTCATGGTGGAGCATCCAGTCTTTGTTCTTCCACAACTTGGGCGTTTGCGCGAAATTTTCCAGTCTTTTGAAAACGTCGCAGTAAAACTTCCTGTTGACAGTCTGACCGTAATTCGGAAATTCGTAGAAGCACAAGAACACGTTGCAACACAAGCAGCAATAACTCACAAAGAAATGCACCTTCGATTAAGAAAGTAAACTAGAGTTATAGCTAGAAGGTGCATCAAGAGGCATCTAGCGGAATAACCTCGTACTGTTTTTGGTTTGGGCGGAATACTCAAATTCTCGGATATTTTGGATAGCATCTCGCGTCACAACGATATTCTAAAGGTAAAGTCCAACGTTACCAAAGCTTATTAAAAAGGTAGAATTGAAATAACTTTGGCTTGACCGAAAATGCTCATCCAATGAAATTCATTATAAAATCTATGATTACTTCGGGAGAAACAAGATCTAAACAAGAATATCGAATTGAATTCCGAAATATACTCCCTACCTTCGTCCAAAATATGTACTCATTAAAAGAGAATTTTATGGACCGTAACGTTTTAACGTGTACTTACCCATTAAATTCGATTCGAGACTCCAATTCTAACCCACATAAATTAACTGCACTTTTTTCCAACTGCGCATTTGGTTTTCCTTTCCAGATGACTTTGTGACATCAATAATAAAGTAGTTATTGATGTCACAAAGTCAAGGTTTTCCAATATTACATATACTGCTCAAATATTTTCTCACAAAAATCAACCGTCTCTATACCTAGAGTCAAGACGGCGTACAACCAAATCGTATGCAAAGTTCTAGATACCAAAGTTCTTCACAGCCTGTAATGATTTTATTTTTAGATTTCCCGTTCCTAATTTCCCGTTCCTAATTTCGATTTTATTTTTAGAATTGCTAAATTAAAAGAGTTGCATCGGCCTCTGAGTAACCCTGGCGCTCCATGCACTTCATTGGACCTTGACAATCATAAAAAATATGTCAAGACACAATTTTAAGAAACCCTTTAATTTGTTTCCTTTTGCTGTTTGGCGTTTCGTAGAGGGTAACAGCACAAAATTGGTCACATACGTACAGACGGAAAATATATTTTCATAAATGTTCTTCTATATGAAGAAGAGCTGGGCTGCTGGGCATGGGTGCTCTAAGAAAGTATACAATTAGTCTACAATGCTAATTCAAATCAGAATCACGTTTGCGGTAGGATTGATAAACTACTACAGATGGAATTATTTTTTTCAAAATTTGAATATATCATGAGTTAAACTACTATGTCGCTCTTAGCTGGGTTCACTGAGTTGGGCACCTTCTTTGACACCAGTGGCAGGCAATATACAGAGTGATCCAATAGTCGCGCGCATCGAAATAAAAACCAGATGACATTAAATAATTTGGTATAGTATTTACACGACACATGTATATTTTCACAACATATGCTAAAAATATAAAAGTTTCAAAGTAGCCGATGAAACTTTTCAACTATTACATTATTTATAGACAATCAATTTGCATGTGCGCGACTTTTTATCACCCTGTATTAAAGCTTTAGCTTCGAAACGCGTCAGCCATGTATTAAAGCTTTCCACTGTATCGTTTCATGCTTTTTATTTTATTTATTTCTTATATTTTTTATATTCTACTTTATATCTTTGTTACGCTTATAATTTACACATTTTTATAAAATTAGTTATATATTAAGCTCCAATTTATATTATTACAGCCAAATTATGTCCTAAATAGTTGCTAACTTATTATGTGGACCTAAAATTGATGTTTTTTTCAAGAGTCAGCTAAAGAATATTTTGGAAATAAATTAAAATCAGGACAATTAGATAAATAAAACATTAACAACCGTGTAGTCTCTTGGTAAAAGCATACAAATAATTCTGTGGCCCTACATGTTTATCATAGTATATAGCGACCCTTTAATTATAATAAATATCTACTGGACCTCAAGAAGAGTACGACTGCCATGTTACCGTGAACGGTCAGGCGACCCTACCCCATAAAAAAATTAAATGGAAGTGGCATAAGCACAACGCTTTAATGAATGCTTGCAGATCGTAATACATCTCTGTCCACTTGAAAGTACACGCGAGAAACGAGAGAAAGGAAGGCAGAAGGGGGAAAAAAGCGCCATTGTCAGAAGCAAAAGGTGAGTGCGCCGTGGCCTGCATTGTGTGTGAAAAAGCCCGGGAATGAGCGTAATCACGTTACATGCCTCGTTGTCTAGAAATGCCTGCGAAGGAAGACGAAGATAACACTACGGCTATAAATGCTGCCTGTCTTCGGTCAAGTGGCAAAACGGTTCGAGAGAGAGAGAAAGTGAGAGGAGGAGGAGGGAGACAACGACACGCTCACTCACTCTCTTACTCTCTCTCAGAAACTCAGAAACAAACACACACACACAAACACACACACACACACACACACACACACACACACACACACACACGCTGAGGCAGGCAGATGTTGATTTAGAGACAATGGGCGTGGATGGAAGGAAAAAGGTGGAAAAATGATAAGGCAAAAAATACATGAGGGAAAAGGATGAAGAAATAGGTTATTAGAAAGAAAGACGGCACAAGGAAAAATGGAACATACAACATAGAAATCCAAGAATCAAGAAGGATGTTGGTGGAAGACAAAGTAAGGCGCAGGAAAAACATACAAGAAAAGCAGAATAAATGCAAAATGAAGAGGTTGGTTGGAATGAAGAAAGGAACACAAAGAAGCAATAATAAAACTTTTGTCTTCATTGAGAAAACTTACATCTGAACATTTCCATTGCCATTTCTATTCTTAATTTCCCGTCTTATTAGTTCGAAGTTCTTCTTAATTTCGTGAAAAGTGAATTGAATGTTTACCTTCCTAATTAAGAATACATTTTAAAGAGGCAATGAAATTATTTTCTAAGTTTACCATTTTATTATATTTGTAACAACAAGGTCATCATCATTCCAATTAAACGATGAAGTGGCGAATTTCTCCCAAATCGTCGACAAAATTAAAAATTTCAAATGTAAGATTTATCGTTGGAATATTTTATAATAAAATGAATTCATAAGCGAACTTGCTTAATTCTAGTCAATGAAACATATGTTGTCCGAGAAGTTACAGATATAGTAATAACTACTGTATATTTTAGTGCGCTCCATTGTGGAGCTTGCCTGAAAGGAGATACGAAATTTGCCGCCAATCTAGGGTATTGCCCTCAACTTGTAAAGAATCATGTGGGAAACATATTACTTCGTTATTTACCAACTGTGTAGCTACATAGAACTGAGGCGCATAACGCCTAGAAAGAAGGATGTTAGAACTGATGCTCTGCAGTGAAGCATCGCCGCGTACAGGATATACAACAGGATAATCTGGAATTTCGTAATGAAATACTTCTACAATATACAGGGTGAGCACAAAGTCTTTACCTGATAAAGAAAATTAATAAAAAAAACTGTCATGTACATACATAGGGGTTTTGGTATGATCTCCATCTCAAAAAGTTTCTAAACTGCTGGTATGGGCCGAAGTGACTTAGGTGGCGCTAACATCGGTCATATTGAAAATGGCATCTATGAGAGTGAAAGCTTAATGCGGATTGGTGAATGTATCCATGCTAACGGAGGGCATTTTCAACATTTCATATAAGAAAGCTTTTGCAGGTGGTATGCTGGTGCGTTCTTTTCCTGTCTGTTGTTCACACTACACTGTACCTAGTGACTACAGTACAAGATCGAGTCTTGCGTTTGGAAGACCTTTTAAAAATATACAGCTTTTCTCTTCCAGGGTGGCGATGGATGTACATGATCGTTTATGTCTGTATGCTCTGCAATTCCATTAATCAAAGTGAGACTATTTACTACTTGTTAAACTTGTTTCCCATGAGTAATGTAATTAATGAAGAGTTGTAGGAAATGACTTCTAACATGGAAATAAAGCGTTTCCGAACCCATGTCCATATCACATGTTCTTCCTCTACACGTGAGGAATGTTTCCTGAAAGTTTGGTCGTACCTCTTTGTTACATTCTGTATATCAAAAATTATTAATGATTTATTAAACCCTATAAACATTATAGAGTGTCCCTAAATTTTGTATAAAATTTGGGAGGTGCTTACTGGCAGGAACACAAAAAATTAAAGAGCATATGTTCGGAAATGTATACGTTCGCCTCTCGGCGGATTTGAAGGTTCACAACGCCATTCTCTCGCCATTCTTTTTCATGAGACAAATGTCATTAACTTAGCGGTGCAAATGAACAAAACATTAATAACCATACTCAGTTCTGACGTCACAGCATCATCTTACCAACTGCAGCTAAAGTTGCCATTTAGTCTCTGACTGATGTACAAGGTGAGACCGGAAAATTCGGTGAATGACTTGGAAAAACAAAGAGGGGCAGGTATTTCAGATGATATTTTATTGTCCTTCAAAGTAAGCCCTGTTGGCCAGAATACACTTTTGATATCATTCGTACTATTGTTGCATGGCGCGTGAAAAAAAAATCACAGATACTGTTTGAAGTTTCCTCGTCACAGTCGTTTGAATATCCACAACGTCGAGGAATGTGTGTCCTTTCATTGTTGATTTCGACACGAAAGTCCTCGGTTGTTTACGGAAGCACATTCGTTGGGTCCGGCCGCAGTTTGTTGAACTGGAATTCTGGTGTCTTCTGCATGATAAGGCGAGACCGCACATCGCTAGAAACGTGAAGCAATTCCTCGAGCAAAATCAGATTCCAGAAGTTTACCCCCCCGTAATTTCCAGACCTGTCATCGCCCGACTTCTTTCCGTTTCCTCGTTTGAAATCAATAATGAAAGGACGCAGATTTCTCGACGTTCCGGAATTCAAACGGCTGCAAAGAGAAAACTTCAAGCAATGTCGAAAGAAGATTTTTTTTACAATCCATGCAACAGTTATACGAACGATGTCAAAATTGTATTGTGACCAAGAGGGCTTACTTGAAGGACAACAAAATATCATCTCGAAATACCAGTCCTTGTTTGTTTTTCCAAGTCATTCGCCGAACTTTCCGGTCTCACTTTGTATTCGACTGTTACACAGCTTTGAAACTGTGAAGGAAGCCCCCCGCGAAAGTATCCATTACCCTAAGTCTTAAAAAAATCACAACAATAGACTCAATTTTTTACACTGGAAAATAAAGTGTTTTTTGATGTACAATCCAAAAGCCGAGGACGCGGGTTCGACCCCGGCCGAGGAAGACGAGGATTTTTTCAAGGGGAAAATCCTGAGATCACGCACATCCTTTGGAAGGGAAATGAAGCCGTTGATCCCGTGTAGTCGTTTGCCGGCTGCACGTTAAAGAACCCTTGCGAGGCAAAATTTGCGGCCCCTATAGCGCCGTCCTGAAATGACCATGGCAGTTGAAAAGGACGTTAATACCTAACAAAACCAAACCAAACTATCCAAAAGCAAAAATTTACGATCACTAGATTTTTTACTTGCAAAACTTTTTTTATTTCAAAATTAACAATCAAAGACAAAACAAATCAATCTTATTTATTAACCATTAATTATTCGCATTTTTTTTGAAATATACTCATGTAAAAAAATATATAAAAATTTAAAATCACCCTCTTTCAGGTTCAAAAATTTACAATTACCTACAAAAAATATTTTCTTATGCAAATTATTTTCATTGAAACATTCAAATATTACTCGTACATGTAATGGAAGATATCCTTAAACTAAGAAATTTTTTGAAGCAAATCAGGTGATAAAAATGGGACGAAATAGAACTATACGTAAAATAATTAGAGAGCTAATTGTAAAAAATATGAAGAAAACACTCAACTAGACAGATTTTATAGAGTTAAATGTATGCCAGAGTGCATTAGCAATTATTTTGAAAAAATTCAAAGTAACAAGAAATTTGTTACCGATTAAATCTGGCTGTCCTAGATATACATCCAAAAAAGAAGAAACAAATGCCAAACAGAATATGGTTGTTTATTTGAATGATATGAACTCCTAGTGTATAACTAGATAATATAATAAATAAAATAAATGAAATAAAGTTCCTTGATGCAATCTTAAAGATGGCATGTTATACAGATGAATAGACAAGATTGCATAGCACATTCAAATTAGTCTAGAACACTTATGTTTTCCCCACTAGCCAAAAGTGTTTTGACCAGTGTTATCTAATTATAGACAAGGGGTTCACAACATTCAAATAAGCAAACATATTATTCTACTCCTGTTAATTTATGCTAAAGTTATAAAGTTATAATTAAAGTGAGGCAAAAGCGTCAGGTTGTAACACTTCTGAACTTACTAGAGAATGGAAAAACATGAGTGGTGTTGATGTATCAACTTCAACAACAAGGAGAAAATTGAACTTGGGTTCAGGGTGTTGCAAATATATACAGGGCAGTACTGCTGGGTGACCTATCCGCTCAGCTGCAGGCGCCGGTTCACAGCCGACGGCTGGGCGGCCGATTGGCAGAATGGAGGGAGGTGAAGGTGGCATGCAGCAGCCAGCAGCGTTCACCGTCAGGCAAGAGGGGAAGGGCGTTGGATTCCTCCACGGCCCTATCGAGTGGCTACCCCGCAACCCGGACCTAACCCTATGTGATTTTTTTTTGTGGGGATATGTTCGGGACAACGTTTACCGCCACGGTCTTCCTGTTGATGTCGCCGACCTGCAGAACAAACATCAGCCAGGCGATGGCAACAATCACGCCAGAAATGGTGGGAGGAATATGAGAAAACTTTGTGAAGAGGGTAGCTCTTTGTGCTGAGCAAGGTAGGAGTTTCTTTGAATATTTATTGTAATAAACTTGACAAAGGTGTGACACGTTAGTTTTCACTATTCTCCCCCACTCCTTCCAGGTTAACAAAATAAAATTTCCCAATTTTCATTTTATGTCGAGTCGGAGCCTGCAGTCGAGCGGGTAGACTACCCAGCAGTACTGCGCTGTATATATTTGCAACATCTTATACAACTTCTATGCAGCTAAGAAAAAACTTTGAGTCCTCTTCATATGAAAACAATTAGAATGGGCTAAAGATCACAGGTCATGGACTCTGGAAGATTAGGCTCATGTTGTATGGAGTAATGAATCGAAATTTTCTGTCTGTTATCGTGATGGAAGATACACACCATTCCTTAATGTTTAAAAAAGGCTGTCAAGGTTACAGAAGCACGAATTGGTATTGCCTTTGATGGTTTAATTTTAAAATAAAAAAAAATTTGCAAGTAAAAATTCTGATGATCGTAAATTTTTGCATTTGGGTTGTATATTTTCCGATATTATGACGAGGAACAAATTCAACAAAAAATTCTACAGGGGCATTAGTAAATTAAAGTGGTTTGAAAAAACAAGTCTATTTTGATGCAATGCGATTGTTGCCACAATTTCACCTCTGAGAATAAAGGGTATTTCTTTAGTGTGTGAGAATGATAAATTTGCCTTAATGACTAGTTTCGAAGACTCTTAAAAAGTGTCGTCTCCTTTGAAAACTAAAATCCGGAACAGATCTTAAATTCCTACTGGATGTATTTTGGTGTGATAGTCTTAAGTAAAAAATTAACAAAAACCTTTTTATAAACAGATATTTTTAACGAGAAATAAATTGTTTGCTCTTCTACAGTATTACATAAGAATGTTTCTTAGTTATCTCATTAAGACTTAGTCAAGAGTAAAATTCATTTAGATTTTTAACGGAAATTATTTATTTTATGAATGCTAATTTCATTCGCTGGTGATGTGTGCATTAAAACAAACTTTCACATTTTCAGAGGCAACGCTTGAAACAACCTCTGAAAATCAACTATGAAATGGTGATTTTCGTCCTTTCATAACCCTTTTCCTTCAAAAAATTTTCTTTTATTATTTCCAATTTCAGAGAATCGGATATAACAAACTACAACGCTGCAAATTTTGCTCTTTTTTCATTTATGTTTTCGTTTTTTAAAATCTAATAATGGCGTTTTCTTAGAAGCATTCCAAGGAAATGTTAATATTTTATGGCTAACATTTATCTCAAATTTTTGGCCTCCTCCTTATCTTAATGACTCGAGATAGCTTAAAACTTCAAGCAACCCGGGAGACAATCGCCTTACATTTACTATAAAAACTACTCTCTTACTCTGTAATCTCAGTAAGAATGAAGAACGTCCTCTTTTTTTTTATCAGTTTTATGCAGCTTCATTTATTTTTATTTACAGGCTTTAAATTCTAATCTATAATATTAAAAAAGAAAGAAGTTATAAGGACAAATAAAAACAATTTAGAAAAATAACCATAGAGTTCTTAAATTTGAAACTAGTTTTTTTTTTAATTTTGGATTTTTAATTTTTTTTTTTGAAATTTTATGTTTGAAAAAATTCAGTTCAAAAAAATTCTCTTCTATGCGAAATAATATTAAATTGGCGAATTTTTTTCCAAATGTGTTTTTCTCTATTGTTCGCAGAAGTGCAGGGTGATTCAAAGTCCTGCAACCCAAATTTCCATTCCGGTACATCTTCTATAAAGATAGTATACAGTTTGAAATTTACGCTGTACAATTTGAAATTTCTACAGTTTTGAAATTTACGCTGTAGAAATTTCATTTCATGCATGATAGATAACGTTATCAGAAAGGACAATCATGTGCCACGTGATAATTTAACATTCAATTTAAAGTACAACAAACGGCGTTTTCATTTGGATTTGTATTTAAAAACTAATTCCCTCAAAAGAGCTCTCAGTCTCAAAGTTTACTGTAAATCACGATTAATATGAATAATAAAATATAGGCATCGTCAATTTTGTTCAGTAAAATATAGAAAGCGTCAAGCTTTTTTTTTTTTTTTTTTTGTTCAAGAGGCGAAACAGAAAATGTGGGTTGCAGAACTTTTGAGTCACTCAGTGATATTTTTTTACCATCATATTATAAAATATTCCAAGTTCCCTTCCCTCTTTTCACATGGTCTATCACAAAATCTTGATGGACTTGGTATCTGATGGGGCAATTGAGATGATAGATTATTCCGGGGTTTTAACTTGTGACTTATATGTTAGTGTTAATATATTATTTTTATGGGGTGTATTCATACTTACAAGGGAATCCCAATGCCTACCCAAAAGCAAAAATTTACGATCACCAGAATTTTTACTTGCAAAACTTTTTTTTATTTCAAAATTAAACAATCAAAGACAAAACAAATCAATCTTATTTATTAACCATTAATTATTCACACACGAAAAAAATTGATGAAAAGTACGCCTAAAAATATTAAACTTTAAACTTTTCAAAACGAATGCAAAAATTTAGAATCACCCTCCCATCAGATTCAAAAACTTATAATCAGCTACAAAAAACACTTTCTTTTGCAAATTATTTTTCATTAAAGCTTTAACATATTACAGTCTTACATGTAATGGGGAGTTATACCTACACAAAGTCAAGTTAGATTTGCATCAAGCATTTTCTTTCTAAAGTGATGAATAAAAATGGGACGAATTAGAACTATAAGCAAAAAAAAAAATATATCAGAAGTTAACTATTTGAAAAAAAACAACAAATCAATTACATAGTTAGATTTCTAAAGAGTTAAATGTGTACCAGAGTGCTGTAGCAACTAGTTTGAAAATTTCAAAGAGAAAGGAAATTTGTTATCAGCTAAACAAGCTGGTCCTCCTAGAAAGGCATCCAAAAATAAGACGATAAAATGCTAAACAGAATAATTAAAGTGAAGAAAAAGCGTCAAGTTGTAACCTCTGAATACAATGGAAAAACATGAGAGGTATTGATGTATTAATTTCAACAACACGACGGAGGATACCAGAACTTGTGTACCACTATTATGCAGCTAAGAAAAAACCTATGCTGCGTCATCGCCAGGTCATAGATTCTGGAAGTTGCATAGTGATGAATCGAAATTGTCTGCCTATTAGGGTAATGAAAGGAAGAGTCATTCGTGAAAAACATGAAGCATATCCTCCTGAAACTTCAAAAAAGACTGTCAATTTTCCAGAGACTATTATGGTCTGGGGTTGTACGAGTGCAAATGGAATTGGTGCACTCAAGTTAATAAATGGAACAGTGAATGCATCTGACTGTCAAAAAGTTCATCAACAATGCTTGTTGCCTTCATTGGTTCAATTTCTTCATGATGACCATTGCAAATTTCAGCACGATGGGCCAACTCCTCACACTTACCAGTAAAAAAAAAAACAATAAAATGGTTGCAAGATAACACATTATTGTTCTACCTCGGTGGCCTCCTAAAAGTCCAGATCTTTCAGTTATTGAAAATTTGTGGGGCATAATGAAGAAGGCAGAAGAAACCTCGTACAAACGATGAATTAAATAAGATTGTTTTGAAGATGTGAGAGAAAATCCCACCTCGACCGTGTGCGAACTTAGTTTCCACCATGAGTGATCGCCTAGAGGCTGTAATCGAAGCTAATGGAGGAAATACAAAACACTGAACTTAAATTTTTGTACCTAATGAGAAGGTGATTGTAAATTTTTGCATTATTTTGAAACGTTTAAAGTGTAAATTTCCCCCCCCCCCCCCTAGATGTGCGTTTCAACAAAATTTTTGTGCTATTTACAGTGGTTAATAAATAAGATTAATCTGTTATGTTATTGATTGCTTAATTTTGAAATAAAGTTTGCAAGTAAAAATCCTGGTAATCGTAAATATTTGCATTTGGCTTGTAAGTAGCATCAATGCATAAGAAAAACTTGGTAGAAATGGAGATTGGTTTGGCTTGTTTGGTATTAACGTCTCTTTCAAGTACTTTGGTCATGTCATATGAGAGCGTTATAGGGGCCGCAAATTTTGCCTCCCAAGGGTTCTTTAATGTGCTGTCGGCAAACGGCTACACGGGACCAACGGCTTTACTTCCCTTCCGAAGGAAGTGCGTGATCACAGGATTTCCCCCTAAAAATCCTCGTCGTCCTCAGCCGGAATCGAACCCGCGTCCTCGGGCATCAGAGGCGATCATGCAACCACTGAGCCAGCAAGGCCGATAGAAACGGAGATAATTTGATAGAATAATGTGATGATATTAATGTGATATTACACTAAAAATTAAACATCCATTTAATATGTGCTAAAAAGGTCAAGTCATTCTTATAAAGCGATTTTCATTAAAGTTTAAAATGTTAATATGCATCGAACGTAGTCTTAAAGTGAGCTGATTTCACAACCAAAACATAGGGTTGTCGGAAAAGTGACGTATTTATTCTGTTTTTCAAAGGTCAGAATAAACAAGTGGAAGTCTGACGACGCAAAATCAGGCGAATGTGGTGTGTTACCACATCCAAGATCCAATAAATTCTGACGAGTTATCAAACTTGAATGTTGTCTGACGTTATCATGATGTAATAATTCGTTTAAGATTAACGAGCTTCATCAAGGGATTCGTTCAAACTGTCCAATTGCCGACAGTGACACATTCGAATGTGTTGTTTGATTCCTTAGTAGGATGTCGAAAAACATGACACCTTTAAAATCCCAACGCACAGAGAGCATAACCTTCCTCTGATGAATGTCTGCTTTCATATCGGTTAAAGCGAATCATCACGTCGGGACCAAGAGCGTTTGCGAACAGCATTCTTGTAAACCACCCACATCCCAGCAACTTTTATCAATCGTTTCAAAAAAGAATAGTTTTTCTAACGTTTAATGAGCTTATTGCAGATGTTTATATGCGCCGTCAAATTAACTTTTTTGAGTTTATGAGGAACCCAAATATCGAGCTTACTTACGTATCTCAGCTTCTTCAGGTAGATATGAACGTTTGAATGATGGACGTTTAATATTTCTACAATCTCTCTTGTCTAGTAAAGTGAGTTTGGCTCGATCAATGCTTTTATTTTGTCGTCATCAAAAATGTGTCATGACTTTTCCGGCACCCAATAGTTTGTACGTTAATGCAGCAGTGTGAAAAATGTCGAAGTTGACTTCTAACAGGCTCGACTTCCACAACGAATGATGGGAACTAAATAGGATTATAAGCCGATGATTGCACCATCGAATAAGAATAAAAATGATAATTCATTTTGAAGGCACCGATTATTTGAAAAGATGCTATCAACTCAGACTCCACCATTTATGAACGATCGAGTGTTTTTATGTAAACTTTGTCTCGTTTTAAATGCAATACCATTAATATATAACCTATCGAATCTATGATAGTAGATAATGAATTAATGTATCTTAATCTCGAACAACTTATAACGCGAACTCTAATAATTCAATCTTCCAAAATTTGATTTTATAAACTGCCTTTATTAGATTTTACAAATTTTACCGAAGCTAAATAAAAAAGAGTTCAAGAAAGGTGCAACAATTAGATTACAGCTCCCTCATTTGAATTTTACAACAAAATTTGCCTTTTCCATTTATTATCAATAATGAGCGACCATTCGAAGACGATGGGCAACACGTAACGGGCGGAGAATAAAAGGGGTGACGAAAGAGAATAGAACACGGCGCACTCCCCATGCAGATTTTGATAAAAAGGTTTTGATAAAAGGTACACTTTTATCCTTGTTTCCAGTTTATGATAATAAAAAGTTCATTGTAACAACAAGTTCAAATATAATTATTCTGAATCCTGTAAACAAAACTCAATGCCCTGATTTTTGATAAAATCTAACATTAGCTTGCTTCATAATCATCGCTCGATTCTGACACAAAAAAGCAATAACAGATAAAGAAATATTTTATGAAAAATATCTACACTCGGCAGCGATATACCGTAACAAAATGATTTCAACGTAAAAAAGCCTAACATAACAATAGGGTAAGAAATTGCTGACGAACCTTATGCCCTCAAAAGTAGTCTAAATTACGAAACATATGAAAGTCTGATTGGGCCAGCTCTAGTGAATACGCCGGTGGGGAAGAACCCATGATGATATCAGAACCACATGTGGTTGTATTTCATGATGAAGGCTTGAACAAATGTTTCCGTGATTCACTTAATTGAGTCGCTGCCTGCTGTCATAAAGCACCCAATTTTCATCAATGTAAGGATCCGATGCAGATGAGATGAAGGAGTCGCTAGCTTCATGTCTTAACCTATACAATAAATGGTTTAGGGTAAGGATGCTTTCCGATTTGCGAATCGGGAGCCTGCTCTACCGATGGAAATGCTTGGGGGCTTCATGAAAGTCCATATGGTACCTCAATTGGTAAGAGAAATGCCAGCGATAGGCATAGTTCGAGTTCAGGTCGCGGAATATTTCCTTCCCTTTTCTATTTATTATTGCTGAATAATGGCAACATAGTGCCAAAATGCACATTTAAGATAATTTATCAATTCGTTATGTACACTGAAAGACCAAATTATTAGAGACACCTCTTACAGATGTGTCTCCCAGTGACACACAAACAATGGAATAGGCCGAAGCGGTGTATAAAAGGGGTGCATTGGATCACAAGTTGCAGTCAGCAGCAGAAGTGTACTGAATATGGGTAAATCCAAGGATTTGACCGACTTTGAACGAGGTATGATCGTTGGAGCTCGACGGGACCAGTTGAGCATTTCGCAAACCGCGAACCGTCTCGAGTTTTCCTGTGCAACAGTGTCAAGGGCATTCCGTGAATGGCAGTTATCCCAATAGCAATCTCCAACAAACAACTCCGGACGAAACTGGGCCGCGGATGAACGAGGCCAACGGCGACTGGCACGAATCATCCACAGCAACAGGACGGGAACAGCCCAACAAATTGCATTGCAGTTCAATGAGGAAGCATCCCAACCCATTTCGGAGCACACGGTGAGGCGCACCTTGCACCGAGCTGGGTTTAAAAACAGGCGGCCAGTACGGGTACCGTCGCTGTCACCGCAAAATAGGAAAGTGTCTGTTACGGGCACACAGGCATCGCCACTGGACACTGGATGAGTGGAAGAAGGTCGCCTGGTCCGACGTATCGCAGTTCCTACTTCATCATGCGGACGGCAGACTGCGCATCTGGCGCAGACAGCACAAGGCCATGGACCCATCCTGTCAGCAGACAACCCTACAGGCGGTTGGAGGAGGAGTGCCTTCTCTTGGGACACACTGGGTCCTCTGATATACGAAGACACATCCCTGAATGCGACACACTAACCGAGCATTGTTGCCGATCACGTTCACCCATTCATGATGACTGTGTTCCCTGGTGGTGACGGACAGTTTCAGCAGGACAATGCTCCGTCACCGTGCTCGAATGGTCTTGGACTGGGTCGGGGAACATGACGCGGACTTCCACATGCTTCAGTGGCCAGATCGGTCGCCCGATCTCAACCCGATCGAGCATTTATGGGATGAAGTGGAGAGAACCATCCGACGCTTTCCCACACTACCATCCAACCTGCACCAATTACGGGACGCTGTGATGTCAGCCTGGGCTGCTATTCCTCCGCAACTGTTTCAACACCTTGTTGAATCCATGCCAGCGCATATTAGGACAGTTCTCGCCGCTAAAGGAGGCGCAACACGCTATTAACAGGGTGTCTCTAATAAATTGGTCTACAAGGGCAAATCAGAAAGTCTTGGCCCCTATTTTTTATTAGCCGAAGTAAGGTACATTACAGATATACATACTATTATACGTACCTTATGTTATTTTTCGACATAGCGCCATACCGGTTCAGACATTTGTCCCATCGCAGCACTAAATTTGAGATGCCCCTGTGGTATAATTCTTCCGGCTGACTGTGGAATCACCGTCGGACTGCTGTCTTGGCTTCATTGTTGCACGTGAATCGCTGTCCTGCTGGGAACTTCTGATTTCTGTTTGCGTGTTATGTGTGTGTATGTGTGACTTTCAACGGTAAATGATATCAAAAATCAAATAATTTTCTAGTTGATGATATTTTGGACTATTTGATTGATTATATCTTCAATGTGTGACTTTCAAAATAACATCACAAGATTCCACATTGAAGACATCAAAATGCAAGTAAATTAATTTAAGAAAAGAAATAAAATTATTTTGCCATTTATTTGACAGCTTCATATAAATCAAAATTTAAATATTTTAATTTAATTTAATAACATAAGAGATGCAATTAAATTTTAGGTTTTTTTGGTTTTTGTGTTGAGGGTCATTAAAATGTTATACATCAATAATATTTATAATAAATTCCACCTCAACGTTTCAAATTGATCAATGTCTTTTTATGGTTATATCTAGAAAATAAGCGAGAATAAATTGCAATTAAGTGACTTCTGGTTCGTAAATTTTCAAAAAAATATGCAGGAACTTAATAGAAAATACAGAGTTTCTAAATGTTATAATTTCTCTTTTTTGTATCATTGATTTGGTATTGTAATAATGCTGAATTGAGAAGTTATACGTAGCAAGTGGAATAAATAATAGTAAATCAGCAACTGGAAAGAAAATGAATAAAATTTTCCAATCCGCTTTAAAAAGGAGACACGCACATAAAAGATACAAGAGAAAATGTTAAAAACTATAGAATTGAGGAGAAAGAAAAGGAGAACAACAGAAAGAATTAGTCTGGAGAAAGCTGCGAGCCAATTCTGCTCTTTGGCGAAAACCTTCTAAATAATGCAAACGAATTGTAGAAACAAGGCTGCATAGGAACTAGATAGAAGATTGAAGAGGAGAATATTTTTTTTCCTCTGCAAATGGAGCAAAAGTGCGAGAGAAAGTAAGAATAGCAAAAGAAAAACGGAAAGACGACGGGCAAAAGAAACGAACGAGAAATTCCTCCTCTCATTACCGGAGGCCGATTTACCTTGGCGCCCGTGCAATGTTTCCCGGTCCCCTTAGGAATGGAAAATACGTTAATGAAATTTTTGCCAAAAGAAGACACCCTATTGTTCACTTAAACCTTCATGATGGATTAACCTTTAGAACTTTTCACGATTCCTTTCTTTTCTGCAATAAAGTTCTAGAGCCAAAAAAATAGGGGAAAAATACAAAGGTAGAGTTATTCTTAAAGTCCTTCCACCATTTCTCGAACGACGCTTTGCAATGAATCACTTAATGTCTGATGTTGTTCCATTTTGTAACCTAATTTTTATTTATATAGCTGACATTTAGAGTACGGGGAACATTAAAAGGTATAACAAACACGTGGGTACTTACTCAATTGCGTTGCAGCTACCAATCACCTTTGGTGTTGTCTTCCCAAAGATTAACTTTCTCTATACAAGATGTAATAAAAAGAGTAGGCTGGCTATACGTAGTTTGTTTCTATGACTAAAAATAAGCCCTAAAATATGTTTAAAAATAGTTTCTTGGAGAATTATACCCACATGATGTAATTTGTTTAACGTGGCAGTTAGATCTCGCGATCTCAATCCTACAGATTTTTAAGTATGACAGGGGAGGGAGCATATCACATCTACACTACTGTTTATAAAAATCGCAACACCCTGATGGAATAGCCCAATCTGCATTAAATTTGGAGCATTTGCATATCATGGGTCAGAAAAGAAACCATTAGATTTTCAGGTCAATACAATGCATTTTATTGTCACATTAGTATCGGGTGAAACCACCCTGGGATGCAATTACAGCCTCTAAACGTCGTGGCATTGAGTCAAACAAGCTCTGAATAAGGGCCTGGGGAATGTCCTGCCATGCTCTGTCATTCAGCTTGCCACTGTTGGTGTTGATGGGCCCATTGCAACCTGAGGCGCCGGTGGTTTTGAGTCAAAGGAATCCGCAACAATGGTACTCGTGCCATCAATCCTCTGGAAATCAAACGGCGTCGTACAGTGCTAGCAGACATTGTCCTGCCTACTGCAGCACCCCACTGTTGTGCTAACACTGTGGAAGTGGCTGTATGATGTGCTACACACATGCGATAGATGTGTCTGTCATCTCGTGGTGTCGTCGTGCTGGGTCTTCCTGAGCCTGGTCTTCGGTGTGCCCTGTTCTCTTCGCTCCACTGCCTCCATGCACGCATAATTGTCATTGCATTACGTCCTACACGAGCAGCAATGTCATGATACGACCATCCTGCGTCATGCAGACCAATTATGCGTCCTCTTTCAAAGTCTGTCAGCTGTTGATATGGTACCCTTCGTCGTCGTCGAGGCATGGTGTTCTTTGAAGCAATTACTCTGAAAATCTAATCATTTATACTCTGACCCATTGTATGCAAATATTGCAAATTGCATATGGATTAGACCATTCCATCAGGGTGTTGCGATTTTTATAAACAGTAGTATATTATTAAGTAGCGGAAGAATGGAACACTTATTGGTTTCACAATGTCTGTCTGTCCGTCTGGTCCCTTTCATATTTTCTACATTTTTTGACGTAGAAGGTTGAAATTCAGAATGTAGTTTACCAAGGGCATGTCCTATTTCATAATAAATTTGGTGTTGATTGGTGCACTGGGGTCGGAATTACGGGGGTGGGAGTTAGAGGTGACAAAAGATCTACGTGGTATTTACATATATAAAAGAGTGAAATTCGGTATGCAGATTCCTCTAGGCTACATCTACATTACTATGAAGTTTGGGTCAAATTGTTCCTGTGGGGTGGGAATTGTGGGGGTGACAGTCACTTGATGTTTAGAACTATGGCAACATGTGGCATGTGATATATCATACGTTCGGAAATGATGAGAAAGGAAAGAAAATACGAGCTTTTTACATTTTCTACGTATTATGTTCGAGGAAATAAATTTTTTGATTAAAAACTTGGGGAGAGGTAAAAAGTGCAGATGAAGGGGTAAATAGATGATCTTCAGACCCCAATATCTTCCACACGACATATTATTATTTCTTTACAGTTCACTGATACACTCCTCGCTCTGTTTCTGTATCATTTTCTGGGGATCCTCCACTTCATAATTTGACTAGATCCCTTAAACTACAAAAATGGTTCTTTCGTACTCTCTTAAACGCACACATGCCATATTCTGTTTCTCAATATTGTATTCTATTCCATATCCCAACTATATATATCAGATCTACTCGTATACAAGGCTATCAACCATCAACTACGCTTATCTTCTCTTAATATTAGTAAGCAACTTGATAAACATAGTTCTTCAACCCGTAATGCAGTCGATATATGTCTACCAATAGCTAACTAATTATTTGCGACGGTGCATATCTTACATTGGTATTAAGTACTGGGCCCAATTACCTTTGGAAGACCGTTTTCTACCGTCATAGAGCTTTCAAGAAAGTGCTGAAAAGTTTTGCATCTAGCAATATCATACTATAATATCTCATATTCAAATCACGGATAATATTTGCTAGCAATTGTATATCTCACTTGCTACCAAATTCTCCGGTTTGTTAATTTGCCCGTACTAATTACTCTACAGCAATGTTTTAACTACTATTATATCATTGCTTTCATTTTGTAAATTTCGGGCCTTATATTATATCTATCTTGTACTATTTTTTTTCATTGTATATTTTGACCCGATCATCTTTCTCTAGTTATATACAGTCTGATCCGACATATTATTTAATTTTGTTTAATGTTCTATTAGCGCTGCTTACAATTTACTCTTTTTGTCATTAACCTTTTATAATAACTGTAAATTTTATATTGTAGTTTTTCTGAATGCCCCTGGAAACCTACTTGTCGGTCTCCACCATCCCGGTCCCCGGATATGCACTCTTATGTATTTAATTTACCAATCTTAATCTATCTATATATATAAAGAAGGATGGTATATCCAATTCTATCGAGTTATAAGCAAAAAAGAATTGGTAGAGCCCCAAAGGCATTGATGATATGATCATTAGATTAGGCTTACTTTAATCTTACTCAAAAAACAAAAATGCTGTGTAGTGTATTCTACGAGGGTGGGCTGCAAAGTAATGCCTCCATGGCTGTAACTTTTTTATTTTTTAACCGATTTTCAAAATTCTTTTTATATCTGATACTCACATTTCTCCTCTATGTAATGCACTATTCCCTTTTCGACATAGTCCCCATCCCTTTCCACGCACTGTACCAACGCGTGACTAGTCGGGTGAACCCGTCGGAGAGGAATTCCGGGGTTGTCGTCGACACGAGGATTGAATGGCAGCTTTGGATCCTCTTCTGCAGCACGATAACGCCCATCCGCACACGATCGCCACACATCAGAGGGGGTTGCAGCGCCTACAGTTCAAAGATGAAAAACTGCAGTTCAAAAATGAAAGACTTTGCACCTTGCGACTTTCACCGCTTCCCAAAGAGGAAAGAGCACCTTAAGGGGCATGAGTTGCGTTCTGACGACGAGGTGAAACCTGCCGTTCGGTCTTGGTGTCGACAACAACCCCGGAATTCCCCTCCGACGGGTTCACCCGACTAGTCACGCGTTGGTACAATGCGTGGAAAGAGATGGGGACTATGTCAAAAAGTGAACAGTGCATTACATAGAGGAGAAATGTGAGTATCAGATACAAAAAGAATTTTGAAAATCGGTTCAAAAATAAAAAAGTTACAGCCATGGAGGCATTACTTTGCAGCCCACCCTCGTAGAATACACTACACAGCATTTTTGTTTTTTGAGTAAGATTAAAGTAAGCCTAATCTAATGATCATATCATCAATGCCTTTGGGGCTCTACCAATTCTTTTTTGCTTATAACTCGATAGAATTGGATATACCGGTGCATGGGTTAATTTTGCCTTCGAACTTTCCACGTATACGTTTTTGATCCTCAAAACATAAATATCACAGGAACATCATAAAGATCAACCATTTTGCACGCGTACAAGATGATGAAGGATGCCTGTGGCCGTTCCACAGGAAACATTCAAATGTGGATAATAAAGAACGACCCCAGAAGATATAATTTACCAACTATCAATGAGGTAACGGCAACGTTTGAACCAACCACCATTTGAGCGAGATTTATGTGTCTATCCAAGCACGGGGAACAACTGACAACGTATGTCGATTTTGAGTCCGAACTGTGATCCAATGACTGGAAGATGAAATTCAGGATCACTGAAGCGACGAAAGTCAGCAGGTTAGCCTTCTACTCCTATAAACTGTACGAAAGGCCAGAACTGTTTAATCCGGTGTTGCACGCGGGGAAACTTACTCAGCAGTATATTGTGGACGCGTTTTAAAAATTGAAGGAGACCGGCTACAATGGGTGAAAGAAAATCAGAAGACTTTGAGAGTGGAGGCTTACCACTTGGCTTAATGGATTTCGTTCACAATCAGGCTGATTACTTTAATATGAAAGCAGGAAAGATCTGTGTTCTACCTATGCCATTTACCGGGAGCAAACGCGCATTGCAGCAAAATACTAAGATGCAATGGCCATGGTGCCCAAGTTCAGGAAACCAGATCTTTTCATCACATTTACATGCAATCCAATTTGGACTGAAATAACGGAACAGCTGGATCCATATAAAACTTCGATGCATAGACCCGACATCGTCGCGAAGTCTTTGGTTGAAATTGAGGGTATTTGTCGACAACCGGACTAAAAACTCGGTGCTGGGAAGGTGGCGGCATAGGTGAACGTCATTGAGTTCCAGAAAAGAGGTTCCAGAATTAGTTAAGACAAACCAATATACCTTTTAAATTGAATGATTCTCAAAGGCATTTATTTGAATGTATCCATTTCTTCCAAGAATACCTATAATCTCAAAACACAAATTTCACAGGCTGTAAGCCTGCCTGCCTTGCCTCTAGTTCATGGTTATGGCAAGGCATATTAATGAGAAATATCTCATGACCAACAGTGCAAGGCAGAGTTTGTGCAACAATGCTTGTCAACAATGGTATTAACATGCAATTCACAAACATTCTGCATGGACCAACAATATATATCTCATGACCAACAATGCAAGGAAAAGTTTCTAACAATAGGTATCAGCAATTGTCTCAACACGCAATGCACCAACACTCTGCAAGGATCAACAGTATATATCTCATGACCAACAATGCAAGGCAAAGTTTGTGCAATATAGATAAGTTTCAATTTGTAACAATGTATAGAATACCTGTTATTCAGGCTTTTCTTAGAGAAGAGAGTTCTTAGTACTTAACAATTTCTTGAAAATCTTTAAAAATGATCAGTAACTGGAGATAATGGAGAGTTAGCAGACTATTGGGGAAAGACGACAGAGGAAGCACTCCTTTTGCTCCGTGCTGTATTGAGCAAATGTTAAGCAAGTGAGTAGAAGAATCGGCGACGCTAGACTGCACAAAGTGATGCACGGTCAAGTTTTGCTTCAAGACATCGAGAGAAGAGTGGGAATTGCAACAACATCAAGTGTACATCTAAAGTAAGATTACGTGATTAAGAAATTATTTAGACTAGCAGCGGCATACATGGAGAGGTCCATCCATTGTGAGCATTTAAAAAATTTTTTTTTCGAATTTTCATTAATAATTTTTACTGAATTAATTTTTACTGAATTATTGTTTTAAGATATTGCAAAATTTAATATTTCCTAAAACAACATTATTACTATATTCTGTGTGAATGTGAATATTTTGGAAACTGAGATGCTGATAATGCGATGATTGAACGTTTGTTTCCAAGAACTATTAATAATGAGCATAAAATGATAATGCAGTGACAGGACATAAATAAGGCAGCGTCTATTGAAGAGGCAAAGGAATCACACTGTCTCCCTTCAGCTCCCTATCAAACGTCCAGACGACTCTCAAAAATTTGTGTGTCTGGCAAAGAAAGAGAAAGAACGGATATTGGTCAGAGAAACTCTGCAGCTAAAAGAGAAAAGGCTATACGGGCATTGGAAACATTTGAACAACGGGAGTTTCGAATAGAGTAAGAGGGAGCTTCTACGTCAAGGGCAAGAAATAGTTGGGTCCAAAGAATCTTTTGTTGTTCCCCGGTAGTGAAGATGGACATTGTTTTAATCTGAGGCAAATCAAGAAGAATTTAAATAAAGTCCCGATATATCACCTGGAATTCCTGTTTTTCCGATTTTTCATAGAATGAATAGTCCCTTCGTTCTGTGTTCTATCGATTGAGTTATTATTTAACTAATTTGGAGTTACAGTTTAACTTTTTGAGATTGTTCTGTTTACCTACAAGTGTAATTATCCCGGGCAACGCCGGGTTCTCTGCTAGTAATAAATAAATAAATAAATAAATAGGTAGGTACATGTCGGAGATCTCTGTTTCCTTCATCAGTGAAAAACAACAAGTTGAAGAAGAACAGAGCTCCGAAATGTACATAGGAGGTTTTATTTTAGACAGATTTCTGTCTCGTAAATTTCATTTATGTGGAATTGTGGTTTCTTTCTTTCTTTGTTGTTAACTTTATGTCCACAGTTTTGGCTGTTTATATATTTAATTAGATAACTTACATTACGGTATCTCCCCCCCCCCTCCACACACACAATTCATCACATTCTACTGGGATACCATATAATTTCTTACGAAATAATAAATTCTAGGATTTCGGAGAATTACACCATAGTCAAATTCTTCTTACGAACTTGAACCATAGCCTTAATTTTGGACCATATTGTACTAAGAACATGTGTGGACCAATAAATTTTATGTTGTTCGATAGTTATTAATGAATTACAGTGTTGTAAATAGGCATAAAGAAAATACTTAATAAACTTGCAATTTGAAAAAGGATATTTACTGCGCGCAATCTTTTTTGGAGGTGCTACTAAATCTTCCTTTGCTATAAAAGTCGATTTTATTAAGGCCTTCTTTCGAGGATTACGCGTTGTTTTAGCAAATTTATATGTCATTCGCCGATTTTATTCATTTTATTTCTTCTAAAATGAAGTAGCTCAGTAGCTCATAAATTTGAACTGACTGCTCTGATAACTCTTTCAGACAAAATTCCAGTGTGTAAGGATAGAAAAGATTTTACTACATAATATCTTAAGCGTGCAGATTTTATGTGTCGGTTTCAATTTTAAAGCCGATCTTTAACAGCCCTAAGATTACTCAAGCGGAAAATTACATTTTTCTAAATAAAATATTTACCATCTTATACACTGAACGACCAATTTATTAGAGACACCTCTTACGGAAAATGGATCAGCCTCCCAGTGACACCCAAACAATCGAACAGGCCGAAAGCGGTGTATAAAAAGGATACATTGGATCACAAGTTGCAGTCAGCAGCAGAAGTGGACTGAATATGGGTAAATCCAAGGATTTGACCGACTTTAAACGAGGCATGATCGTTGGAGCTCGACGGGCGCAGTTGAGCATTTCGCAAACCGCGAACCTCCTCGGGTTTTCCCATGCAACAGTGTCAAGGGTAATCCGTGAATGGCAGTTACGCCAAAAAACAACCTTCAACAAACAACTCCGGACGAAACAGGGCTTTGTGGATGAACGAGGCCAACGGCGACTGGCACGAATAATCCACAGCAACAGGATGGGAACAGCTCAACAAATTGCAGCGCAGTTCAATGAGGAAGCATCCCTACCCATTTCGGAGCACAAGATGCGGCGCACCTAGCACCGACCTGGGTTCAACAACAGGTGGCCAGTACGGCTACCGTCGCTGTCACCGTAAAATAGGAAAGCGTGCCTGCTATGGGCACACAGGCATTGCCACTGGAAGGCAGACTGCGCATCTCGCGCAGACAGTACGAGGCCATGGACCCATCCTGTCAGTAGACAACCATACAGGCGGGTGGAGGAAGAGTGCAGGTCTGGGTGTCTTCTTTTGGGACACACTGGGTCCTGTGATATCCACAGAATCCCTGAATGCGACACACTACCTAACATTGTTGCAAGATCAGGTACACCCGTTCATGATGACTGTGTGGCCTGGTGGTGACGGACAGTTTCAGCAGGACAATGCTCCTTGTCACCGTGCTCGAATGGTCTTGGACTGGTTCGAGGAACATGACGCGGACTTCCGCCTGCTTCAGTTGCCAGCTCGGTCGCCCGATCTCAACCCGATCGAGCGTTTATGGAATGAAGTGGAGAGAACCATCCGACGCCTTCCCATACTATCGTCCAATCTGTACCAATTACGGGACGCTGTGATGTCTGCCTGGGCCGCTAGTCCTCTGCAACGGTTTCAACACCTTGTAGTATCCATGCCAGCACGTTTTCAGACAATTCTTGCCGCTAAAGGAGGCGCAATATGCTATTAGCGGGGTGTCTCTAATAAATTGGTCGTTCAGTGTATGAGATCTGTCTAAAAGGTATGTGACCTTATATTTTACCGCAGAAAGTTACAATAATAAGAGGGTCCGTCAAATAAAAACGCTCGAAAGCTTGTAGCAGTGAGCAAGAACATGGCCAAGGAAAACCAAAAGGTAGTTTAGTAGTAGAGCCATTGTTAAATTAGGTTATGGCGAGGGAGTTGCCCAAGCAAGAACAACAAGCAAGTCATTCGGTCTTTGACGGCGGAGGAGCAGTCGTCAGCCGAAATTCCGAAAAATTGCCTCAGTGACTCTGAACGATTTCGTTCGGGGCGAAGATCTTTGGAGGACAACCCGAAGCAAAGTCATGTTGACCATCTTCTTCGAACACCGAGGCCCACCTGACCTTCAATAGGTCTAGCAATAATGTAATCTTCATGGTTTCCATCTTTGATTTTAACAATCATTGGTTTTTCGTTTGTTTGGCAAATTCTACGCCTTTGTGGTACTGTTGATTCACCGTTTAACCTTCTAGTATGAATTCCTTGTGAATAATATCCTCCCAGTCGAAAAAATGACAAGCATCGTCTTCAATCCGAGGATCGTCTTCAATGTCTTTTCGCCCATCACGAAATCGTCCAAACCAACGGAAAACATTTGAACGGGACAATACTTGATCCTCATAAGCTGCATTTACCATCTCAAGGATTTCTGTCGCCTTTTACCGACTTTAAAACATAACTTAACCGCTACTCTCGAATCTATGACGAGCACATGTGACAGAACTCTGTTACCGGTCTGTACTACACATAGAGACACGTTGAAACTTATTGACATTACACGACAAAGCATGCCGTGACCTTTTGCTAACTGTTTTCATCATCGCCCGATAGATAGCACGCATGACATTTGAACAAAAAAATTCAGTCTTAAAATTTAGCAGACGCACTCTGTCCTAACTATAAAACCTATCATCTGATACTAGGCGAAAACATAAAACGGACACATTAGTGGAGACTGCTAAAATATGCGAAAATAACTGCCTGGCTAAAAATGTTGAACAGATCAAAAGATTTATTCTGTTTATTGCTTGGAAATCAATCGTTTCAAGATTAATCAACCGTTTTCGAGAACGTGGATCAATTGCAGGTTTCGTTACCTATCGCTTGATGACGGCGCACAATCACCGTGTCAGAGATTCAACATCTTTGTGGATCTTCTTCTACGTCTATTTTGTCCAGTGATCCAGTAATTTTTCGACCAGATCCTGCAATGATGCAGAGAGAATGGAACCTCTCTGTACGCGCCTCTCCAACACATGGCAAGATTCAGATTGAGATTTTTTGGGGGGGCCAATTGATGTAATGAAATGACTGATTATGAGACCAGAATTAGCCAATTACAATTCCAGTTCAGTGAATCCTAGCGTTGTTGTCGTCCTAAAATATTCCAGTGCCATCAGGAAAGAACTCCTTCATGAATGAAATAATCTGGTCATCCAGTCCATTCAGATACTCAGGTCATTTTATTGCTGCATAACGTTGCAGAATGCAGACCATGCCAACAGAAGCAACTCCAAATCATCACATTGCCTCCGCAGGCTTGGACAGTGGGTACCACGCATAACAGGTCCATCGCTTCGTGCAGATCTCCTCTTATCCTGATGAACCCATCACGCAGGAATAAAGGAAACCTAGTCATCAGATCACGTGATTTTTTTTCACTGCGCCACCACATCAATTTTGAGCTCCCGGACAAACAATTTTTTTTCCCTATAGGTCTCACTGGCGAGCGGTTTTCTTATAGCAGAGCAGCTGTTTAGTCCCCTTCCTTTAAGGTTCTATCGCATGTGTGGATATACTTTTGGGGGTCCTTTATGAAACTTCCCGTCCGTTCTAATATGAAATCGTTTGCCTTATTATTCAGAACTTTTTTCCGGTCACGATTATTCATAATTTTTCCCGACCACAGTTTTTTCCTGAAAATCCTTCCTAGCTTTAATAATGTCAAGTTCTTACTCTAGTTCCTGTAATTGCCGCTTCCGATCACTTTGGTTGTTTTCTCTGCTCGGAATAGGCCAACAATTTGTCCCTTCTGGAAACGATGGACATCTTCTACGATCACAGACATCTTGCTTCCAAACACTAATAAGTGTAGTGAGAAACTAATATAGGGCAAGTTAAATGAAGTATTGCTGCACAAATTCGCACATGACTGTAGTAGCAAGCCTGTGATTGGTTTCTTAGTATTTTGCATATTGAATATTCGACAGCCAGTTTTTTTTGGCCAGGCAGTGTATAAGTTCTACATACTCTTATTACGTGGAACATTTTATATAACTCGGAGCATATCGGGACAGTAAACAGAAATTTGGTACAAATAATTGGGCTAAAAGTGGTCTGAACAAATAGCAAAGAATCAAGACATGATAGCATTTTAGCAGTTTTCAGTATCTAACATGATAGTTTTGATGGTACATGAAGATGCAATGTACACATTCTATAAGAATATTGTTTTAAAAGGACACACTTTACTTTTAGTTGACCAAAGCAGTAAGAACGGTACTGTTAGCTTTAAAGAAACAATTTCTGCTCAAAAATTTACTGAAACAACAGCTAAGAAGGAAATTGCCAGTGCCATTACCTCTTTCCACCTTTCGTACTATTTTGCTGCTGCAATGATTCTTACGTAAAAGTCTTTCTTATGAAATGGAAAAGCAATCTTAACCACTTTCACGAGAGCTTTGACCATTAAATATCTCATAATCTTGGCGTCCACGTGAACCGTTAAATCGCTCCGAGGACGTCTCTCTCTCTCTCTCTCTCTCTCTCTCTCTCTCTCTCTCTCTCTCTTTCGGCCAACAACGCCAAATGTCCGGCGGCCACCAAAATCGGCGACGCGTCGACTCCCGCAGCTGTTCGTGAATCTCTCTCCGGTTCGAAGGAAGTGCGGATTTTGGCGAATCTAAAAGGACAACATATGCTCAAGGAATGAATTTTTGAAAGTTAGAAGGTTTTATTATTTTTGGTGTTGTTTATCGTGCGAAGGAAGGAAGAGAGGAAGGCGCCTCAAACGCAAAACTTCGTTGGAGAAATAAAACGGCGAGCGATAAACCCAAAACGACCATTTCCCTTCTCTTTTACGAGTCATCTTGAATCCATTAAAGTCTAATTCATTCCGAGATTCAAATAGGTTCCAGCGAGGCAAGAGCAAACTTGTTAATCTTAAGAATTTTATTCAATTAGAGAACAATAACGATCTCATTCACTTGTATCGCAGTCGTTGTGGATCCCAATCAGAAAGTAATAAGTAGAGATCGACAATTACCTCCGCAACAAATGTCACTCCAGTTTCGTGCATTCTTGCTTCTTAGAAAATTTGTACGGATAAAGGAAAATACTGCTGAAGTAGAAAACAATTTTAAAATTTCCGCGAAAAGTAATTGACCTTACTGGTTCCAAAGGCTGAATAAAGTTATTGTCTCTATTAAAAGAAGAATTACGATTGGACCAGTTCTTATTTCTTCTTCAAATCAAGTTGAGCTTCTTGCGTCAAAAGTTGAGCAAAATGACTAATGGTCAAATTTTCAATAGATTCCTTTCATATCGTGTTGAAAATCCCCAATTTACTTCAAAGGGTTTCGTACTTCATTCAAATTCTGCTGAGCAGACAACCATTGTGGCCGTCAACTTCAGAAAGAAAACTTTTTTCGGAGAAGTTTCTGGAAATGGGTCTTCTACGGAAAGAAATAAAATCAACGACTCGTGGCAAACATTCACAAATACAGGTTTATTAAAAAAAAAAAAAAAAAAAAAAAAGATAGAGCAGATTTCAAATATTTATTTAAAACAAACTGTAAAAGACAGAAACTCATTCTGCACATTCTACAGGAAGGTTCAAATTTTTAAAAGTCCATTCAATACCACATTTAGCTAAGTTCACAGGAAAATGGCGATGGCAAAGGACAGTCTTTTTGAGTGCTGCAGTTTGCGAAGTATGAATCCACTGTACAAATGCACCATGAATTTCGCCGTCGGTGCAACCAACAGCCGCCTCGTTTTGCATAAGCAAATTTACGGAATAGCATAAAAAACTCGCAGAAAATGCGTGCATAAGCAAAACCTCAATATCATGTTTTTGCACGAAATAGTATCTCCAGCACCGAGTTCTCAGTACAAGCAGGCCTAAAATAATGAAGAGCGACAAAAATGCTCTCTGAATATTCTATAACAGGCAAGATTAATCTTTTGGCACTTGGAAACCACAATATAATTTTTTCAACGAATTTTTTTTCCCGGTTTCATGATTTTATTGTAGGTGTATTATTTAACATATCATCACGATACTTTGCAAATACAAAGAGCAACTCGCCAAGATTTTTGAAAAATGTCCGGCAGAACTGTGTTTCCGTTTGCGGCCGCTAGAGGACTACAGCTGCAAAATTGATGGAGCGGTCGTGTCGGAAATGATGATCAAGAAAGCTGCCATGGCCTCCACATTTCCTGACTTAATCCCTTGTGACTGATTTGTATGGGTGTATTTGATGGACTTTGTGTTTGTGCTGCTATTACCGGCTGATCTGCCATTACCTGGCTCGTTTCACCGATCTTTTGATCAAATTGACAGTCACCAGGTTCATATACCAGCAGCTTGATCATCATTTCCGACACGACCGCTCCATCAATTTTGCAGCTATTTCCCTCTAGCGGCCGCACACGGAAACTTAGATCTGCCGGACATTTTTCAAAAAAAAGCTTGGCGAGATGCTCTATGTATTTGCAAAGATTCGTGATGATATGTTAAATAACACACCTACAATAAAATGATGAAACCGGGACAATCATTTGTGGACACCCTGTACCATAAATTACTAAAATCAGAGGCAGATTCGTATCCATACCAAACCCAATATTGAGTCGCAGTATCGGCATAAATAAATCTGTTGGGTAGTAGTTAGAAACGTTGCTCTAGAGGACGATTCAGAAGTCTGCGAACATCAAATTCAATAAGTAAATCCTAAAATATAGTGAATGCAAATTTACAATAATTCGGATGTATAATATTACAAAAGGAATTGGAAACATACAACTGGTTATTCCAATATGCTTACTCTTCCCAAGATTTTACGTTTATTGATATTTTTCCTGAGGTAGGGAAATCAAGAAGACTTGCCTTGGTATAACTTGGCGAAAATTGACAAAATTTTCTTTAAAAACCAACTTCGAGCAACGGGACCCTCTCATATTGTGTGACGGACTAACTAGCAAATTAGGCACACTCCAGCAAAGGCACTAGATCAGAGGTCGGCAACCTGCGGCTCTTTGGGCATTGGCATGCGGCTCTCCAAAATTACTAATTTTCATCATCAACTCTGTCATTTTTATGTCTCCCAAAAAAATTCAAATCCTTATAGTACTTCGTCAAAATTAATAATACAAATCACGCAGAAAAACAAACCAAGTGTTCTGTCGAGAAACCAAGTAAAACAGAATTTTTTGATATATAAAATCAAGGTTTCGGAGACTTTTGATTCACTCTGTATTGCTATGGAAATTTCATTTCTGTTAACTTGAGAACATTTCTTTTTAATTTATTTTTTACTAAATCCAAATTATTCTTCAATTTCTTGGAAGGTATTTGAGATCCATTCAACAAAATTAAATCCTTCTCATTAATTTTCACTTGTGTCACTGACTGCTATTTATTCATCGTATTAAGAAAGTCCAAGTATTCAAAAATCTTCTTATTCTTTCTCTGTTAAGCCTTCATTATTGTTTCTTTAGAATAAATGGCAAAATCAGGTGACTCCTTTTCTATTCACTTTCTTGTGAAGAGCAATGTATTCGTTATCTTCATCTTCTCCAATTTTCTCTTCATCTCGTCAAGAAATAGCAGCACAAGTTCACAAATACAGTAAATTTAGCCCTAACATTCATACAACAGCTTTTCAAAGGATTTTGTTTCATGTGCATTGAAGATTGAGAAAATACGGTCTTATCAAAACGGCGACATATCAATTGGAACTTCATTTTAGGAAAGAGGGCAAAGTCTGCAGGAGCCAAATCTGGCCAGTAGAGTAGGTGTGGAAGCGAATTTATGTTGTTTTTCGCAAGAACTCACGTGTGAAGAAACTCGGTGAGAGAGTGCATTGTCGTGATGGAGCATCCAGTTTTTTCACGTCACAGATCTGGTGGCTTTCGCCGAAAGACCTCCCTCGGATTACTCGTTGCTCGAATTTCCTCGTTCTCAAATTTAATGTCTATGATAAAATCGCAGATGATATCACACCCGCGGTCACAATTAATGTACAGGGTTAGCAAGAAATAAGTTTGCCACTTCAAAGGGTTATAGGATGGGATAAAATTTGAACCACAGATAATTCAAATAATGTGCTTGACATTTATGAAATAAAAGTTTTAGTACAAGTATTCACCAATAGATGGCACTCTAACAGAAATGGTATTTCTTTTCATATATGGCGCATGCCTATTAGCATTATTCTTCGGAAAAAATAACGGCGGATTCTGCAATTTTACCTACGATGCCTGAAAAAACGCTACTGGTAAAATTGTTCTACCAGAACCAGCAGAACGCCGTTGTAGCTGTAAAGAAATTCCCTCGTATGAAGCGTACTTTATTATGTTATTTCACATTGAAAAAGCATACGAAATGTGTTAATGTGTATTACAGCGCCATCTATTATAATTTCTCTTCCACGCCTACCCTCTACTGGTCAGATTTGGCTCCTGCAGACTTTGCCCTCTTTCCGAAAATGAAGTTCCAATTGAAATGTCGCCGTTTTGATAAGACTGAGCAGATCCAGTGCAGAAAGTGCTTGACTCGTTTCAACATAAAGACTTCCAGCAAACATTCCTGAAGTAGCAGGAACGCTGGACTCATTGTATGGCTTCGCAAAGGGACTATTTTGAAAAGGGAAAAGTACTTTAAATGAACCAGTCCCTGAACTTTTTGATCGCACCTCGTAATTTAAGTTGAATTAAGTCATAGGTAGCGCTTAATTCTATCTTAAAAAGAAATTGCGTGTATTGATCTAATTCTATAAAGCGTAAGTTGAATCACTTTGCAATTTTTCCAAATATTAGGTAACACAAAAGTTCTTGCCGTTTTTATATTGCCGTAAAAGTAAGTGATAGAAGATATGCAAATATGGTCCAGAATCTGTCAGGAGGGAGCAGGCAGGTTAGCCTGTATAAATACAGGGCTGTTGGGCATTCACATCAATCACATCTCGTGCAGAAGTGAAGACAAATGGAGGTATCGAAGGAGATGATTAGGTGTTGTTTGCTTTATGACTTCAAGGTGGGCTTGTCAGCAGCAGCATCTAGTCGCCGAATGTGTCTTGCGTTTGGGAATGATGCTGTAAATGAACGCACCGCAAGGAATTGGTTCCAGAAATTCAGATCGGGAGAATTTGCCATTTCTGATGAACCCCGTAGTCTAGTATGTCTGGTGGACTAGACGCCAAATGGTTTACTACGAGCTGCTATCAATTGGCCAAACCATCACTGGGGACCTGTACTCCCAGCAATTGGAACATCTGCAACAGGCATTGCAGCAGCAGAAGCCAGCATTGGTGAATCGCAAAGGGGTACTCTTCCTTCATGACAATGCCTGGATGGGAAACTTTGTGTTATCCACCTTACTCACCAGATCTTGCTCCAACGGTTTATCACCTTTTCCATTCTCTGGACAACCATCTCCGTGGAAAATCCTACACCAATGATACAGACTCCCTAACAGTCAATAGAATAAATCTTTATTCCGATTACGGCGATATGGTACCAAAAAAGAAATCTGGCCAATAAGAAATGGAGAATTTACAAGGCCGCACAAAATCTTAAGCTTTTAATGCATACAGACTTAATAAAGTTCTTAACTTCCAAAAGGTCCAACCTTCGACACCCTTCACATTAATAACAATAATAATTTATTCAGATCAGAATGTACAAGCAAATACAAACTCCCGTACAGATAAGAACCCAAGCGGGGAAAAAAGAAAAGTAAAAGAAAACATTACGGAACAAATAAATCAAAATCAGATATTTAAAATCTTAAAAATACAATTGGTTGGATCATTAAAAGTATCTACATGTTTAGGAGAAAGGATTCTATTATACAAAGCAACAATTTTATAAGAAGGAGTAATCTTATAAATTTGTCATCATACTAGGAGCTATTAAAGTAAGATACTTATGACGACTTTTTCAAGAAGCAGACAGCCCTATAGATGACGGAATTTTAAAGGTCTAGCGATTAATCTAATCTAACCTTCAGCAAAATTTCAAAATCAACTAATTACTTTTGAAAAGCTCAAGAAGAAAATGCTTTTCTTCAATGTTTTTGAATTCTCGGTTCATATTTTTTTCATAATTTCGATATTCATTGGATATTATGTATTTCGTGGGTAAACTATTCTCAACATTCCAACTGTTTGTGTGACCGGTTTACCCAGTTTCAAAACTGAATTGTGTTTTCGTGACGACGTCCACCAGCGTGCTGTAACTGTCAATAACGTTTGAATGCGTCGTCCAATTTCGTTGAAATTTTAACAACTGCTACTGAAACATACAACATCGACATATATTATCTCTATAACTGGCGGTTATATGTCGGAAATTGAAATTCAGTCCAAATACTTCCTAGACTCCTGTCCGGTCGTGGTCAAAAAAAATAATAAGGTGAAAAAACGATCAGCTTCATTCTTCACTCCTGGCCTCTATAGTTATATCCTTATGCCATTTCACACATTTCACTGCCATTAATTCTAAAATTATTCCTTTGAAGTAGCTTATATAGAAAGCAACCAGATGATGACGATAACTGTTGCCTACATTATTAGTAAATTTCAATGAACCTACATTCAAGCTTTGGAGCTTGTAATTCTCGAAACCTAGAAATGTGATCTACATTCGCTACTCTAACATTCGGTCCTTGCGAAACGCTCTACTTTAAGCCTATTTGCGATATTGTGGAATTATCAAATCGGGGGGAAAGCGATTGGTGAATGCGGTATATTTCCCAGTCTTCGTCCACTGCGTGGTACAAAGATGTATTCTCCATTGTACGCTTTCGGACGATGATCCCAAATGAATAGAGACTGCGGAATTCCTTTTGCGCCCGGGTCTGGATTCACTTTTGAAACCGCTTACGTTTCGAAAACACTTTATTCGAAAAGCCTTTATTCTAAATGTAAGCACTTTCAAAGTAAATCCCAAAACGCTCTTTTCTCTCGTGTGGTTGGTGCTGTTTGTATATATCGATTCTTTCAAGGGAAAGAGTATCTCGCGCATCCAAATGACTGCTTCATAACCAAACACAGCCCTTCTTCAAGAAGGGTCGTCTCTCTTAATTATTTCGCAGTGGAAGATATGTTTGCATTGACTTTGATTAAAGAGAATAAACTGAGACCATGTAATTGATAAGAATTTTCCTCGGAAAGTAGCTTTCGGTCAAATTTGCATGTCGGGTAGCGTTTGAAATAAACAAGACAACATTATTTAAATAGTTGATTCATTAGACGAGCTTAAAAATAGCCCAAGAAGGAATATATGAAGAGTAAATTAAAAATGCGTCTTCTTTAAGGTTGAATCCACAATAATGAGATTTCGACGACCATACTATGTCTTATGACATTAAAGGTGAGCAAAGCGAAAGATGTAAAAAACGTAAGTAGCATATTTATGTATCGCTTTTACGCATAAAAATATGTAAACAGACTATGTCCATCGTCTAGTTTCAACAAATTTGTACGTGCACATATTTCTGCTATTCCCTCCTCTGTTATTTATTATGTGGCAGTCCGTTGGAGTAAAATAAATAAAATAAAGAACGATAGAATTAAGCTAACTTTGACGGGTTAAATAATGATTTTTTAAAAGGCGTTTTTATCACTGATTAACGATAATATGTTCGCGCCGAAAATGAGCATCTCTGGAATCATTTCACGTGATTGTTTCTTTTCAATAATAACAATATTCCAGAGTCTTCGTTCTACTCAAAAAAAGTTAAATATGGCTATGAATAACAGAAATGAAATTTTTTTCCCTTTTTTGTTGAAACTAATATTGATTAAGCTCAGTCTGTTTATTAAACTATTTACCAATGGGAGTATAAGACAAAGTTGGTAATTAAACGGAGACCTGTCAAAATTGGCTTCTATTACGGAGACTTGCCATATGAAAATTCGGAGACTTCAAAGTTGGTCACCAGAGTCAAAGAATTATACAGGGTAGATACAAAACCTTTTTATTTTCGTAACCGAAGCAAATTAGGACATATTCAAATCCTAACTTAAAAACCGTAATAGATACACGAAAAATTCCAAAGGTTCGTCTTATTTAGAGTCCAGTTTTCCTTATAATGCTATTGGCTTATGGAATCAAATGCCTTTTAAATTAAGATCTTCTATGTTGATCAGCTCCCAATCGTGTTGTAGTAACCACAAACGTCATGTTAACAAATTAATTTCTTATTACGTTTAAATTTTACGAGTGCAACATTAAATAACAATAATAATAATAATAATAATAATAATAATAATAATAATTGAAGACTTGTTCAGCATGGAATTCCGAACAAAACAAAAAAAAATCTTCCAAAATACGATGAACGGATCACCAACAAGCACATGTTGCATTTATTAGTTACCTCCCTATGCACTTCACAAAAGACATTTGAATGTTCAACATGCAAATTGTCACGTTGTGACTTTTTTTTTGGGAAATAGTATAAGATTTTAATATTTCCCAGATTTTTTAAAAATTAATTATTAATTCTGTTTTTTTTTTTAGATATTTAAAAGATTTTGGAATGTGTTAATTTTGCTTTGTTTGACATGTGAGCATTCAGCTCATGCCAATTGTTGTTACTCATGCCTCATGCCAAACAATGCATTTCCCCCCCTTTATTTGCTGGTTAAAAAATATAGTCATTCCTTGAGCAGCAGCAGAAGGGGAAAAATCCTCTTCATAATTTACCATGGACCATCATGTTCACTCTTCATCTTCACCTTTCCTGGATTTAGCTTACATATGGAGTTAGTCCCAGAGATTACCGCTACAAGTTGAACTTTGTCAAAATTACTTCTGTTTCATCGAACATTTACTTCACCTCCAGTTTGAATTTATTCTACCAGTCAGCAATTTTAAAGATTTTACCACGTCTTGAATTTCTTCTGGACAATTTTTTTTGGTCTGGTTGTCATGCTTATGGAATTGTGATTTTTGTTGCTTCAATTTTTTCTTTGTTATTTTTTGTATCTTCTGTTATTTTCTTTTAATATATTTAACAGATGTATTTTTCATTTCCCTCTTTTCTAGTGTTCTTCTGGACTTCTGTTTTGATGTCACTTTAGTTCCTGTGTTGTCTGACTTTTTCTACTCAGGACTTTTATCATTATTTTCGGGTAGAAGTTTTGACTAGTTGAGTCGAGTTTCTTCTTTTTGTGCCTAAGCTTTATGCATGGATTTATCTTTATTCCTGTTGTGCTTTATGCACATATTAATTTCCTGATGTTTCTCACACCAGTTTAAACTGTGTTATCACAGTCTTTCTGTAGATGTTCATTCATCTATTTTCCCATAGCGTATATAAGTACCTTTGGTAGTATTATTTTGATGTTTCTACATCAAATTTCAACCGTGTTAATACATGGTCATTTTAAGATGTTTATTCATCTTTTACCTTAGTTGAATTAGGTACCTTTGGTAATGTTTTTTTCTTGGTGTTTTATACATCAATTCTCAACTAGTTTCCCATTGTGTACTTAAGCACTTTTGGTATCAATTTTTTTTTGATGTTTCATGCATCAATTTCAACAATGCATCAATTTATTATTACAGTCATTTTTAGATGTTCATACATCTAATTTTCCATTGTGTTTTAAAGTAACTTTGGTATTTATTTCCTGATGTTTATGCATCAGTATGTAATATGTACTTTATGTACAGGCCATTGACTCTTTGTCAATTAATTGCTTGTAAGAACCCTTTTTTTTTGGTATATTGTGTTAATGCTTGGTGCATTGTTTGAGTTTTTGTGACTTTGACATTTATTGTTGTGAAAAAAAATTATTACCTTTTTACATTACATTTTGTCAAGTAATTTTGTGGTGTAATTATATATTTTTTTTTATTTAGCTAGCTGCCATTTTGGATCCATGTTGTATTTAATGGATTTTCTTCTTCCTTTTGTGTAACTTATGTCCTGAGAACACTTCACTTCCTTTTAATTGATCTTTTCCTTTGTCAAATAAAATTCTTTTTTCTATTTTGTCTTTGATTCATTGATACATCTTCGCACACTGTCTGTAAGCCCAAATTGACTAGCATGACGTACCTTCTTAATAGATTTATGCAACGTTCTTACGATTTAAAAACTTTCAAAATCAGTTTAGACGTTACAAAATCAAGAAATTACCAAAAATTACCATAATAACATTCACTTTGATGAGGAAAAGCAAATAAAAGGCATGTGTAGCATACACAAGAGAGAACAATTCCAGGACGGCAAGCTACACTGTTCCTGAAATGCTCAACATGATCTTCTGCTTTGGATTGTTGGTGATCCGTTCATCGGATTTTGGGATTTATTTATTTATTTTTTGTTTTGTTTTGTTTTTCGGAATTCCATGCTGAACAAGTCTTCAATTGGAATTTTACGTGTATCTATTACGGTTATCCCAATCATAGGGAACATGTGCATAACCCTGGTTAACTCTATTTTCCTTATTAAATATCCCAGTTGGGATGCAATCATTAATAATAAATTTTTTTTCATAACCAAAAACAAAAAAAAATTAATATTATACAAAAATAATAATAATTTTTTATTTATTTATTTATTTATTTATTTATTTATTTATTTATTTTATTATATATCAAATTACATTTTGTCATTTTCTAAATGACAATATACACGTATATATAATAATAAACTAAAAACATGATCAAAATAATAATAATACATGTAATAATAATTCAAATTATTCAAATTCAAATTTATTCAAATTTAAAATTATCGAAAACATAAAATTTAAAATGTTTAAAATATAAAATACTCAGTGCATTTACCAACTACCATCAAATCCAAATAAACAAAAGAAATCTTATGCATTAATGATCGCATCGCGACTGATCTCAATTGAGTCTTCTTTAGTGATAATAATAATAAGATATTAAACAATAGATAAGGACTAGAATTAGCAAAATGATGAGATTTACTGATGCATTTCGGTGTACCCATCATCCTCACTGGCACAGAATTTTACAATGTGCAGTAAAAAACTGCCTCATAAGCTTACACAGCAGTAGAAGGGAAAGTATAGTCAACAACAAGAAATAATCCACACGAGTTTAATACTTAATATTTCATTTCATGCTAATGTGTTGTTTTAATAGTTTTTTAATTATAATTTTTTAAATTTAATAATCTTAATAATGTTAACTCTAAATGTAATATTAAATTATTAAAAATAAATTAATATTGAAACGGTAAAACTTAAGAGTAAAATTCAAGTGTGGATTATTTCCTGTTGATGACTGTACATGAACATGATTGGTGAACTAACGGTCATATTCCACACAAAGGATTAGCATTCGAACCAGGGATCAGTGCTACTTTTCGTATTCACTATGACAAAATTCTCAGTTTGATTCAAAGTTGTATGAGGATTACCTCTGGAATCGAGAATTAACGCATGCAAAGTTAAAAGACGATACAGAACATTACAGACACGACGATTTATACTATTTCTTTAAGAATCTGATATGTTTAAGAAGAAGCGACCACTTTAATTAGAAAATATGTCATTACTAGTTAGATCGTTTAAATTTTTATTGTCGCTACAGACGGCAAAAACAATCTGTTTTATCGCTTCATTAGCAATTGCATAGACACTTGCCATTCGAAAGCGAATAGAATAGCTTGTCTTTCATCTTGCGCATGAAAATATACGCATACCGTCTTCGCATCGAAATGAATCAGATTGAGACGTACAAAGAATCAAGAATAAGCCAATCCGTTGTTGGTGGGTACGAAATTTAATTCTGAATAAAGTAATCCTGGAAAGTGGATTAAGTAATTGTGGTTTTAATCCTCGGTTGTGAATACGGTAATTAGAAGGTAAGCTAATAACAAAGGCGCGCTTTGGTTAGGCAATTAACAATATCATTGATAACATCGAGAACGAGATCATTTTCAAAATTAACATTAATTATTTAATAATTTATACGAGTTTTTTGACAGGCTTTCAAATTTTAGAGCTTCATAGATGAGAATTTTCTTAGGATCTTGAGGGTACGTATGTTTTACAATGGTCAATATTCCATCATTAGATAGCTAAGGGGTGCATACAAACTTTTAACCGTTGGGAGGAAATATCTATACATATTTACAAGGAGCTCCACAATATCAAATTCTAAAAATTTGACTCCCAACAATAAGAAATCGTTACAGTCTGTTTTTTAATTTGTGGAACCATATGTATTAAATAGCAATTTTTGTAAATATCCTGGATCGTCATCTATTTCTTCAAGGACTGCTTTTGGACTTTATGTCAAAATTTCTTCATGTTTCCGGCGTGAGTGGATATCAAACAGAAGATAATAAATAAACTGAAGAAACTTCTTCAAGCATATCACAATAACAAATCGAAAAGGGAAGGAAATTTCCGCGGTAGCTCAGTTGGTAAGAGCGGTGCCAGCGATAGGCATGGTTCCTGGTACGAATCCAAGTCGCGGAATTTTTCCTTCCCTTTTCGATTTATTATTGGATATCATTCATACAAAGTTTTTGTTTTCAATGGAATTTGGAATAACGACTATGAGATTGTTTCTGCACTTTAGACCTTGTTTTTGTAATAAAATATGTTGCCCTTTATGAATTTTAATTAAATTTATGTATTAAGTGTGAGGAATAAGGGTTAATTAATTGATTGATTCCATTTGTTTAAGGGATGGGGTAGGGAGTTTTTCATATCACTTTTTAGTTTTTATGTTTTATTTTTCTTATTGTTGGGAGTCAAATTTTGAGAATTTGATAATGTGGAGCTCCTTGCAAAAAGCTAACCAGCGTCTTCATGCTTGACTTTTAGACACCATTTTCCTTCTTTTGCAGACCAAGATCTCATGAAGAATATGATGCATTAAAAGAAGTGTCGATTAAACAACGATTAAGTGACGAGAATTTTGAAGCACTCGCTATAATCGCTATAAGTATCAATTAACACTAATTATCAAATTAAGCCTGTTTGTTGAATCTGCTATAATTAGGCAAAATAAAATTCTCCTAATATTAAACCATAATTTTCCAAAAAAATTATAGAAAATGAAAATTGAGGTCTACGATAAATTTTAAGATTTATACATTGAAGCTTTAGAATTATAATTATAGATAAGTCTCAATTTAAAAAAAAAAATTCGTTTTACACGAGAACCAACACAAATAAGGAAAAGAGGAGAAAGAAAAGTCTGATTTCTAATCCCAATTTTGGTTTCACTGGTCTCAATAGCTAAGAAATTCCCACAAAATATAATCATAAATTCGTTCCAGAAAAACATGTTTAAAATAAAAATATTCCAAATTAAAATGTACAAACAAGAACATTTACATTTTCAGCTTTGGTATTTAAATATTACTCAAAGTCAATTTAAAAAAATGCTAAAGCTTAGCATTAATTTCAATTTTCCATTCAATAAATGTGGTTGACATTAGGCTGAAGATATACAATATATGCCAGAAGTGAAGCGAAATGATTGAAAATATCGAAAGAAAGGGAGAGAAAGAGTCTTTAGGGAAAAAAAAATAAAATAGAGACGAAGGAGAAGGACGAATAGAGATCACGAACTTGCCTGAGGCCTGACTATGAGAAAAAAAAATACAAGATGGCATAATGGAAAGAGTTAAAGAATATAAAGCAAAGACAAAGAAGAAATGTTAAAAGCAGAACGAATAATATTACAAATAAGGACGCTCAGAGACATGAATCGATTGGCATGATGATGGATGAAAGAAAGAAAATTTGAAACAAAGTTAAAATGTTTTAACTGCTAAAGAATCCTCGTTTTGACGTAAACAATATTTAGTTTAAGAATTCAGACCAAGAAAGAAACATGTCAACATCATTCAAATTTTTAAAACAGAATCACAAAAAAAGCTTTGATACATACCATGTCCTTGACATTTATCCTAACTTATTCCGTAAGAATTGCGTGTTATAAACAGGATAACTATTTGAACTCAAAAAATATTAGGAAGAAACCTTTGACGGTATTTCAAGTTTTAAAGACCGCATAAATGGCAATTATGCATTTAAGCGGTTTAACAGAGTTGATGAAGAGATTAAGAATTTTAACAAGGAATTTTTTTAGTGATCAAAGCACTATAGAATTCGCAACAGTATTCATGGAACGGCCTCTCGCATTCTGATATCCAAGTGCGAGGCGCCTACAATAATGTCGTCAGAACGATCTTTTCTTTAGGAAAAATGGTCAATCACCAAAAATATGTAATCAAACTTCACGAACCATTATAGATCAAGCTGACCTAAAAGAGCTTTATCGAGCACTGACAGATACTTGTCATTCGGTCGCATGTGTTAAATTCTGGATTCTATACACGTCCACAGATAGAACGTATAAATTCAGAAGCGGACCCAGCATTACTATAAAAAATAAGTTTCCATTTAATACGTTTAATTCCTCACTGGAGTTGAATCTGAATTATGGAACCAGATTCCTCACTAATTCGACATTCAATAATTTTGTGATTCGCCGAGTTCTGTTAAATGTACTTTTTTCACGTTTCCAACGACATATTACGCATCGGCATGACGTAGAATTATTCCCGTGGGACCAAATTTTATAATTAAAAATTAAATTAAATATGACTAGACTAGCCCCCTTTCCAAGAAAAATCTATTTTGATTTACACTGATCTAATTAGTTAACGATAGATTGATTTGATTTGATTTGCATTGGCCTGAAATGGTTTACACGGATTTAAATTGACCTGATTCGGGCTACATTGGTTCGCCTGATCTAAGCATTGCGATTATATACAATGTGTTCGGTGAATGGAAGCATAAAACAAATGTTATGGTACATTGTACAGCTAATGTTATTTTTTTACATACGAGTACTTAAGGCGAGCTACTCTCTACTGGGCAGGTCAGCAGCTCGCACTGTGTAAACTAGGCATTAGAGTCTATGCCATGTCACGTTGATGCACTTCACTGGGCAAAAGAAGGTTCTACACGATATTGAATAAATACCCCATGACTTTTGGCACTTTAGTATACAGGGTGTTTCTAAATTATCTCCCGTATTATCTCTCTTCTTCTCGTACATATTTATTACTCAAAAACTATTACAGATTTTAACGTGATTTTTTTTATTTACAAAGAAAAACTCAAAGTTTCTTAGCATGCCTTAATAAATTTTCAATGTGCCCCCATTTATGGCGTGAAAGATTTCAAAAGCGAAACTCGATTTCCTCCCACGTTCGGGCTAGCATTTTGGGGGCGATTTCAGCGATTGTTTCAATTATTCTGTTCTTGAGAGTTTCAATGACATCAACGTTGGTCTTGTAAACTATCTTTCACATATCCCCGGAAGAAAAAAATCCAGAGGGTTCGCATCGGGTGAGCGAGGGGGCCAAGGGACCTTTGGGCTGTCGCGTATACGCCCCCTTAGAACGTGGGGGTTTTGTGAGCCCCAAATGCGGCAGTTGTGTCGGTTTACTGCTCCGGAAGTATGGAATGTTGCCTCATCAGAAAACAAAATGTCCTCAAGGAAGGTGGGATGATTGTCGATTTTTTGGAGTATATCCTCAGCAAACTTCTTGAGCTTCAGTCGGTCATCTGGATTCAGTTCATGCATCATCTGGATTTTGTAGGATGTAAGACGAAGGCGGTGCTTCACTATTTTATGTACGGATATCATTGGCTTATCCAGTTGACGAGCCGCTTGGCGAAGGGATTTACGGGGACTATTATCGAGCACCTCCCTGACCTTTTCTACTCTCTGTGGTGTCGCTGAAGGTCTACCAGCACCCTTTTTGTGTAATAGGCTGCCTGTGTTTAAAAATTTTCATGGCATAGGCTTAATTGACTTATGATTTGGAGGATCCTGTATAAACTTTCTTTTTAACATTCTCTGAACTGTAATCATTGACTTAAAATCCGCAAGCCATAACACGCATTGAGCTTTTTCTTGAACACTCGCCATTGTTTACTGCGTCTCGCGAAAAATGGAACAACGCGCCAACAATGGTACCACGCGCCAACCGCGTGTTTCATTTAAACTCACGCGAGGCTAAGAAACTGAGTTTTTCCTTTGTGAATAAAAAAAATCACGTTAAAATCTGTAATAATTTTTGAGTAATAAACATGTATAATACGGGAGATAATTTAGAAACACCCTGTATATCACATAGACCAGGTGGTCTCCTCTAACTCTTACCACCGTAACTCCGACCCCAGCGGATCAATAAAAACCAAACTAAATACTGAAGTAGGACATGCCTATAGTATGCTACATTCTGAAATTCAACCTTCTATTTCAAAAAATATAGAAAATATGAAGGAGACAGACGAACATTGTAAAACCAATAAGTAGCTCCATACTTAATAACATTTTACAATTGAACTCCTTTTGATTAATTTATGAGGATTGCGTGCACAATTGACAAAATCCTCATAAATATTTATTAAAAATCGTGTAAAAAGAGGACATCTATATCTCACTGAAACTTTCAATAACACACTGTTTTTCAAAAATGGACTTACACAGCTTTCAAAGAAAAAACGGCTCATATAGAACAGGATAGGACATCAAGGATAGGATTTCAGCATAATGATAAAAAATTTGCATTTAATTTCATGCGACCAATAAGCCTTATTATTAAAAAATGAAAGAAATGTTTATTTATAAATTATATATGCGTATTGGAATAAATTTGAAATCTAATCAATAAATTGAAATATCTCATTTGCGCTTATCTGAATTCAATAATTACAAATATTAATCGAATGAGGAAGAGGTTACGCTTTAAACGCGCATCATGTTAGCGTGGGGTTGCGTTCCACATCTTCTTGCAGAGTTTACCTCATCTTCAAGTTTTTGTTTTCTTTTACACTTATAAAAATGCAAATTGGAGTCACAATAAAAATTCTACGAGCACACGTTGAAGGCAGAAGATAAACGGAAGAATAAATAACAAATCAGATGGGCGGGATGGAAAAGAAAAGAGCAACCAAGTGTTAGAGACAATTGTCTTTATCACCAGAAGGAAGTCAACAAGACATACGACGTTGCCCTTGCAAACACGCAGAGCGAAAAGAGAAAGAGAGAGAGAGAGAGAGAGGAAGGAGGAGGAGGAGAAAGAAGCAGAAGAGTGTCGTGTCCGTAGAACAGTTGAGGAAGAATGTTTTATCGCCTCTAGACAGTGAACCGTTCGGACAGCGTAGGAAGAAGGCCTGTTTGAGTTTTCAGCCGTGACCAGGCTCTTGGGGGAATAGGGTTAACTCTTGTCCTTCTCGCTTGCAATGGCCAAAGCACGTCCAATCACGCTTCATTCGAAAGATTGTTTTGTTCGGGGATTGGGTTTGAGGGGCCGGGAGGTGGCGCTGAACGTCGGGTGACAAGATGAGGTGGACGAGAAGAGGCAGAGTGAAAGAGAATCCAGAAGAGAGAGATAGAGAAAGAGAGAGAGAGAAAGAGAGAGAGCAGTACGGGAGACTGGGGCGGTTGAAGAGGTATTGATTCGACAACAACAGCAAAGTCTACGTGCCTTCATCATGCGAGCCGAACGCAAAGGATCCACTTGGAGGCACGGGCGAAGCTTGAGCACCGCCACTGGCCACACTCACTCTACAGTACACGCACCAAAAGCTTCAATTAGATTAATCGCACCGTATAAATATTCGACATGACGCAGGCCCTAAATTAAAGAGAATGCATTGTTACACTGCACATTAGCTGTTGCTTTAATACGCCATTCTGTGGTTTCATCCAACATGCTCAACATGCGGAATATAAATTTTCATTCTATCCTTCTCTAAAAAAATAAATAAAGAAACATAGCATGTTTTGATAAAGGCTCTCTACGAACCAACCTACGAACATGATTCTCTATCACAGCCAACTTATAAAAATATTCTTCAGTAGACAGTAAGAAAGAGAGAGATTGCTAAAATTCAATCTAACCTAATCATAGGCAAAACGAACTTTTATAATGGCCTCTTATGTTGTAGCGCATACCGAGTAAAATAAAAGCGATCGCTAACCGCAAGCAAGAGTAATGGAATTTGGTGAATATGTAAATCTAAATAGGCCTAATTCCTCAGTGGATAGCAAAAATAAATGCGAAACAAAGGCCAAAACATTAACATTTAGCGGCTAAAGCTTAAATGATTGGTAAGCTTTAACGGGTCAACTTAACAACACGTCGCCTAATTACTGCAATTAATTTAGTATTTTAATAGCTTGACAAGTCCTCTCGTTCGTTTTAAACACTAATTTCGCCTGAAGTTGTACATTAGTTCTCTTATCGTTGTTTATCATAATTCTGCCACTAGATTGCCTCGACCAAAATACCGCACTTTGCCGACATTTCACTGCATTTGCTCGTGCATAATTTCTACTTATCCTTTATTATCTGGCGTTATATCATAAACAATCCAACAGAATTGGCTAAATTTTATGGGCTTAGTCGATACTTTAAAAATAGATACTTGATTGCAGCAACTTCATCCAGTGAAAATAAAATTTAAGCGGACCGATTCGGAATCTTAGAATTTACGGAATGTCAACAGAAACTATTGATCCACTATGTACAGAAGAAGCTTAATGGAATGAATAATAACTGATAAAGTCATGGAAAAAAACATTTATTTTGATTTTCTTTAAAATTTATCTAATACTAGCAATATTATCAGGCTTCGCCCGGGTGGAAAAGATGCGTTGAGTAACTTTTTTAACGATTATTTATGTTATGTTAAAAATTGAACTATGATTAACCAAGTATGAACGAAATGCAAGAAAATGAGAAACAGTCTAGAAAACCTTCTCCAAACTTTCATAATAATTTTAAACCAAAAATGATGATTTATGAATAATGAACTGGGAACAAAAGAAAATAAATTGGTATGGCGGAATGGTACATTCGCACAGGCCTACCACGAGATAATGATACGGAATCAAAAAAAATTACGGGGCTGTGTTGGGACACGGCCGCTAGCTAAATCGTAGAATACGTCTTGAGGCCACATGGCGAATAAGAAAGAACTTTGTGCAACACAATGTAAAAAAATTTAATTTCTGATAAAAAATGTTGAAACAAAAAATGTACTTGCAATTCATCATAAATTGTTAACCAAACCTTTATGGCATTCTCAACTTACAAATCACTGGTCAATGATAAGAAGAGTATGTTAGAAATGGCAACAGACAAGAACCAATATTTCGTGCAAACATCAAATTTATAATATTGTCACCCAATTTGTAATCTAAATTAAAATATTTCTTCATAAAGCTAAGAGCGTATAAATTTAATGTAGCATCTACATTGATAATGTTAATTGTCATAATTGTAATATCAGTATCCACCTCAATATTGTCACTGACTGGTCTAGTTGTTGGTGAATATTTCATTATCGCACTGAACAACAACATTTTCATATCAGATATCGACACTTTAGGATGAATATACACTTAGTGGCCAGATTATTATGACCACCCCATCAGTACTTCGTTGGGCCACCTTCTGCCTTCAATACGGCGGCGATTCGCATTTACTCCAAGAGATGTTGAAAGGTGATGCATGAAATCTGACACCATGAATGCTGTTGTCTTGTGCTTTCTGACCACAATCCGCTTCAAACCCCTTCAGTTTCTATCAGTGATCTTCGACTTTCGGACAATGTTGTGCTTGGCAGATGAATAAGAGTTTAATGACTGCTTCATATAGGCTGTCATAACAGTCTTTGCCTGATGAATAGCACTGTCCTGTTGTGTGAAATTTGTTGTTTTGAAACCTGTCTGATGGCTCTTTCAACTTTCTCCCACAAATTCTCAATTGGATTGAGATTTGGTCGTTATGGGGGCCACCTAAGCCAGGTTCGTCGTCGTTCGTGGCGATTGCAACAATCAAAAAAATTTTTTGCAGCAAACAACGCACAGGAATTGTTTGATCTTGAAACTATTCCTGCAAAATACGAGTAGCGTGGCATGCCGCATTGTCACGTTGGAAGAAGCCATCTCCATTGCGATACACCATCAATATGATTGTATGAACTTGATCAACAAAGATATTTAGGTATGTTCTGATATTCAGACGTTTTTCTACACAAATTAAAGGACCCATATTATGCCAGGAAAATGTGCCCCAAACCATGACTGCCCCCACGAGCTTGAACGATTGTACTCATGCATGTGGGGTCCATGCTTTCATGCAGTTTCCGTCAAATTCTCATTCTGTTGTCTGCATGATGCAACTGGAAACGTGGTTCATCAGACCACATGACTTTATTCCGATGCTCAACTGTCCAATCCTTGTGTTCCTGTGCGAATTGGAGACGTTTTATCTTGTTAACTGCAGACAGTAAAGGTGTTCGAACTGGCCTTCGGTTCCCATATTCCATACTATGCAGTGTATGGCGAACAGTGCTTTCAGAGATCATTTGAGAGGATCCCTGATAAAGATTTGCAGTAATTTGATGCACTGTTGCCCTTCTGTTGTCTTATACCAGTCATGCCACTCTCCTTTCTGCCCGAACATTGACTAGTCGTTGACGGCCACACCTGGCACGTTCAGACCCAGTTTTCCAGTCCAGTCTGTAACAATTTAACAGCAGCTGCTCTTGAACATTTAACGAATGCAGCAGTTTTGCTGATATTAGCTCCTTGGCTCCGAGCGCCAACAATCATCAAAGGCTGCTAAATCGCGTCGTTTACCTATAATCTTCTGAAACAAATCACTTCCAATGTCGTGGTAAACAACTTGCTTGCCTATTTACACTAGTCCGGCTGTTTAGCAACTTCAGCGCGAAACCAGATAATTTGCCTACAAACTTCAGGTGGTCATAATAATCTGACCACTCAGAGTAAACACTTCCTATTTTAAACATCACTACACAATTGTACAAAGCTATAACAATACAAATATCATTGATATCAGCGTCGTCTATAGTTAGACCAGTCTGTCAGTATAGGTTCACATTCGATAAAAAAGTTTTTCAAAAAATTGCAAAAACGCCTGCTCTCCTATAACTTATAATACCATATTTTTGAATAGTTTTAAATTTGTTCTACACAGCATGAAATCTTTCACACAGGACTGAAGAAAGTGATGAAGCTAAGATATCACACTTCTGTTACCTGGGTGCTTCTGGTCTTCTCAAAACAAAATCTATCACAAACATTAGGCTACATGAATATCTAAATTCATTGTTTATGAATATAGAAGGAAATATGAAATCCGTGTCCCAAACTGTCGCATATACAGAGTGAGGCATTTATCTTGAGACAACTGAATATCTCGGAAACTAAGCATTGTACGAAAAAATATCCAAAATCAAAAGTGAATTATTTCGCGGGAGAAATTCATTAGTTAAAAAATTATCCTCCTTGTAGGTTTATAATGGTATATTCAGATTGTACACAATATTCGAGAAATGTTTTATTCTTTGTGTTTTTTCAATTGATCCAATCGTTTAGGAGGTAGAGGCCCTGAAACTTGAACTTTTAAAGTTTTGAACCCAATCTTATCGAAGAAGACAAACAGAGTGGGTTTTACAGATATTCCTATTCCAATTTTTAATGGTCTTTAAGAATCCGAAGTCAGAATTTCAAAATTTTTCAATACACACGCATAGACTCTGTCTCCATAGGACTGCTGACCCCAAAAGTTTACTTGTGCACTAAAAATTTTTGATTTTTTTGAAATTCTGACTTCGGATTCTTAAAGACCATTAAAAAGTAGAATAGGAATGTCTGTAAGACCCACTGTCTATCTCTTTGTCTTCATCGATAAAATTGGGTTCAAAACTTTAAAAGTTCAACACTTCCAGGGCTTCTATCTTCTAAACGGTTAGATCAATTGAAAAAACACAAAGAATAAAACATTTCTCAAATATTGTGTGCAATCTGAATATACCATTAAAAATAGGGGTTCCTATTTAAGATTTCAAAGTTACCCCCTCCCCCAACCCCCCTCACGAGGGGGAGGGGTAATTTTTTAACTAATGAATTTCCCCCGCGAAATAATTCACTTTTGCAGAAACATAAACATCTCCCTCCCCCAACACTTATTTGCATCCATCAACACCCACCCTTATAACATCCGCCACAGTAACCCCTTCCCAATCCCTCTAATTAAACGAACCTATCAGCTCAAAAGTATATCTATTGCTGGCAACAGACTCTGGTCATCTTTAACTCCAGACCTCCGTTTTTCTACAAATGCCTACACTTTCAAATTCCGATCAAAAAAACACCTCTACCTTACCCTTCCCTTGTAAAGCATCCTTTTATCATATTCTATAAGTTCATCATTTGTAAACTCACGTTTTCCTATACTCATCCAGGGACCTACCTCGTCGGCTCTGCCATACAGGCTCTGGATGGCCATCTTGTAACCAACCTGTAACATATCTCAAAATTAAATTAAATAAATAAATAAATAAGTATACTATCGAATGCAATATCATTCATTTTTTTTGATGCCCGAGTACGCGGGTTCGAACCTGGCCGACGAAGACGACGAGGATTTTTCAGGGGGAAATCCTGAGATCACGCAATTCCTTCGGAAGGGAAGTAAAGCCGTTGGTCCCGTGTAGTCGTTTGCCGCCTGCACGTTAAAGAACCCTTGCGAGGCAAAATTTGCGGCCCCTATAACGCCGTCCTGAAATGACCATAGCAGTTGAAAAGGACAAGAACAACAGGAAACCACTATTCCACATCAGAGGTTTATTGCAACGTATGCGCATTTCGGCAGCCAAGCTGCCTTCCTCAGAGTATACAAGAACTTGATCAGACCAGAAAAGTTTTGTTCTGATAAAGTAGAAGAATTACACAGTCACTTATATAGTAAAAGAGAGCTAGTTACAATCCAATTACAGAAATAAATGCAAGTTTAAAGTACATAAATTGAAACTACAGGTAGACGATGATCAACCAATCAGGAATCGTTGTTGTCCATGGTACGTTTATTCTTTCCATAAGTCAGTTTGGGAATATGTAAAAGTTTTGCCAAGTTTCTCAACTGTGTCACGTCCATGGGGCCCAAGTCACTGTTTAGTAAATTAGCAGGTTCTTCACTGGTGATGGCATACGACTCCAGGAAATTTAACAGTTTCGGGTCACTTGTGCTGTAGATAATTTCAAAGTCTTCAGGATTATAGTCTTGTTGGCAATCTAGGATTGGTCAGCGAATCTCGATACTGCAAAATTTCCTTTCCTGATACATGCCAAATGTTCACCAATTCTTGTCTTGATTGCTCTCCGTGATTGCCCGTAGTAAACCGCATTACATTTGGCACATGGTAATTTGTAGACCCCTGGTCTATTTTCCTGCGGAATTATATCCTTTGGGTTCTTTATCCGTTTTTTAGTTGTGTTGGAACTCCTATAGACTATAGTAAGGCCAAATTCTCTTGCGATCCTCCTCATGCCCCTATTTAGTTGTTGATTGTAGGGCAAGGCTAACACTCTTCCTGGGATGTTTCCTTTCTGTAGTGTGGTGATGTTTTCCAGGTTGATCTTGTGTTTTACTTTTTTGGAGATGCTGTTAATTATTTCTTTCTGGTAACCGTTCAATCTGGCAAATTCCTCGATTGTTTTAAGTTCATTTTCCTTGCTTTTTGCGTTCAGAGGGATGACATGCCCTCTGTATACAATATGTCTAAATGCTGCTAATTTGTGTTGGTAGCTATGGTTAGAGTCTTTTTTAATAAAATTTGGGACGAAATTTGCTTTCCTGTGGATGTCGTAACTTAGTTCCTCTTTTGATCTTGTTAATCTAATATCCAGAAATGGAAGGCTACCATTGGCTTCTACTTCCTTAGTAAACTTAATATTTGGGCAAGGATTATTAAGGTTGGACAAAAAGGTCTCAACGTTTTCTTCTTTCGTTTTAAAAATTGAAAATACATCATCCACGTATCTTAGCCACACATTCGGAAAATATTTGAATTCAGTTAAGGATAATTCTTAACTTCAGGATAATTCTTTAATATTCTATTTGCTTTTAGAGAATTATCCTTTTTTGCTTTGATAAAGGATAGGCTCTATCCGAAACGTCAGCTCTTTATTTGATTTTTTAGTTTTATTTTGATTCTACTTATATATTTATTAATTATTTTGTTATTTGTTAATTATTATTTTATTTTTCAGTTGTATTTATTAACTATTTATTGCATTCCAGGGTTTTTGTGTCTCGTCCTTTTCTCTTATAAATATCCATTCATAATTCTGTTAAGGCTTGGTTTTCTAATTTTCTTATGTAGATATTAGCTACAAAAGGGCTGATGCTGCTTCCCATAGGAGTACCATCGGTCATTTTGTACCATTTGTTGTTAAAGGCAAAAACATTGTTAAATAATATAAGTCTCATGACCTTTATAACCTCACTAACAATCACTCAAGGGCCACTCATTCTCATCCATTGTGTCTTCAAGGACTTCAATGGCTCTTATAAGCGGAATGCTCGGATATAGTGACTCAATGTCAAACGAGATTAACACGTCATCACTTGATACTCGAGAATTCTTTAACTTATGGCACATTTCTATAGAATTTCTAATTGAGAAGTATAGACCATTTAGTTTTAATTAATGGAGACCATTGATGCTGTTTACAATAGGTCTCCACGTTTATTAAGATTATTAAGGTTGGACAAAAAGGTCTCAACATTTTCTTCTTTCGTATTAAAAATTGAAAATGCGGGAAAACTATTTTTGATAAGGAAAACTATTTTCATAATGTCCAAAAAATGCTTGATGAAGGCCCTTACATAGAACTCAGTAGCAACCCCTTAAAAAACTTAGTCACTAAAGTCAAGGAATGCATCAAAAAATGTAATATCTTTAGAGACGCCAAACGACATGACCTACTACCAATCAATCCTATCCTGCCACGATTACATTGTCTTCCTAAAACCCAAAAGGAAGGCAATAAGTGGAGACCTATTGTAAACAGCATCAATTCTCCTACAGACCTTTTAGCCAAGTTTATGCTAAAAAACTTCCTCATGAAATTAAAACTAAATGGTCTAGATTTCTCAATTAGAAATTCTATAGAAATGTGCCATAAGTTAAAGAATTCCCGAGTATCAAGTGATGACGTGTTAATCTCGTTTGACATTGAGTCACTATATCCGAGCATTCCGCTTATAAGAGCCACTGAAGTTCTTGAAGACACAATGGATGAGAATGAGTGGCCCTTAGGGATTGTTAGTGAGGTTATAAAGGTCATGAGACTTATATTATTTAACAATGTTTTTGCCTTTAACAACAAATGTACAAAATGACCGACGGTACTCCTATGGGAAGCAGCATCAGCCCTTTTGTAGCTAATATCTACATAAGAAAATTAGAAAACCCAGCCTTAACAGAATTCAAATATTTTCCGAATGTGTGGCTAAGATACGTGGATGATGTATTTTCAATTTTTAATACGAAAGAGGAAAAAGTTGAGACCTTTTTGTCCAACCTTAATAATCTTTGCTCAAATATTAAGTTTACTAAGTAAGTAGAAGCCAATGGTAGCCTTCCATTTCTGGATATTAGATTAACAAGACCAGAGAGGAACTAAGTTACGACATCCACAGGAAAGCAAATTTCGTCCCAAATTTTATTAAAAAAGACTCTAACCATAGCTACCAACACAAATTAGCAGCATTTAGACATATGGTATACAGAGCGCATGTCATCCCTCTGAACGCAAAAAGCAAGGAAAATGAACTTAAAACAATCGAGGAATTTGCCAGATTGAACGGTTACCAGAAAGAAATAGTTAACAGCATCTCCAAAAAAGTAAAACACAAGATCAACCTGGAAAACATCACCACACTACAGAAAGGAAACATCCCAGGAAGAGTGTTAGCCTTGCCCTACAATCAACAACTAAATAGGGGCATGAGGAGGATCGCAAGAGAATTTGGCCTTACTATAGTCTATAGGAGTTCCAACACAACTAAAAAACAGATAAAGAACCCAAAGGATATAATTCCGCAGGAAAATAGACCAGGGGTCTACAAATTACCACGTGCCAAATGTAATGCGGTTTACTACGGGCAATCACGGAGAGCAATCAAGACAAGAATTGGTGAACATTTGGCATGTATCAGGAAAGGAAATTTTGCAGTATCGAGATTCGCTGACCATATCCTAGATTGCCAACATGACTATAATCCTGAAGACTTTGAAATTATCTACAGCACAAGTGACCCGAAACTGTTAAATTTCCTGGAGTCGTATACCATCACCAGTGAAGAACCTGCTAATTTACTAAACAGCGACTTGGGCCCCATGGACGTGACACAATTGAGAGACTTGGCAAAACTTTTACATATTCCCAAACTGACCTATGGAAAGAATAAACATACCATGGACAACAACGACTCCTGATTGGTTGATCATCGTCTACCTGTAGTTTCAATTTATGTACTTTAAACTTGCATTTATATCTGTACCTAGCTCTCTTTTACTATATAAGTGACTCTGTAATTCTTCTACTTTATCAGAACAGAACTTCTCTGGTCTGATCAAGTTCTTGTATACGCTGAGGAAGGCAGCTTGGCTACCGAAATGCGCATACGTTGCAATAAACCTCTGATGTGGAATAGTGGTTTCCTGTTGTTCTTGTTAATTTGTGTCCACAGTTTCTGGCTTCATCTCCTTCTATAGTTGAAAAGGACGTTAATACCAAACAAACCAAACCAATCATTCATATTTCTATCATTAATAGTATTGACGTTATTAAGGTTTTCGCGATCAACACTTTTCGTGACATTCACGATTTAAGCGTGGCATCCCAGTATCGAAACATAAGACGTACTCTACGTGAAAAAGAAAATTGTATTTTATATTAAGGGGAAGCTCTTCATGCCGTTTATATTGTGTTTGGAGCTTTGAAATGAATGTTTCTGCGATTTCTTCATATTTTTTCAAAAAAAAATAATTTCTTTAAAAAGACTTAGCCCATTTTCATAAAAAATGGTCAATGTATAGTTTAAGAACCCCACTATCTGAATTTCTAAAAAAAATGTAAAAAAATTAAAAAAAAAAAAAAAAATTGACGGCGGGGGGGGGGGGGGTGTGGGGGGGGGGGGTATAAAAAAACACAAAAACGGCTCATCGCAGCCAAATATGTCATTTACAAAAAAAATTTGCCTTAATGAGAGGAGTATGTACATGTCGAGTTTATTGAGTTTGGTTCGCTCGTTTGAACGCTACAGCCATTTTTTTAATTTTTAGAAAATAATTAATATCTCAAAAAAGGCTTACCCAATTGACATAAAATATACGCTAAGGCACAAGTTAAGAAACCCCCTAAGTATGTATAATTTTTATTTGGTCCAGCTATATGCCGTTTCAGAGGAGTTAGCTGCACAAAATTAGTCACATACGTACATACATGCGTACAGACGGAAAATTTTTTATTCAAAATTTCAACATATCTTTACGAATCATGAGTTTTTAAGTCGATTTCAGCAAAAAAAATTTGAATTTCTGAAACGAAAGCAAAGGCCTTCACTCTTAGAGAGTGGTAGGCCAATAAAATTGTATGTACAAAAGTAAATAATGAAAAAAAAAAGATAAGATAAATGAATCAGCTACACCCGCAAGGTGGGCATGGATTGTAAAGTAGTTGTTCATTCAAATCCATTTCGGTAAACAACGTTTTATGTCTTCCCCTGTGGCGGAAAAACATGTAGATTTCGACAGCTGGACACGCGGGAGCAAGCAACGTTTAACTGACCATGAGAGAAGCAAGCTTCCTGAAAATGTATACCTGCGTCCTTGAAATCTGGAAAAACTGAATAAAATGAAACATTCTTCGTCTGGCATCGCATTCTTTGTCCTTGAAAACAAAAGTCTAGCTGATATGCTCGTCGGGCGTTGCTCGGGCTGTTTGTTCCAATGATGTATATTAAAGATAGATTCCGAATCCTATTGTTAACATCGCCACCAATTGAAGCCAATTCTGGGCAGGAGTGAGCCGTGGAGTAGTTAGCTGTGTGGCTTCTTTGTTTTTGACGATTTTGAGCCCGAGGAATAATAAATTCAAAACCATTCCTGAAAGTTAACGCGTACAACCGTAAAAATAGACACGAAAAAGGATCAGGAATCACTTTCCACAACCATAAATCGAAAATACGTACTGAAAGATGATCGAAACGTAATTGAAATTGAAACCATGATCGAAAAATTGTTTATAAAATATTATAAAATACTTCAAATACAACGTTAACCAAAAGATAAACTTATCATTCCGTGATCGGAGTGTGATAGAATTATTAATCAGGTACCCTCATGTTTAGCCATATGTTTTGCTTACTTTCAGCTATGACGGTTCTTGAAGGCGGACCTTCCCACTTCAAGTATGCTGGCAGGTTTCCAGGTCTATCTTTAATATACGACATTGGTTTGTATGATGAAATTTTGCATTACTGATGCTGAAATTTAAGCTATGGTCTCTTTAATCATTATACAGGGTGTTTCATAATTGGTGTCCCGTCTTTAGGTCCAAATAACGACTCAAGGGGAACAGATTGGGGGGAAATGAACATTGCTTATTTGGTTTTAATGTCCCCTTGTTCAGAATAAAAACATTTCGCGTCCCTGGGGGTGAAGGGGTAAATTTTGAAAATTTTAATTTTGTAGGGGCAGGGGTTAGACCCCATGTGTTACTTAGAAAGTTGTAGAGCATCATGTAAAAAGTGGGTTTAGCAAAAAACCCGGTGAAAAAATCTCATCCCCTGCCCTTTATCGAGTGGGTAAAGTGAAAGGTATGACTAGCTACTGTAGACAAAAAACAGAAAAACTCATTAGAAACTTATTATTAGGAATTCTAACCCAACCGAAAAATGATGGAATATTTGACCATCTTATAAAACACAAACACTGAACGTATTTTATTAAACGGATTTTGCAAAATTTTACACCTATTTCACAATTGCCCGAAGCAAAAATCCAATCTTCCTTTTCTCCATCTTGGATTTTAACAATAGCGATTTTTTCGGATTGCTGCTATTATAGTCAGGTGATTTGAATGCCCAGGCCTGTCTTTTTCATCGACTACGTATGAAAGTTGGACTGTTCTCAGACCCCGATGGTCAGGGTTGTATCAACAGCTCCTATCTTTCTATATATATAAAGAAGGATGTTTGTTTGTGGGTTTGTTTGTTTCTTATGCAAATCTACAGTTTTATTCCGATCTTGATGAAATTTTGCATACTTGACCTTCAAACCATGAGGTAGGTCACTGTCTATCTCAGATTTCGGAAAAATAATAATTATCGATAAAAAATCGATATTCATGGTTATAGAAGGGCATATTAATTAGAAATATCTCATAACCAACAATGCAAGGCAAAGTTTGTGCAACAATAGGTATCAACAATGGTATCAACACGCAATTCACAACACTCTGCACGAACCAACCAATATATATCTCATGACCAACAATGAAAGGAAAAGTTTGTGCAACAATAGGTATCAACGATGGTGTCAACAATCAATTCACACTGCGCTCGGACCAGCAACAGATATCTCATGACCAACAATGCAAGGCAAAGTTTGTGCAACAATAAGCCTGTCGTGTTCGCATCAAAAATGGTCTCAATGCAATTCACCAATAACAATGAGCACAAAATTATTCAAAGAATTATAACAATGAACATAAAATGAAGATGCAATGACAGAACATTCGTTTCCAAAAATTATAACAATGAACATAAAATGATGATGCAATGACAGAAAATTCGTTTCCAAGAATTATTAATAATGAACAGGAAATGGATATAATAGACGATATAGATAGGGCAGTCTCTCTCGATGAGGCAAAGGAGGTACACGTGTCTTCCTTCAGCTCCCTAATAAGCGTTCAGACGATTAGGAAAAGTGTGTGTATTTCTTTGTGTATGTGTGTGTGTTTACCTACAAGCGTAATTATCCCGGGCAACGCCGGGTCCTCTGCTAGTATAGAAATAATAAAGCTTGCGCGTTGATACATCATACCTTATTACATCATCATTTAGGGCTTATTATTGGTATAAAGACGATTAACTATCCCTTTATATGATGATGTAACAATGTGTGACGTTTCAGTGCGTAGGTTTTATTTCTAGAAAGAAAGCCATAAGTCGACCAAATTTATTTATTAAAGAAGAAGAAATATGTCGAGTACAAGGGTTATTCGTCCAGTTCCGGTATGGCCAATGGCCGACTTGTTAGGTCTCTGGGCGAATATAGATTAAGAAAAAAAAATCATATTGAGCTTAAGATTGTAGGTGATGTTAGTTGGTGGAGTTAGTAAGAAAACTTTTCATTTTGGATTTAAAGGTAGTTCATAGAGCATATTTCGGAAGGAGTTTCCCCTAGTTTATATCCGGCTATGGAAATACTATTGTATTGGTAAGCATGCTTGAATAATAAATATTAATTAAAAATACAAATTAGATAAAAAATAAGGTATAATAAACAAAAATAATTAATCTAAATCAAAATAAAAATAAAAATAAAAAGCTGGAAGAAGGCCTCATCTGAAACCCACAGGTTGTCCACAATGTCCTGATTGGCTTCCATTTCTGCTCCAAACTCCATCGCAAATTGTTGTCGCTTCTGTCTTCCAGTGTCTGTTAACTCCTGATAAACATGGATCTTATACGGGAACAGGTGTAAATCCTTTCTCAAAATTCGCCACGTCATGGTATACGACAGCCCTTCTTCAATGGATAGGCGGCGAACAGATTTTTTGGTAGGGGAATCGACCAACCTTGTGCGAACATTTTCGACAACTTCGGCCATTCGAACACGAGCTTCGCTCCCGCCTTTTTTCTTGCCTTTAACACATCCAGTGGCACGAAATTGCTTGACAAAATCCATGATTGCTTGCCTGCCTGGTGCGTCTCGACGCTTATACTCCTTCTGGAACGTTCTTTGCACGGTTACAGGTGATTTTGTCTCGAAATACCATTTGACAACCTTGCATTTCTGCTTTGTTGATAAAGCGGGTGCCATTTTTCAACAATACGATTTTCATGCAGCGCCGTTGCAACAATACAAACTCCAACTATTTAGAAATTCGATATGGCGCTCATATTCTTTCAATTGTTTATCCCTAATGCACGTCATTCGAGTGAAATGGTCAGTAATTGACTAAATCACCCTGTATGATGATGTAACAGTGTTTCAGTTGTTTGACTTTCTTTCTAGGAGAAATAGACCTTATTCAAAACTATTGGAATTGATAGTAAACGCAGACAATCATAGTGAAATTTGTTAATGACGGATGTATTTTGCATTGTTGCAGGGCCTTAATGCGCACGTTGGGATTGTTTGTAAAGCTCGGCTGATACTATCAATCCCCTAATGTACTGGGGTTTTGCATATTGCTTATTGATACAGTCCTGATCATCGGGGTCTGAGTAACAATCAAACCTTCATTGTTTCCAATAAACAAAAAAAACCACTGAATATTAAAATCCAAGATGGAGACAATGAAGTTTGAATTGTTGCTCAGACTCCGATGGTTAGGTGACTTTTGAGTGACCAGGTTTATCTTTCTCGTAAGCCTCGGCTCAACCTATTATTAATGTAACATGAACAGTTGGGTATTGGTGCCTCGACGAAGCGATCGTCCCATGTCAACAATGCTTAAATGATAAACAAAAAGCAACAATTTATTCATTTTTGACTCGTCATTACGAATCGAATGTTACATCACACGCAGTATCTTGGTATTCTTAACGGCTGCTGTTAAAGCACGTGCATGGACTTGGGAGTCTACGAAAATTGCTAAAACTTTGATAGAGCCGAGCTAAGACAACACCTCCTAGAGGGAAGGCCTTCAGACAAAAGGTGTATACATTGTTAAATCATCATCAAGAGACTATTGTTAATCGTATTTCTACCCATAACAGCCCTAAATTTGGACGCTTGATGATGATGTAACAATATATACACCTTTTGTCCGTAGGCGTTCTCTTTGAGGTGTTGGCTAAGACCGTTGATGATAATATTGTTGAAAACAGAATTTGAAAAGGCTGATCAGTTTTCCAGTTATCGTATAAACGGCGAACAGACGGATAATTGTACAGACCATGCGTGTATCTTTGAAGTAGCTTTTAGATAAAGCTTCTAATAATGCGCTGTCGATATTATGATTGACTGTTCTGCGAATACGTATCCGATCTTTCTTTTATCATTAGATTAGAGGTTTTAGTTTCTTAATATTCGTTCTATTAAATAGTTTTTCCTGACTAACATTCATAAAATTATGAAAAATTCCATCAGCATTTAATGGAAAATGAAATTTATTCAAGGGGACTTGTCATTTGTACACCCTCTTGTATCATCAAAACAAAAAAAACAACGGTATTTTAAGGATACTTTAACGTAAGCTTAAATCGTAAATAGTTACAAAGGTTCTGTAATAATTCCTTAAACAAGAGAGAAAAACCTTCGCCTTCAATAAGGAGCGCAGATAGGAAAATTTATGAGCGTTCTTGTTTACCGAAGCCCTTAACTCCCCCCGCCCTCATTTTCAAAAATGTTTATTTCGCACGGCCTATGAAAACTTCCTCCAGTTTTAAATTTAGATAAAAGTGTAGAAGAGGTGGAGAGAGCGTTTTGGCAACGTTTTCGCTGTCACACTGTCCGCTAATAATTCATTTGCACGCCCTTTTCTTTCCCTTTATCTTTAGACCTGTCAACTCTTTTCATATTCATTTGGGACATGGAGTTCCAGGAAATTATTCTCAAGGCCTTGGTTTGGAGAAGCGAGCATAAAAGGAAAGTTTCATCCCCTCCTTCATCCCCTCCCAATTTTGCACAGCTGAAAATTAACATTTGTTCTCGTAAATGCTACCAAGGCATCCGAACGATACCGATGCCATTACCGTGATGGCTCCGACGAACCAACAAGCAGCTAGCCAGCCAGCCAACCAACCATCCCGCCTCAGCCGCCCCAATTTGGCAATTTCCGAGAGTAGTACCGCCGAGTATTTCGAGTCTTTACTAATTTATAATCGTTGCCAAGGTCTACGTATTATCGTTTAAATTTACATGAATTAAAATGGATTCGGGATTTCCAATTTTGATATTTCTGGGCGCCTGGGTTCTCTCCTTAATTGGAAAGACCGGCACCGGGAATCTCATGGAAATCTCGAGTTGTTTAATTCTCCGATAACTTGGGAAACTTTATTGTCTCCTGCAAGATTACTCGGCGAAAATTAAAGAATTACCTCGCTACTTTAGCAAACGGCTTGCTACAAGGCACAATTACGTTGACATCAAAGTTTTCGGGAATTATTAGACAATTAGCGTCAAACGTTTACCTAATTGTTGTTTGCTCCGAGTGTGCCATTGTCACTTTTATTAAGCCTAATGGATTAAACAAAAATCAATTCGGATTTTATTAGGCAAGACCGTTTCGCAGTCGATTGCAAAATTTCAAATTGGATGGTTCGAAGAGAAAAGTAATAAGACGGAGAGAGACAGTTTTATGCAGAGTATGGCTTTTTCTGGGCGCTTTAATGAAATTTATTTCGGCGTTTGACAGGAAACGTATTTCTCTGTCAGACCGAGAGAACTATAATAGTAAAAAAAAAAATAAAAAAAAAATAAAAAAAGAATTATGCAAACCGAAACAACTTTTAATTCCCAATTCCACGCTTTTTTCGTTACTTTTCAAGAAATAAAAATAAATAGAAAGGGCTCGTTTTAATTTGAAGATAACTTTCATATAAACTGTAACAAACCATAACCCTCACAAAGGGCACTAGAAAAGTTTTGCGATATGCCACGAGGGGCGGTGCACATACGCCGAGTTCAAACTTGCACTGTTGCCAAGAGATCGATTAGTTACTCGTGAATGTAGTAGCGCAAACATCGTGCTATGCCAACTTGCTCGCGGATTGAGTGTTGATTAATGTTTGAGGAAAGGACTTTTGTGTGCGGATACTAATAAGTGGTATCGGATATTTCAGAGAAAATTTGAACCTACAGAATACTTCATATTCAGGTCACCCTGTCTCATCTGCCATGGAAAAAAACAATGCCTGCAGTCCGCAAGTAAATGGCGCTTCTAGACCTTCATCATACTGACACATAAGAGACTTTGATGCAGAAGAAATTTGGATATGGCATATCCCGTTATCTTAACAGCATTGTATCAGCTAGCAAAACAGATAATGACATTTAAGACAGCTAAATTCTTCTAGACTGTAATTATAAAATGTGTACCAAATATAGGGTCGAGTCACTAAATTATGACCGCCATGTAGGTTTATGTAAATACGGTTGTGCCCATTCAAGGGGGGGGGACGGATAAACCTGCCTGTCAGAAGACAAAGGTGGTTTCAGAGGAATAGTTCATACAGCAAAAGTCGCCGTCATGGGTAAAGCACATGACCTTAACAGACCTTGAAAAAAGTATGATCATCGGGTACTGTTCAAAAGGCGGCAGCATTTCCAAAACCGCAGCTTTCGTGAACTGTTCGCGTAGAGCCGTAGTGAAGGTGTACAATGAATGGAAGAATGGACCAAATGTGCATTCCAGGCGCGTATACTGTAGGGGACTACAGGCCGTTAATGAACGGGGTGAGCGGCGTTTGCGACGGCTGGTTAAGAATGATCGACGCGCTACCATCGATATATTGACAGCCCATATGAACGAGAAATGCACCAGAAAGCTATCAAGAACAACTGTGCAACCCACATTGTTGCGTCTTGGCTTCCCAGCAGACGTCTGGTTCCAGCACCCATGTTGACAAGTATGTATCGCAAGAAACGACATGCGTTTGCACTGCAGTACAAAGATTGGACCCTAGACCAGTGGAAAAAGGTCGCATTTTCCGATGAGTCGCATTTTCTACTGCATCATATCGATGGGCGCTGGCGTATCGGCCGAAAACATCCGAAAACAAACTACCCGAAATCATTGTTGGGCGGCAACAAGCTGTAGGAGGCTGTGGCATGTTTTCGTGGCATTGCGTTTTTGGGTCCAATACATCCTCTCGAAGGAATCCTGCAAAGGTATCCTATAGGTCAATAGCTGTGCATACTTATCCATCGTTGCCGACTAGGTGTATCTCTACATGGCAACTGTGTATCCTGCGACTGATGGCATCTTTCAACAAGATAATGCCACATGCCATGTGGCCAAAGTATCCGTGCATGGTTCGAGGACCATGAGGATGAGTTTCACTTACTACCCTGGTCTCCAAACTCTCTAGAACTTAATCCTTGCGAGAATCTGTGGGAACATCTGAATCACACATAATCACACACCTGAATATTTTCTTCATTGAAAGAAGCAAACTGAATTTTCCCCTCAATTGTCAGGTTTCTCACTTCTCGCATTGATAAAACGTTATTTTATTCAAACAATTATACAGTAAACTAAATCTGATCATTTGACTCATTATCTTGAGACTAATGTACTCATTTATTCTTAGAGAAACCGAGTATGTTCAGAACAATTAAATTTCGCCACAAGAGCCTTTTCATATTACTAATTCAATTCTCTATGTAGTTAAAAATACAAGTGACTTCATTTCTTCAGATATCCAGCATTAGGCGGTATGTGAAACTTTAGATTCAGTTGTTTACTCTGTTCCATGGTTTCAGTAAATTGTTCTAAGACCGTGAAGTCCCATTTGTTGGACAGGAGAGGTCAATGAAAAATCTCCAGAGTAATGGAACCTCGTGCTCTCAGTGGGTTCGTGCCATCAGAGCTACAGGGTACAACTCCCTCCTAAAGGCTCCGCAAATAACGAAGGAACAGCATCCGCACACCATCGACGACAGCTTAATGATACAACCACACGATGAAAAGCTTTAAGGAACCTACGAGCACGAAGAAAAAAACAAAATAGTTAAAGTACGTCTCGCGATTTGATCTTAAATTTAAATTTTATCTTTTGATTGCACTAAGATCATGAATTGACTAATCGTGTAGTCATTACACATCTCATTGTGTATGATAACCGATATACTGATCCCCATTCCATCCTGCAAATGTTCAATTCTTTTTCTCCAAATATCGTTTTCATCCTTGAAACGGAATCGAATAATTCCCTCCCGTTCCTGGATATACTGATCACTAAGGACATAGCTCATCACAGTTTTAAATATAGTGTCTATCGTAAACCAACGACTACTTCCAACTTAATTCACTCTTCTTCCTCACACCCTCCCTCCCATAAACTTGCTGCTTTTAGACACATGATAGATAGAGCTTTGAAATCACTGATGGATAACCATGATAGAAACAATGAATTTAAGAACATACGATTCCTCGCAGAGACCAACGGATACCCCCAATCCTTAGTTTCCCGCATTATCCGCCAGAGAAAAGATAAGCTAAATTGTCTTGTAAGTGAACAGTCTTCACTTAAGCATCAGCCATCGAGACTATGGTTTTCATTCCTATTTCTCTGTACAGACGTTTCTGCCTTGTCCCATCTTTTCCGTGAATATAATGTCAATATCTCTTTCCGATCCCCAAAATCAAGTCGTTCGTTTTTCAATCGTCGCACTCCAGGCGACGACAACAATTCATTCAACCATTACGGTGTCTATTGCCTCCAATGCACGCAATGTAACAAATACTATATAGGAATGTCAGTTCGTAGTTTTGCTACCCGATTTAAAGAACACGCCACCTCATACAAGAAGAAAGACAAATCTCATTTTGCCATCCACCTTGGACAAGAAAATCACCCCCTCTGCAGCATTGAAGAAACACTCAAGATCGTACACAAGTCTGATAAGCCGAAATTAATAGCCCTATTAGAAAGTGTAGAAATCTACAAAGCCGTCTCTGATCCGCAATCAGATAAACTTTTAAACAACCAAGTCTATTTTGATGTATATCCATTAGTTCACCATCTACGCCACGATCAGTAATTTCTTACTTGTGTAGGCTAAACTTTTGCCATGTTTTGTCAATTCTTTTAATTTATTATTTATTTATGGATTTTGTATTTTTTATAATTGAATTTTGTTATAGTTTTATTATTTGAATTATTGTTTTTGTTTTTTATTCTATTTGTATTTTGTATTATTTTATGTATAATTTTTTTATTTTTTTTTCATTTTTTAATTCGTTTTTACACGTTCCATTTCCATTCCATTTAATCCGATTACTTCACCCTGTTTACTTTATAATCTTCTGATTGACTGACCTAAATAAGGGGTGACGTCAGCCAATCAGAAATCTCCATGAATTGTATCATTGTCACTTAACATTTATCGTGTTTTTATATCATTTACTGTCTCATTACTGTTATCACTCGGCTGCAGTGCGCCTTGAAGCAGTTCGAAGACTGGTTTAACTGCTGGAAGTTGAACCTTAACGTCGGAAAGTGCAAGGCTTTGTACCTCAATAGGAAGCTCAAGCATCCCCCAGATTCTCTTGTTCTGTTTAATAAGAAACTGGACTGGGTGGACAACTACAAGTACCTGGGAGTTATCATTGACTCAAGACTCTCATGGAACCAGCATATGTCCTATGCTCTGAACAAAGCGAAGAGGGCTAAGTACAGTATCATAGCTCTTATGGGTCGCAACAGCGCCCTCAGCATTGACAACAAGCTACTTCTGTACAAATCGATTATCCGGACCATACTCTTCTATGGCATGCCTGCGTGGGCGACTATCTGTAAAAGCAGATGGAGTGAACTACAGTCATTCCAGAATGTTACCCTGAGGACCATTGCCCAGCTGGACAGAAAGACGGTGAAAAACCAATCCATCCACCTCGATTTAAACATGGCCCATATCGGTAAGTTTATACAGGATCTCCTTTTGATTATGATACAGAAGATGAAGACTCACGACAATAAGCTTGTGAAAGGGATACTGGAGAACTCAATGAATATGAACTGGCATACGAAGTATCGTAAACCGAGGCACGTTCTTGACATCAATTTTGAAGATATTAGCAACGTCTCTTTCCCAGACTACTGGAACATGTGATAATCTTATTTCTCCTTGTATTTTTTATTTCGTTTGTTTTTTGTTTCTGACAATCGTCAATCTTATTTTCTTTTTTGTATAATATGGAAGACCGCTTGGGTTGGTTAGGCTTCTTGACTAACTCAGTGTATTTCCTTTGGAGTTTATTCTGGTTAGATGAGCTTTGTGAAAGCGCTGCTTTCGTCCCATCCTAACGAATGTACACTTCACTGTTCGATTGTCATTAATAATGAGTCATTATGTAAGGGCTGCTAGCCTATTTCTCTTGTACCCTGATAAAGGCGGGATTAAATACCCTCAATGTTTGTAGATATTGGAGTGGACAAAAAACAGAAGCATTCAATTCCGTCTATACTCTGTCTTTAGATAGTGTATTTAAAGAGAGATTGCCAAGTTAATGAATTCCAATTGGTATACAAAATTATTATGACACCACATCATACATGTAAAGTAGTTATGATGTTACGCTGCTACAACTAGTTGGTATAAAAAGGATTGCAGGATTGCTAATAAACTGCATTAATAAATTTCATAATTAATTAATAAAATTATGAAGAAGTAACGGGTAAAAAAAACTACGTAGATTGGACAGGCTTTTAATATATCCCATGGAAAAAATACGCAAGAGACAAGTCGGTAGCTTAATATTTCAGCATTTCAGCATAGTGTCGTCCTACCATTGGCCGCAATCACACTCTTGATCATTTCGCATGCTCTCCATTTCCAATAATCTAAGGAGGTATGCTGTGCTCTGCGTTCTTGGTCGCAACTGACGTTCCAGTTCTTCCCAAAAAGTATCTATGGTACTTAAGCCAGAGCTCTGTGCAGGCCAGATTAAATTTTCCACACGAGAATCTTGAAACTACCGCGTAAAGGATCCCGCATTAGGATATGGCGCTTTATTACGCTGGAAGATCTTCGGCCCATCGTCATAGTATGGCAACATTGTTGCTAGTGCAAAATTATTCAGAACATGGAGTACTTACAGGCATCCATAAAAAAACAAAGTCAGAGCCCATGCCACATACTCTCATGCTATCACCACAGAAATTACCAGTTACATGAGACACTGGTGCATGTAATGTTGTCCAGGTAATTCCCACGCATAAAACGAGATTTATCTTCCCAAACAAGAATCTCCTAACTCAAAGTAATAACTAAACAGGTTTAAGCAATAACAAAATTATTTTAATGTGCACAGCTAAAATGGAACCTTACAACATTCTGATAACTGCTAGAATAAGATGAAATGTTATAAAAAGGTACGATGAATAGTTTCCAAAGTACCAATTTATAAGAACTGCTTTAAATTATATTAGACAGCCCAGTAAACATTACTTTCTGGTCTAATGTAAGATTTTTGTGGGCTAAGTTTGTGAGCAGTTTTGAGGCGTTTATTTACTTCCAACCTCAATTAAGTGCAAGTACAAGTCAATTAAGTTGTATTTTATTTTTTGATTTTGCGTTATTAAAAAAGAATTAACATTTAAACAATAAACGTTTAAAACAAAATACAATAAAATCAATGTAAATACTGAAGCTGTTTCAAGGTTTTATAATTAAATACACATGAAAAAGGAAAGGAGAAATTCCGCGACATGGATTCGAACCAGTGACTACGAGTCTCTAGCTCGTCGTCTTTACCAACTGCGCCATCGCGGACACCGGCATAGCTGAACTGTCTTTAAGTGCCTTAAATATTACTAATCAGTCAAAGTAGAAGACGAATAATAAGACAGGCACCCGGCTCGTAAAACAGGAATTCCTACTTTCTAAGCCATTAGAAAGCCGATGAAGACTCATAGGACAATACTCCCTGTGTCTCAAACAATGTATTCATTTCAATATTTTTTTGTATTGTAAATGTATATCACATCTTAGAACGGAGGGATAATAAATTTAAATTGCAGTAAAGATATTGTAAAAAACGGAAAGAAAAATGCCGCTAACTGGAATCGAAACAGAGACCAATAATATCCTGCTCATCGCCACTACCAACTTGGCTATCAAGAACAATCGGAAGGTAAGGCTGATTCCATGTGTCCTAAAGTTTACAAAGTAGTCATCAGCTTTCTAATGTTTTGGAAAGAAGGGATTGCGAGCCGGGTGTGTGCTGCCGTGGGGCTTCCATCTTAATCTTTGTAGTCTTTAGGAGACTTGGAGACCGCTTTGCTTGGAAACACTTTTGGTCCAATAATATCTTTACCTTATGTTTGGAGTATTAATCCAATTTAAATTTATTATTTTTCGATCAGAGAGTTCAATAAGTTGAAGATATCATAGCAAAATTATTATTAGCAATAAATCAGAATTTAATGTCCAATTTAATGTTTGATGCCATGATATTCTTTATCAATTGTTAGAAAAATACAGTGTGTTTTTGTGTTCAGTAAAGAATGTATTAAACAAAACAAACAAGGGTATGCAATTACGGTTTTTTGTGTTCAGTAAAGACTGTAGTAGGTTCGTTTGTTTTTTTAACAATGTTTAAAATTTTAGTTTTAAAAATTAACAATTTTAATTTTAGCAATTTTTTTAACAATGTTTAAAAATATGCCCACCATTAGTCGCACACGACACATCGAGTCGATAAAAAAATTTTAACCAAAATCTATGAAGCATGGGAGAATAGGCAGTTTCGATGGCCGCTGTATTTTGACTTTTCAGTTCGTCCGTTCTCACTAGAGTTCCTGTAAGTAAAACGAGTAATGACACGCCGCCATTTTGGGTGTATATGGCAGTCATGTATAATGTTATCCTATGGGAAAAACTGCAAGTTTGATTGAATTTTTGTAATTACGAGGGAAAATAATTCTGTTTCTAAAGATGTATGGAAATTCATTACCAAATGAAAATTGTTAAAAAATATTTTATTTAAGTGTGAGATGGATTTCCTCCGAAAAAATTCCATGAGAAAAACTGCTCTTTTTTGAACATCATTTTGCTCAGTTACATAATCAATAATTTCATACAAATGCTTAGGCTGTATTTATTTAATTTCTGAAAGCAATAGCTATTACAAATTGTTAAATTTGCACTTCTGTTAAATATTTTCTTCTTATTCGATTTTGGCTGTCTAGAGAGCACGTAATTTAAAACTGTGTTAATTGAAATTTGAAGGGGAAGAATTGTTAGTTCCAGAGTATGGATGAAAATGATAAAAGTATGATAATGAAAAGGGAAAAACAAAAACATCCTTGCCCTCGGCTGGATTCGAACCCGCGCCTTAACGATCTTGGCCATCAAGCCGGCTTGTTAAATATTTTATTACAAATTTATTTTAAAAATTCAATTCAAAAAAATAAGAACTTGTAAAGTGATAAATGATGTGAGAAATCTGATATTTTTAATATCACAGTTTTTACCGTTTTAAGATCATAAAAATTCATTCTTTACGACGTTCGTGAATACCTGTAAATACTGAGAGCATCCATTTTATGGGTTGTCACGTGATTTAATAAACTGCTTTAATTGGCTGAATTCGCTTTCCATAGGAAAGAATGGAGTGTCATTACTCGTTTTACTTACAGGGACTCTAGTTCTCACACACAGTGAGCGCCATCTACTGTTCACTTCATCTAAAAAAAAAAACTTGCATATTTTCTTTATTAAATACAAAAAAAAAAAAAAAAATTAAACAAAAACGTAAGTGCATATCCTCGTTTAATTTTAATAAATTTTAAAAGTGCAAGATACTTTCGGACAACGTGTATTTAAATTACGATTTCATATTTATATACTAAGATATTTGAAGAAAATTTAATTTAGCTGTAAAGTATCCACGGTGGCCAGTTGCTACAGGCGACGAGCTAGAGAGTCGTGGTCTCTGGTTCGAATTTTTCCGCGGAATTTTTTTCCTTTCTTTTTTTCAGTTATATTTAACGCTTATATTTAATCATAAAAGCAATGAAAAATAAGGAAATAGATGAAAAGGATTTAATTAAAGTCACATTAGGTTGAAAGCGTCTCAGGGAATAAAGTGGAAAAACAATTGGCATCTCCTAAATGGATTAGGAAAGATACTTTAAAGCTAAGATAGAGGTGGCAAAAAAGACTGAACGATTCCACGTTTAGGATAAGAGAAGACATAACGAACACTCTTCGAGACGCTGGTAAAGAATACAGAAAACACGAGTTTACTTCTGGGAAAAAAAACTCTACAACAAAAGTTAAAATTCTTAGTCGTGACACAAGTTTAATTGCGTATTAGGAAAAGGTTGAGGAGGGGGGTTTAATCCCGTCAGAAGTAAATGAGGAGGAAAAAAGAAAGAAGAAGACGTAGGGGGCTGGTGGAACTCCTTTCCTGCCTCCACTTTTCTTCCTCACCTTCTTACTTTTCCATGCACTTCGTTTGTTTCGCTTTATCTTGTCTCGGTAAGGGAAGAGGAGAAAGAGGTGGAATTTGCGCCTGATTGCAGATGAGGTTCCGACTAATTAAAGGTAAGGGAGGCGGAGTTGGAAAGGCTGGAAGACGAAAGGAGGGAGAAAGAGTAGTAGGTGGTGAGAGTGTAGAAGGAGGGGTTAGAGGGGAGGTGGGTAGGTGTTGGAGCCCCCTGGCGGACGGTGCGCAGAGAGAACCGCGGATGACAATCGCCACCCAACGGCAGAAGAAAGCGAGACGAGAGGGAAGGTTGGCAGCCAAGGCGACGGCATAATTATCATAATTGCGGCGAAATATGATGGAACCACGGAAACTCCAGCCTCGAGATATCTCACAATAGTTGATTTTTCCAAAGACGAGTTTGACTACTTTAATAAGCTTCGTTTAAAAGGAAGGAAATAAAAGAAGAAAGGTGGAAACGAAGGGAGGAAAATCCAAGAACTGCTTTAATGAAAAGGAGAAAACGATCGCCATCGTGCTCTGCAATCTTTCAAGTTAATTTTTTCCCTTCACGCAAAACACGCATCGAAAAAATCTACACCTACTGTCTTTCTCGGAAATTCTTCGACGTTTAAGACCAATATTATCTTTTCTTTAGGAAACTAATTATGCTTATTTTAAAAAACAATTTCAAGATGAAGCTGCTGCCCGTTTAAATCTGGAAAAAAGCAACATTCTTAAGAAGGATAGACTAAAAATCACTATCATTTTAAAATGGCTGACTATAGACGAAAAAGGAAAGAAAAAAAAGTCCGCCAACTGGATTCGAATCAGGAACCACGAGTCTCTAGATCGTCACCTTTACTAATTGGGCTATCGTGGAGACAGTATAGATAAGCTGTCTCTAAAAACTGCTAAGCAGTCACTATGAAAGCTGAATGATAAGGCAGGTTCTGTCTGGTAGGAGGAGTGCCACTATCCACCATAGCCCATTCGGTAGAGGCGACGAACTCGTGGTTTCTGGTTCGAATGCAGATCGCAGTATTTTTCTTTTCCTTTTTCATCTATTTTCAATCTTATAATTTGAAGCATAGAATAGCTTCATTATTTCTATCATCACTTATATTTTAAAAGGGAATATTTCTCCAATAATTAATTCAAGAACGAAAACATCATGCTGAACAAGAAAAGAAGAATTAAAAAAAAAAAAAGTATTTAAAAAAAAACAAGCTTTATTATGTTTTATTATAATATAGCCGGCGTCAATAATTTGTAAAAATAATAAAGCTTAATTTTGCAACAATAAACAACGGATACCTTTAACCCTCGACATAACGAATAGTTTTTTGTGGCAATTGAACAATTCGTAGTAATGAAATAGTACCATTAGAACATGAACCAGTGACCCGATTTGAAAATTTTTTTTACCATGCATTGGTCCTGTGTATGTGTATGAAATTTCAGCTCTCTAGCTTGTCAGGAAGTTGGTTTAATATTGATTACAAAATTTGACCCGGACACAAACAAAAGTTAAATAAAATCTTGTAAAATTTTCAAGGAGGAGCTTTAGCAGTGAAGCAGAAATACATTTACACATTTATTAACAAAAAATTACTCCCCCTTCCCCGAGTAGGATAAGGCAAGCTGCAGACTCCGCGGTTAACTATTTTACCCCTGTATCTGCACTTTATAACCTCCCCCCCCCCCAAGTTTTTTTAATCAAAAAATTGATTTCCCGAACATAGTGTGTAGAAAATCTAAAGCTCGTATCTTCTTTCTTTGCTCATCATTTCCGACGAAATGACTTATCACGCCATATGTTGCCATATTTCTAACGAGCAAGTGACTGCCACCCCCGCATTTCTGACCCCACAGGAACAATTGTGCCTAAACTTTATGGTAATGTAGATCTTGCCTAGAGAAATCTATATACTGAATTTCACTCCTTTACGTACCTAAATAGCACATAGATCTTTTGTCCTCTCCGAATACCACCCCCTTATTTCCGAACGCAATGTACCAATCAAAATCGAACTAAATAGTGAAGGTGGACATGCCCATAGTAAGCTACATTCCGAATTTCAAACTTCTACCTCAAAAATGTAGAAATTATGAAGGAGACGAACGGACAAAATAAAACCAATAAGTAACTCCATTCTTCCGCTACTTAATTATACAGGGTATCCAAAAAGTCTAGTAACATGGCAGATATCCTAAAGCTGCCAGGTAGGAGAGATCTGATCGTTGTGGTTTATAGGTAATAGGGGGGGGGGGGGGTGGAGAATTCATTGCCGCACTCAAATTTGATCTTGACCCCCAAATTTAAGGTCATCTATTTGCTAACTCGAAAACTATTAAAGATAGAGAAAAATATCCAATTGTTACCCTGTAGAGCAAACATTAGTCTAAAAACAATTTTTAATCACACCCTTCCCCTTGAAAGATTGAGAAAATGGGCGAGAAAGAATCATTCAAGGTCAGATTGAGCTGGCCAGGTTGACTGAGGTATCTAACACATTTGAATTGTAGTGAAGCACACCGTTGGGAAGGTGAAGGAAGCACGCTCTTGAGTAACTCTTTCTCATCCATTTTCTCAAAATCTTTCAAGGGGAAGGGTGTGATTAAAAATTGTTTTTAGACTAATGTGGTGTTGCTCTATAGGGTAGCAATTGGAAATTTTTCTCTTATCTTTAATAGTTTTCAAGTTAGCAAATGGATGACCTTAAATTTGGGGGTCAAGGTCAAATTTGAGTGCGGCAATGAATCCCCCCCCCCTATTACCTATAAACCACACTAATCAGATCTCACCTACTTGGCAGTTTTGAGATATCTGTCATGTTACCAGACTTTTTGGACACCCTGAATAATTTACTAGTGGAGATGCCCGTCTTCGCCGAGCTTTTCAAGGCAAAACGAAGGCGGGGTATCAGTATCTATCTATTCTAGCTATATACCAATGCTGTTTAAGGTTCGATCCTGGGACTTGTTAACTGTTATTGCATAAGGTGGAGGAACTGGAAATTGTCGACGTTTGAACTCTACAAAATGATCATTCGCCTGTAACGGTATTCTTGGTATTAAAACGAATTGCCTGCGTTATCCCCGCTAAGTATTGTAGCCGGTATTGAACCTGATTATTCGGAATTGACTGTTATATTGTTTAATATCCAAAACGTTCAACCTAATGACCGTCGACCCTACAATTTACTGACAACTTCGGACGTTGTTGTGGTTTTTTACCCGGCAGGGAGTCAGTGCACATGGTGATATTATTTTAAGCCAACGCACAAAAAGTAGAGTTCTTCGGATTTTAGAAAATCACCCATGGTATGATACTCTGCACTATGTGCTTATATTTCCGTACGGAATCCAAGGGTGGCATATTTCTGTGCAGTCGAAGAACAATGCTCATACCAAGCGTGTTACATACACCAGTTTTCTGCTTACAGTCTTCAAATTTGTCACGTAAATGTTTAAGCTCGGCGAAGACGGACATATATAAAAAAATCCTACCTTCCTGTCTTCGCCGAGCTTGTCAAGGCAAAACGAATATGGGAATCAAAGTTTTTCTGTTTAAAAAGTGTATTCTGAAGGATTCGAACTCTCAAAATCAAGGTTGTCGAACACGTCATGTAACCAAAGTAGCATTGCAAAAATGTAAGGGTATTTTTTTTTATTACAAAGGTGTTATGCCCGGCGCAACCGAGCAGAGGAATAAGCAACATTAAACAACCATAGATTATAGGAAAAAATGTTTAGTAAGTCGCATGTCCAGGATCTGCCTTTGCATAGCAATTCTGCATGTTGTGGTTGAATGAAGGTTATTACAGGTTGAAGTTACATTTAGATCTAGGCCTAGCTTAAACATTGAATGGGCGTTCGCCCGACCAAAATGCTGCAATTCCACTCGTTGCCGCTGCCAGGACAATTTTGCCTTCCAATCGAACAGTCGCCAGCACTTTTTCCAGCCATACCTTTCATTTACCCACTCGATTAAGGGGGCAGAGCATGAGATTTTTTCACCGGGTTTTTTGCTAAACCCACATTTTACATGATGCTCTACAACTTTCTAAATAACACATTGGGTCTAACCCCTACCCCTACAAAATTAAAATTTTCAAAATTTACCCCTTCACCCCCAGGGACGCGAAATGTTTTTATTCTGAATTAGGGGACATTAAAACCAAATAATCAATATTCATTTCCCCCCCCCCCCCCCCACCTGTTCCCCTTGAGCCGTTATTTGGACCTAAAGACGGGACACCAATTATAAAACACCTATATATATTCAAATGTAAGATAATAACTGAAGAAACACTCCAATATTTCGAAAGATAAATTGAAAAGGGAAGGAAAAATTCCGCGACCCGGACTCGAACCGGGGACCATGCCTATCGCTGGCACTGCTCTAACCAATTGAGCCACCGCGGATTATTCCCGACCTTCGAGTCGGGGCTTGCTCTGCCGATTGAATTACTGCGTTGTGGCTTCAATGAAGTTTATTTGGATATCTTGTAACAGCAAAGCTGTTCATATCCGCGGTGGCTCAATTGGTTAGAGCAGTGCCAGCGATAGGCATGG
>JAHWFO010022894.1:2742709-2761587 GCA_023313115.1 Rhysida immarginata | reverse complement strand
TGATACTCGAGAATTCTTTAACTTATGGCACATTTCTATAGAATTTCGAATTGAGAAGTATAGACCATTTAGTTATAATTTCATGAGGAAGTTTTTTAGCATAAACTTGGCTAAAAGGTCTGTAGAGAATTGATGCTGTTTACAATAGGTCTCCACTTATTGCCTTCCTTATGGGTTTTTAGGAAGACAATATAATCGTTGCAGGATAGGATTGATTGGTAGTAGGTCATGTAGTTTGGCGTCTCTAAAGATAAAATTACATTTTTTGATGCATTCCTTGACTATCATCGTCTACCTGTAGTTTCAATTTTTGTACTTTAAACTTGCATTTATTTCTGTAATTGGATTGTAACTAGCTCTCTTTTACTATATAAGTGACTCTGTAAATCTTCTAGTTTATCAGAACAGAACTTCTCTGGTCTGATCAAGTTCTTGTATACGCTGAGGAAGGCAGCTTAGCTGCCGAAATGCGCATACGTTGCAATAAATCTCTGATGTGGAATAGTGGTTTCCTGTTGTTCTTGTGTACGGTTGTTTCCATTACTGTAGTTTCACTACTGTACATCCACTAGGAATATCAATGTCAGAACGTTTGCGTGCTTTCACATAGCATTACGATTTACGTAAAAAAAGTCATGTACACGTATTCCAGTGCAGAATACACTGACATGCACCTAATGTATGGTCTTGCGGACAACGATCGTCTACAGCACAGAAGTTCCTAACATTATGGATCTGCGACAACGAATTGAAAATGCATGCCAAACCGTTCGTAATGCTGGCGACGAACTCTTCCATGACATCAGACGGTCGCTCATGCAACGAGCCGAAACGTGCGTGCGAGCTGGTGGCGGGCACTTTGAACAATTCCTGTTATTTGGAGCCACGGGTTTAGTTGGCTGTATCGCGTAAATAAATCGTTTCCAGACAAAGTGCTATAGAACATTTTCGCCTTCTTTTGACCTGAAGAATATGTCACTAAACTTATTATACATAATTTTGAAACACCCTGTATATAGATGAGCCGAGGCTTCCGAGATTATGCAGGCTGACCCATACCATGAAAAAAATGGCGACAATAAAGATGGCGAAAAGAGGCAAAATTACCCGAGTATTCAATGCCATCTGTTATCATAAAACCGAAATAGCAACCTTTTTCTAAACAAATCGGAAACATATTAACTTGAATTCTAAAAATTATCTTATATCAACGAAATCAACGAAATTAACATGTTTAATTCTCGTTCAATCAAAATTTTAATGGGTTTAATCAAGGCTTTGTGCTTATACACTGCGTGAGCATATTATTATGACCACTTGACATGTTTATGCAAATGCACGCGCGGACGTCGCCACATTGTTGCCAGCGGGCCGGGCCAATATAAAAAGGGAAGCTGAGTGTCGTCGACAACAGTAGACGTGTTTCCATTCTTCAATTATGGGTAGTGGCGGCTCGTAGCTAAAATTTCTGGGGGTGCTGCATCAGAAAATTGCAATTTTTTCACGAACTATGAAATAGCTACTGACATTAAGCTTAAGGATTATATAATATACATGTATAAAGAGAGTATTAAAGAAAAAAAGACATATTGAATTTTATCGAACTCGAAAGTGAAACTGGGGGTTCTGCAGTTCCGCAGTGCATATGCACGAGCCGCCAGTGATTATGGGTAAACGACGCTATTTAACAGCCTTCGAACGCGGGATGATTGGAGGTGCTCGGAGCTATGGAGCTAGTATCAGCGAAACAGCAGCATTCGTGGGGTGCTCAAGAGCAGCCGTCGTTAAAGTATTTAAAGACTGGACGGTTAGCCGGAAGACGGGGTCTGAACGTTCGCGTTATGGCCGCCCGGGATGGTTGATGATCGGACAGAACGGAGACTGTCACGACTGGTAAAGGATAATAGAAGGGCAACTGTGCATGAAATCACTGCTGACCTTAATCAGGGGTCCTCCAAAACGGAAGCCGAAGACCTGTCCGCACACCTTTGCTGTCTGCAGCCAACAAACGGAAACGACTCCAATTCGCTCAGGAGCACAAGGACTGGACTATCGAGCAGTGGAAGCAAATCATGTGGTGAGACGAGTCACGATTCCAGTTACTTCATGCAGACGGCCGCGTGAGAATCTGGCGGAAACAGCACAAAAGCATGGACCCCGCATGCATGAGTACAACCCTTCAGGCCGGTGCGGGCAGTGTTATGGTCTGGGGAACGTTTTCCTGGCATGCGTTGGGTCCGTTAATACGTGTTGAACAACGTCTGGATGACAGAGCATACCTCCGTATCGTCGCCGATCAAGTCCACCCTGTCATGTTGATGGCGTACCCCAATGGAGATGGCTACTTCCAGCAAGACAATGCGCCATGCCACAGAGCTCGTATTGTGCAGGAGTGGTTCCAGGAAATGAGGGGGACTTTACCTTACTTCGGTGGCCTCCACAATCCCCAGATCTCATTCCAATTGAGCATTTGTGGGACGAAGTCGAACGAACCATCAGACGGCTGGATCCAACACCGTCCAATCTAGCACAACTAGACAGTGCTATCCATCAGGCATGGTGTCAGATTCCTCCCACCACCTTCCAACATCTCGTGGAATCAATGCCATGAAGAATCACCGCAGTAATAAAGGCAGAAGGTGGCCCAACGAGATACTGACAGGGTGGTCATAATAATATGCTCACTCAGTGTATTACATGTAAAAATCTGGGAGGTAATGCCTATTTCGGTTTTATGGCCCCAGATGGCAATGATTACTCGGATAATTTTGCCTTTTTATCCTAATAATAATAATAATTACGAATGTCCGTAACCATCATAGAAGAGAAAGGGATAGAGATCGCATTCGCCTGCACACCGAATGTTTTCAGATGCGAAATAGCTAGCTGCGATTTAGAGACGGATGAGAGCGAAGCGGCGCTATTTAAAATACAAAGACCGTGTCCTAAGGAGAGTTGAAGAATACAATTCTATATTAGAGGAACTATTGTTGCGGAAAGTGGCATAAGGAGATATTGAGGAATACGCGCTCTGGATTATTCCTCCTCTATGGTTACCTCTTAAAGTGAAATTTCTTTGAGAACCGCAGCACATCAATAAAAACTATTGTTATCGTAACAATAATATGTTCGAGCGCACATAACAGCTAAAGTGCGTGCCGATCAAATTTAGTGCAAATTGTTTAGTTAAAAAATTGAACATGCTTCCCTCGCTGCATTCGAATGGCGCTATGCACCCGAGAAGCGAAATTGAAACGATAGAAGCATTTTCAATTCATTTGCAATGAAATTTATAATTAAACAATTGCCATTTATTAGGTATTGTTAAATTTGAAAAGGAAATTTAAATTTGTAGTGAAATTAGCTCTTAAATAAAATTTTCCGTGGAGGCTCCAGGTTTGAATCTTTTAACTGACTCCAATAACGCTGCATGCCCGAGAAGTTCAAGTCGCCATTTATTGTCAGCCTCCTTAGCGCGAATTGGGCAGGCCTTTCTTATCGGTGGCTACGATTGTAATAAATTGTGAAAAAACAATTTTTTTAAGTTAGTATTTTTTTTCTGCACGCCCAGTTGGGGGCTACGGATTAAAAGAGGTGAGAAAATAATTCCATGAATGTATTTCGTTAGTCCAAAGGATGAAGAGAGATTCTACCTGAGGATGTTATTGCAACGTATTCGTGGACCACAAAGTTTTCAGGACATACGAACTGTCAATGGAGTTGTCTATGATAGTTATAAATTAGCAGCCACAGCATGCTGTCTATTGATGATGATACAGAATGGGAATGACTGTTTCAAGAAGCTTCCGAATTTCAAATACCGAATCAATTAAGAATTATTAACTTATGTATTCAATCAATATATTTAATTCACCAAAAGAACAATTACGCCTGTTTGAAACTTTGAAGGCACAACTTACGGAGGACTATCAACAGCATTATAATATACATATATCAGAACAAAAAACATTAAAAGATATTACATCTCTAATTCGTCTCCATGGGAAGAAGTGTTCCGATTATGTACTACCCGGTCCAGAATATAATTTATTTGAAGATGTTGTATACATTCCCAGTGAGGAGGCGGAAGTAACTAAAAAAATTATTCCAACATTAAATGTCCTTCATAAACAAATTTTTGTTTTTGTGACTGGAGTCTTCTGAACTCTGTAGGAATTAAATACTTTTTCATCCAGTGAAAGAAAAAGTATGTCAGGAAATTCAAAATTAGCCACTCAAAGCAATTTAAATAACTCCTTAATCACTATGATTGGCTAATTTTGAATTTCACAACCAATTTGTGTTAATACGAACATAAAAATTCCACCGCAGTTAGTGTTAATACGAACATGAGTAATTTTTTCTTTTTGGATGGTCCAGGAGGATAATGCTATTTGTATAATGCTATTATGTGTTACTTGCGTGGACAAAGCAAGAAAGTATTAGCATTTTACATCATATGAATTGCTGCAGATTTATTAAATGGTGGCCCAACTGTTCATAGTGGATTTAAAATTCCGGTTGTAGCAAATGAAGCATCCGTAACCAGTATGAAAATTCTCTCACCTGAAGCTGAAAATTTACATGTTGCTTCGCTGCTAATAATAGATGAAGTTTCTATGGTCTCTACACAAATTTACATGTTGCGCATAATAGACCACCTCTTGAAAGCAATCATGAATGATGATAGGCCGTTTGGTGGAAAAGTTTTAATACCGGGTGGCGATTTCAGACAAATATCCAATGTTGTACCTCATGGATCCACAGCAGATATCATCGAAGTTTGTATTAAATCTTCATCTCTATGGCAATTTGTTAAAAAAGGAGCTTAATTTGCAATATGAGAACAGATGGACAGGATGCCTTCAATGAATGGGTCCTAAAAATAGGAGACGGCGATTTAACAACTCAATGTCCTGGAGATGAGTGCACTTATATAGAACTCCCCACTTAAATGGTAGTGGAAGAACATTTAGTATCGAAGATCTTCGGAAATAAAATCTGTGGACAATCCAGCAGCAGGTGAGAAAGTGTCTAGAAAAAATAATTTTGTCTCCAAAAAATTCAAATGTCATGGATTTCAATTTTAAAGCCATGGAGTTAATTGAAGGAGACACTCACATATACCACAGTGTAGATTCCATTAAAACTGAGGATACAGACGATACGATTGATTTCCCAGTGGAATTTCTCGATAAATTATACCCAACTGGAATGCCACCTCATGCATTGAAGTTCAAGATTGGTACTTTCTTAATCTTGAACTTCAATGATTAAGACATTAAAACCCAAATAATGAATCAAGACTGATAGTACGAGGACTGCATCAAAAATTTCATTGATGCTGAAATCATCTGTGGTATTCATAAAGGACAGTGTGTATTTTGAACCAAGCGATGCTGGGCTATCATTTAGCCTTCGCCCTTACAATTAATAAAGAATAGGGACAACCCTTTGATGAAGTTGGGATATATCTTCCAGAGCCAGTTTTTTTCACACGGCCAACTGTATGTAGCCTTAACATGCTGGAAAAATAATATTAAAATATTTATAAAAACACAACCGAATGTGCAAGGGCGATTAGTACCATATTATGGAGATAATTTTTTTTTCTGATAAAAATTTCTGGGGAGAACACTGTTATTTATATTCAAAGAATTACATAAAATTTAAATATTTTATATATTAAAAATATATGCTTTTCGATTATATTTACGCATCTAATTCCAAAAATGTCGTGATCAAAGAGTTGTTAAAAAATAAATAGAATTGTATTTTTTTTAAAATCTAAATTGGGTATCTTATTAATTTTTAAAGTAATTTTTTATATATTTGTCTAATTTATTAACATGTTATGAAATATGTCTAATGTAAAGTTGGTAATCCCGTTTAACAATGGTTTTTTCAAGAAATTTTAATTTTGTATGGGTTAGCCTGTATAATCTCGGAAGCCTCGGATGAGCACTTGAGCAATCGTGCGTCTAAAAAAACGATTTCACCTGCGCGTGTCGATGTCAATAATGCCGAAAAGATGAACAGAAAGTAACAATATATTCATACTTGACAAATCGATTGTTATATGACAAGCCATTATCTTGGTATTCTTTACAGTCACTATTTTAGCACGTGAATTCGACTTGAAGGGGTTCACGAACAATTCTGAAAAGTTGTTACGGCCGAGCTAAGATTTTGATGGTCATATTTCTGAAAACAGAATTTGAAAAAATTAATCCGTTTTCAAGTTATCGTGCAAACTGCAGACGGGAAGCATGCATTCTTATGTACAGTCCTTATCCGATAAGTTAAACCTCGGCCTTGAAGGGAAGAAATTTATTCTATTGCTAAAATGGGAGGCAAGAGGATGAAAAAAAATCTGATATAGTGCAGGGAAGTACTAGTAATACATCAGATTTTTTCATCCTCTTGCCTCCCATTTTAGCAATAGAATAAATTTCTTCCCTTCAAGGTCGAGGTTTAACTTATAGGATGAGGACTGTAGCTGTTTGCTAAAGCTCCTAACAAAAGCGTATAAAAAACACTGAATTTTCTTATGAAAATCGACGCTCTGTTGCTCTTACTCAGCAAATTATAGGCAGCAGATTATCGCAAAACATTATCAAATTTTGTGCCTTCTGCTGTAGAGAATTCACCTGGAATGGCAGAAGCAAGATGGAAGAATAGTCAAACCGTAAGACAGAGCTCTGACAAAGGACGTAGGTCGAAGTTGTACGACACATTTTTTTGTGCGCAAGCATACCTTGGTAATCATAGCGTTGCTTTCAGGTAAAGTGGATCCGTGCGTATTGTTGAGAAGTGGAAGGAAGAGGTTGAGAGCGCAATAATTCATATACACACCGCTTTAACAATAGAGCTCAAAATTTTTCGTTTTCTCGTTTTATTTTGAAAGAAACACAATTTAGCTAATTTCTTATGTTGCAAGCATCAATAGTAGCTTTAGATGAGTGTCGATTAACAAAATAAAAGGGGGGGGGGAAGCCATGTTATAAGCCAGGACTGGGAAAGTAGGAAATTAAGTCCTGTCTGAAATCTCATCTATCTGAAGAGCTAAGGTTTCTGAGAAGGTTAAAGTTATGTGAAAATAAATTCATCTTTCAATAATCCACTGATTGCCACTGTTCTCGCCTTTCTTCCATCACCCGTGCTCCCCTTTTTTGTTAATCGATTATTCCATTCATGACTCTTGACTATGCGGCCCATTCAGACAAGGATTCTATCCTTCCGGCAAAGCAAAGTTATGGTTTAAAAGAAGCAAATTTCAAAGAAATATACTTTTCGTTAGCCTGTGTATTCACCAGATCTCACGGCTCCAGATTTCTTCTTATTTAAATGACACGGTATTTGCTGACAAGTCTTAAACTATTGATGAGCTTAAGAACAACTAGTTAAGAAATTTATTGTCGAAAGTACTCGCATTTGTAAAAAAGAAAAAAGCTGTCATTTACAAGACATTGTTGTTCGTGTCGGAATAATCTCCTGAAATGTAGAATGCCTAAAAGTTGCATAATGGTCAGGATTGCTATGTATATCAAGAAATAAAAAGGTCCAGGAATAGCAAAACGGTAGATATTTAATGGAGTTAACGCGTTTCGAAATATCTTCATCATCGGGGCATAATGAGATCTACAAGATAAGTGAGCCGAGACTCCGGAAGATCTCTTTGTACATCCTATATAGAAGCATTCACAAGTAGGGCATTTGAGTCTGTATACTTCGCTTTTGGAGAAATCAGGATTGTCTGCTGGATTCGTTCTGGGATTCAGAACACACTTGCAGTTATTAGCTAAAGAATAATAAATGAATCTATGAGGATTTTTATACACGCCATACCTCAGATGTTTAAATTATTGATGAAAAATAGGAAAGAAAAATAATAATAATAATAATTTTCATCAATAATTTAAACATCTGAGGTATGGCGTGTATAACAATCCTCATAGATCCATTTATTATTCTTTAACGATTATTACGCCAGTAGGAAAGATAGTCCCAGCCTGCAAACTGGGTACTGCTCCAGCCAGCCCAAAGGGCATGTAGATAGCGTAATGCTTCCATGTCCGCAGTGGCGCAATTGGCTGGCGCATCTGCACGGTGAGCAGAAGGTCCCTGGTTCGATTCCAAGCTGCGGAATTTTCTTTCCTATTTTTCATCAATAAGTTATTAGCTGTCTTAAAAGCGACACAAAGACCTCGCTGTCGGAAAATGGTCGATATCTTGATGACCTCAGATCCCGTGTACTCCAGTTTTATCGGATGTGTCCTATCTGTCACGGTGTGGACTCCATGTACCTCAAAATGTTCATACGTGTAAATAATTACTTCTACGTTGATTAGTCTTTCCTGTGTCTTTATCACTTTTCTGGATTTATGCACAGTTTCGTTGGCTTTAATCCCTCCCTCTCTCTCTCTTTTTTTTAGTAAAACCAAAAAATTAAAAAAAAAACCCCCATTAAAAATGTACCCCTCCAATGCCTGTAAATGCCATAAATGCAAGGTATAGACAGAACTAAATTATAGGCCGCGAAGATAATTTATTATTGTTTGTTATAAATTAATTAATTTTACGTATACCAGTAATGGCCAATTTATAATAAAAAATAAATGATAATATTGAATTGACTATAGGATTATCAACATATCATACTTCTACTGTAGTTGTTGTTGCCAAGTATCCTTTCAAAATATCACATAGCTCATTTATTAAAAGTTCCTACAACGAAATCAAATTCCTAGTATTATCCCTGTAAATTTGAAGTAAAACTACGAATCCGCAAGGAACAGCTATAATACAGATGAATTTTGTAAGATGAGATGCTCCTTCTGCAAGGAATAGCCAAAAACCTGTTACCAACTTATTTTCTTTCTCTTATGATTTCAATCGATTTGCTCTTACCGAAGGCTGATTTGCATGATGGCCAGAGAGACGGTTGGGACCACGCCAAAGTATGAAGCGAATATATCATACCAGCTAGTTTCGCACGTCAAAAATGTCGAGCCATTTATTCAAAGCCTTTATTAAGATGTTTTGAAAGGGCAGAGATGAAAAAACGCACACTTAATAACTAAAGTTCAAAATAGACATTACGTTTATTTAATCCGCATACTTCAGATTTTTCATTTTTAAGGTGTAGGGTTGAGCAACTACGTACAGAGCGTCGACAAAGACCTGACCTCAATTAGCTGTCATTTACTGTCGATCTATCCATAAATTTTGACACAGTGCCAAATGAACGTTTATTGGTAAAATTATCAGCTCTTGAAGTCCATGACATTTGTATAGATTTATTTAGACAGATGTTGACGAACAGTTATGCGTCAAATTAAAATTATAAAAGGGAAAAAAGATCATTTTCTGCTGGAATAATTCAGAGGCAGTTTTTTCGCTCCGTAATTTTCTGTAAAGGTTTGGATTACATTTATTGCAAACACATTGTTCACATGTAACGGGCAAAAATATGTGAGGTTCTCCTTCTCGGTTGATTGAACACTCCCTCGTACGGAGCTCTTCCTAAACAGGGAATAAAAACAACAGAGTCATTAATAAGAAGATATCGAGTTCCTAGTTAAAATTAGCATACTATTCGAAATATCAATAAACCGCAATACTTAACTTCTCTTTAAGCTTTCAAAGGGTGAAAGAAAAGAACAAAACTACCATATAGGATTGGTTCCTCGCGTTTGGGAATAAATTAAAATTTACTTATAGACAACTATGTCTGACAAAAAAAAAACGGGGCTTTATTGCAAAAATTTCGTGTACTATTGAAATCTTACAATTGGGTAGAGAAATATTCCTTTGAAGAAAGCTACTAATATTTCTGTCTCTACACCGGTGAATCGTTCGCCTTTCGCCGCCGGACGTTCAGAGAAAAAAAAAATATTTATTACATTCACTTCTGAATAATTCGTTCAATCTAATCAATAGCAGTTCAAAGTTTAACAAATTCGCGAGATCATCTCAGGTAAGTGTCAACAAATTAAACACAAAATTCTTCCTTTTAGTTTTAAGTGTCGCTTTCGTCGCCCGCAATACGTCTTAAATCGCGCTTCATCATCTTAGAGTTCGACAAGACATCTACACAAAGTTAATGGTAATTATTTTAATTATTTAAATAGAATTATTCTTTTATATCCATTTCTAGTTATAATTCTTTTTCCTTTAATCTTCTTATTGTTTTTTTCATTTCAGCAATGCTATTTTTTTTCAGTCATAACGTTAAACAAGTATTGATGATGAATCTTAGTCATTTTTTGTATTTCTTATCTTAAACATTCGTGGCAGAAGTAAGCAACAGCAAGGCAAGGAAGGGAAACTAACGCTAGGCTAATAATAACGGGCCAGGGTAAGGGAAAACTCAAATCCGCGGAGAACAAACGGATTTGAGGGTGTTAGTGGAATTCTTACTGCGCTAAAGCCTTAAGGCTAAATCTTACGGAACCAACACATTCATAGTCATCATCACACTCTTCTTGCGATGCATGATTTCTCTACGGAAATAGCACATCTTCGGCGTGTAGAAACTCTGCGCGGAGAAACTCTGCGTCGTACCTCAGGGAAAAGGAATTACGTCCACCGCTACAATTTCCGATCAATATCTCTTTTTAATCTCTGCAGAAATAATAACAGCAAAAAAAAGGCAATCAAAAAAACAGATTTTAGACCGTATGGCCCAAATACTATGCATAATACCAGAACGTCTTGTTTTTCTATCACATCCTTTCGGTTCGAAGTGAAGTAAGTCATTCTTATCTGCATAAATATTTCACTTCTTAAACATCAACTTCAACGTCGGATTTTGAACCACTATGTCGATCGCCGTATACAATGTAGGTAAGTTTCCTTTAAAACCTTGGAGTAGCAAAAGGATTATCAGGAAGACCGACTCCGAGTTCCGAATCGCTTCCATCGTAATCGCATCAACCCTTGCCGTCTCGTCTGATGGCGGCCGTCGTTCTACCCTTCACTTTTTTCTTATAATAATCATTTCCTTTTTTTAACGACCAGCAGCTCGTATAACAAAACTCATTTGTTGGCGAAACATTGTTGATTTCGACCATTGTTTACACTGCTTCTCAACAGAAGGACGATCTATAATTCACGTCGACAATCAATTTATATAAAACAATTTCGTCATGTCTATCTTTACTCTCGGTCCAGATAATAGTACGAGACCCAAAAGGAAGGGGGGGGGGGAGTGGAGAGAGGAGAAAGACAAAATTGTAACGCCAAGACTGGCCGTTACAGTCCTCCCCCACTCGACGAAGAACCTTTGTGAAAGGTTCGGGTAACGACGACTTCTTTTATTCTAATACGACAGCGAGCCTAAAACTTCAAAAAGGGCGCTAAGGAGAGCGCAAGTTTCCTTTTTTTTTCAATCAGGGGAGGAAAACAGTAACCCCTTGGCCACTGAAGTAAATTAAAAGAGTCCCATTCGTCGTCTACCAAAACAAATCGCTTTCTGTTAATTCTATCAATCAGACATAATTACTTTTGGTACCTTCATCAATGCAAGAGGATACAAATTAGTTATCTTATGCTGGTACCTTTCCTTGTCTTTTGTTCGATTTTTCTTTCTTAAAATAAAATTTCTCTCGGAAACCACCTCCAGGAGTAAGAATCATTCCTTTGAAAATTTCATTACAAACTTCTTAAAAAAAAGGTGTAACAGATCTCCTTTTTAAACATTTCATTAATAAAGACCGTGCTGTTTTCTACCGACCAACCCTAACCCAATAATAAAGTACAGAAAATTATAAACACAACCCTTAAACCAAGACACACCAACCTTTCTTAATAGCCTAATGGTTTCCCCAAAGAAGTTCCTACTGGTTTTCTCTAACCTTAACAAGGATCAAGCTTCTTTAGGTAACCAACGTAGACCACAAAAAAATGTTGGAGAAAAATTTCGGGAGGTAGGAGTCAAAAAGAAAAACCTAATCAATCTAAAATGGGGAGAAGGATGCCGATCGACTCTCCGCCAGGTCAACATTCCACTGGCTTCTCTGGCCTTGACAGGAAAGTACCAAGCGCTAGCGTCGATGGAACAACCAACCCCAGAACAAGAAAATTTAGGGACTCCTAAATAAAAATCCATTCCCCAAAGACAAATTCAACAAAACATGTGGCTAGAAGACAAACACGACTAAAGATCTCAAAGAAAGAATTGGAGTAATAAAGTTTACTTAAATGGAAATGAAATTCGTTCAACTCCTGAACCGGTAAAGAGAAATTGTTTACCCCCGGGCAACAAGCTAAGGTAACAAAAATCTGGAGAAGTTTCTTCAAAGAGTTGGCTCGGCCGGGAGGATAAAGCGACCATTAGTTTTTTCGTAGCGGGGTCGTCTGTTTGTCGGAAGCGGCAAGAACAATTTCTGAACAAAGTGTCCGATCGGCCGCATCCATGACATCGGAAACGTACTCCCATTCCACTACCACACGCTTCACTTTTAACTTCGTTTTCTTTCTTGAACACAGTTTCATTCCCTTTTTTCGGACGTTTATTTTTCCTAACGTCTCGAACTCTTTCCCATTGCATACACGTCGCCACGAGTTGAGCTTCGGTCATTTGTAGGTTGTCTCCCCTTTGTGTTCCAATGTTGTCGTCAAATTCAGGACCATTTCCGGGGTTTTCTGGACCAACCCCTTCCATGACAATTCTACTCGTGTTTGTTTTCCCGGTTTGCAGACTGGCCGTTACACACAAACCAGACAATCTACAACTTACCTCAATTCACTATAGGCAACACATTAAAGCGTCTATACCAAAAGGATGCATATAAATAACTACACAACTAGAAACTGAAATTATATTACAACTCCTAAGTATAAGACGGAAGAGTAAATAGTTAATAATTTTTCAGCAAAATGCTTAACATTTGTTGGGCTGGTTGAAAGCATAAGCGAGTTTATGAGGAGGCATTTTTCCGAACAAACCGTAATAAGGTCAGGTGATTGGGTATATATTATCGAACGTGAAGTTAACAAATATGAAAATTATTCAACGCGTCTCGTAAAACCGATAGTTTACGAAAGGTTTATCATATAAAGCTTCTGTGTTCATTCAATTCCTCCATCAAACGACAATGGCATTTTTGCTCCTTTAGGCGATCGAAACCATTAATTTGCACTTACACTGTTAGACAAAGTATTTGACAAAAAATACTTTTTGTCAGCTACTTTGACAACTGTAGGTGTACTAGACTACACTCACTCACCAAAAGTCACGGCACACCTGCCTAATAACGTGTTGGCCAACACCACCTAAAGAGAAAGCCTGAGCGCGGAAACGTCATACATTGTTAAAACGTCATAGGTAGTCATCTTTAATCGCATTTCTACCAATAATAAGCCCAAAATTATGACTAGGTATGATGATGTAACAATGTATGAAATTTTCGCGCTCAGGCTTTGAGTAGAGGTGGTGTTGGTTGAGCCCCCTCTGGCCCGGATAACGGCGGTGAGCCGTCGTGGAAGAGTCTGCCAGTCCTCGGAACACATCAACAGGCATTGCAAGCCATGCCGCCTTCACTGCACTCCATAATGATGCTGCATTTACCAGTTGTGTTGGTGACAACCCACAAACGTTCAACGGGGTTGCAATCTGGGGAACGTAGAGGCTCAATCATTATCGTGAAGTCGGTAGCATGTTCCTCCAGCCACTGCCGTGTCACAAAGGCCGTGTGTGGAGGCGCATTATCTTGTTGGAAGATGCCGTCGCCCGCGGGGTAAAAACACTTCATGAAGGGGTGCAGGTGGTCACCAAGCAGAGCGACGTAGAAAGTAGCACGCAGAGTGGATGCCAGATGCACCAATTGACCCAAAAGCAAAGAGAATATTAGAGAATAACTTCAGGATAATTCTCTAATATTCTATTTGCTTTTAGAGAATTATCATTTTTGCTTTGATAAAGGATAGTCTCTCTCCAAAACGTCAGCTTTTTATTAGGAGCTTTAGCATAAAAGCTACTTAAAAGAACGCGCCCTTGGTCTGTACGTTTATCTGGCCGGCCCTCCGTCCGTCCGTCCGCCGTTTGCACGATAACTTGAAAACGGATTAACTTCTTCAAATTCTGTTTTCAGAAATATGACCATCAAAGTCTTAGCTCAGCCATATCAACTTTACAGAATTTTTCGTGGACCCCCTTCAAGTCGAATTCACTTACTAAAACAGTCATTGTAAAGAATACCAAGGTAATGGCATGTCAAATAAAATCTTGTAAACAGTCCAAGGAGGAGCTCTAGCAGTGAACAGAAATGCATTTATATGTTTATTAAAAAGAAACTAATTCTCCCCCCCCCCCGCCCCCGCCTCCCGAGTAGGATAAGGCAAGTCATCTATTTTTACCCCTTTATCTGCATTTTTTACCTCTCCCCTAGTTTTTCTTTATCAATAAATTGATTTTCTCGAACGTAATATGTAAAAAATGTAAAAAACCTCGCATCTTCTTTCCTTTCTCATCATTTCCGAACGTATGATATATCACATGCCATATGTTGCCATAGTTCTAAGGAACAAGTAACTGCCACCCCCGCAAATCCGATCCCACTGGAACAATTGGGCCTAAACTTCATTGTAATGTAGATCTTGCCTAGAGGATTCTGGATACTGGATTTACGCCTTTACGTACCTAAATACCACATAGATATGTTGCCTTCTCTGAATCCCACCCCCGTAATTCCGACCACGTATAAAAAACAAAACAAAACTAAATAGTGCAGATGGACATGCCCATAGTAAGCTACATTCCGAATTTCAACCTTCTACCTCAAAAAATGTAGAAATTATGAAGGGGACGGACTGTCATTATAAAACCAATAAGTAGCTCCATTCTTATTCTACTTACGACGATCAGTCAAATGAAAACCGGAAATATTTTTTACAGCTCCTTTATTACAGACAGAGTTGGTACACTATTTTTCAATGTAGTCCCCAAGTTTTCGATGCATTTCCGCCACCGAGTCGGGAAGGCATGTATACCTCGGGGAAAAAAATCTTTACAGAATGGAGATCTTGCTTATAGAAATCTGCATACCGAATTTCACTCCTTTATATGATGCATAAATACACCTAGACCTTTTGATCCCCTCTAATTTTCACCCCCAAAACTCCGACCTTAGTGGGCTAATCAAACCCAAACTAAATAGTTGCCCATAGTAAGCTACATTCCGAATTTCAACCTTCTACCTCAAAAAATGTAGAAATGATGAAGGGTGATTCAAATCGTGTGTAAAATAAAACTGCTAGAGATATTATTGTCTTCTGTTTCGGAATCGCTAGAGATGACTGCTTCATTATTACTGAAGTTCTTCGCAACATCCATTAGCTCGGACCTTTATTCGAGACAGGCTTTTAGCTATAATTTTTTAATAAGTAGATCCATTTTTCCGCTACTTAATAATAAGCTTATAGATTATGAGCACTTGAGCAATCGTGTCGAGAAAGCGATTTCATGTGCGCGCGCCGATGTCAATAATGCTTATGTATCTAATTTGTACTAAATTTAGATATGTATAACATGATGAATACAGTGGCATTATAGGTCTGACTACTGTTACTCTTATTTAAATAATTATCTTTCAAAACAAAAATATAAAGTGCAAGTTATGTTTAACCATTAGATTGATCAGCTAACCAATTCTAGCAGTATATAAGCTGATATAAAGTACGATTTTCAGTATTAGATAGAGAATTTTCCACTCAAAGTTCTTTACACAATTGAATAGTTTATTGTAGTTTATAGTAATATAGTATAAATTCTTCTCGCAGTTTTCCTGATTTAGGAAATCTATCACGGAATCAATGTAAACGATCGTTATTTACTCATGTATCGATAGGAAAAATAGCATTAGAAATATGCAATTTAGAAACAATCTACTTACTGGTGAAAACTAATCCCGACCGAATTTTTATCCTGGCGGTTAGTACAATCGTGTGCCGAACACGACACAGACATTTTAGTCATTTATTCCAATAATTTTACACATTTCTTCTCGCTCGTGTGTGGCTGCAATGAGTCCAATGCTTTTTTCTGCCTGTGGCAAGATGGCTGCTGAGTAACTTCCGGTTTCTGCTCAGTAAGTGGCGTTTTCCTGTGGCCATGAGCGCTCTAGCCTGACTTATCTTCCCTACTCTGAGGCTTATAATCTATATTACTAAGTAGCGGAAGAATGGAACTACCTTTTGGTTTTATAATGTCAGTCCGTCCCGTTCATAATTTCTACATTTTTTAAGGTAAAAAATTAAAATTGGAATGTAGCTTCCTATGGGCATGTCCATCTGCACTATTTAGTTTGGTTTTGATTGGTACACAAGGGTCGGAATTACGGGGGTGGGATTCGGAGAGGACAACATATCTATGTGCTATTTAGGTATGTAAAGGCGTGAAATTCAGTATCCAGATTCCTCTAGGCAAGATCTACATTACTATGAAGTTTAGGCCTATACCTCGTCCAACAAGAGAAAAACAGGGTGTGTCACAGGAAGTTTCAGATTAGCCAATCAGAGAAAGGGGGCCTCATGCGCTTACTCACTTCTGTCTCATGTCTCATTGAAGAAGCGCTTTATAATATTACAGCAGAAGCTTTAATATTATTCAGTTGCTTTGCTTTAATTATAATTAAAATAATTGTACACTTCATAAAATTGTCTTTTAACTCAATTTTCTATATTTCGTTTACTTATTTTAAGGTAATAACGTGCAGTCTGTTTAACCATCATTTTTTTAAAATATTTATACATTCTAATGACATGTTTTTTGTTTTTTTAAAGAATTATAAGGTTTTATTAAAGATGCTATCTTATTTTTTATTTTTTTAATAAAATACAGTTTTATGATACGTTTTCCATTACAGTTAACGATATCTCTTTCGTTTATTTGCTGGCCATGAGAATGGCCTTTGAATGTATAGTCTTGAATTATATCTAAATTCAGGCTAAGGAGATTGTGGTAGAACGTTAATGTCATTCCACTCTTCTTCTTCTTCACTGTTGCTGTCTTCTCCATTAACATGAATTATTAAAGGCTCCACTTGATCTTCAATCAAACAGTCCGTTTCCCAATATCGTTCTTCCACACGCAAAACGTGTTCTATCGCTTTTCTCCAATTTTCAGGAGTTACATTATCAATTGCCGTTCTCGTTAGTTTTTCAACATCAGCAATCTTGAAAGTTGTATTCTTCTTCCGTATATATTCTTTTACCTGTGCCCAAATAAGTTCAATGGGATTGAGATCACAGTGATAAGGAGGTAGTCTTATCACTAAATGGCCGGCATCGCTAGCCAGTTCATCTATAACATAGCGCTTTGCTGTTTTGTGTTGTTTGATAACATCGTACAGCTCACCTTTTGACATTTTTGCTTCGGTAGGTATTCCTCGTAGGGCCAACCACTCTATCATATCCGATTTCCTTGTATTGCTGCACGGCGCTTTGGCCTTCTCCACCGAGTGATATGGGGCATTATCCATGACGATTACTGAATTTTTCGGAATATTTGGCAGCAGTTTTGTTCTAAACCATTCATGAAAACAATCCCCATTCATTTCGTCATGGTAATCTGCGGATTTATTTTTTGACCGAAATAATAAACAGCAGTCGTTCACAAACCCTTTATCGCTTCCAGCATGCAAAAGAATGAGACGGGAGCCTTTACCCGTAGGAATGAAACGCCCGCGGTAGGGTTCCGAGCTCCCTGGTTGAGCACAGCTTTTCCCGTCGTGATGCCACTGTCTTTCACGGCCATGGTGTGCATTAGCCCACGTTTCATCCAGATATATGAAAGTACGTGTGGGGTCCCTGCGTAGCATTTGTACTTGCCTTAAAAAACGACGTCGTTGTGCGATAACATCTGTCCGCTCGATGTAAAATTGACGGTGGTTGATTTTGCCATACTTCATATGCAATTTATCATGCATAATGGTGGCGAAGGAAGTTCTCGATCCGACGTAGTCAGTTTTTTCTCTAAATTTCTGGTACACATTTTTCAGAGTAGGATAATTACCTTCTGAGTGTATTTCGGATACACATGCTCGTGCAATCGAGAGGTCAAAGTCATCCAGATTCGTTGTTCGAGATTCCCTGGGCCTTTTCTTTCCAGGAGTCGAAAAGTGAGGAAAGGGGGTGGTAGCTTCGCATGAAGACGCTTCGTTTCCTTCTTGAACAATTGTTCGAACGCAAGAAAAAGAAACTTGCGTTGCCTTGGAAGTTTCTTCTATCAAGGCAGATGAGCTTTTAAAACACTGTTTTCCTTTTAAGTAGCAAAATACGTTCCACACAATCTCCCTAGCCTGGCTGTGAATAGTTTTTCCTTGTTTGGCTGAAGAGCTGTTGCACGGCGACGCCATTACAAATTGACTTGTGTAGCCGCTGAAGGAGAGATCCCACAAAGCATTGCGGATGAGTGAGTAGTCGATATCAGACCGGAAACACGCCCTGTTTTTCTCTTGTTGGACGAGGTATAGTTGTTCCTTTGGGGTCGGATTTGCGGGGATGGCAGTCACTTGGTCTTTAGAACTATGGCAACATATGGAAATGATGAGAATGGAAAGATTGGTTTTGGTTTTGTTTGATATTAATGTCCTTATCAACTGCCATAGTCATTTCAGGACGGCGTTATAGGGGCCGCAAATTTTGCCTCGCAAGGGTTCTTTAACGGTCAGCCGGCAAACGATTACACGGGATGAACGGAAGTGAGTGATCTCAGGATTTTCCCCCTGAAAATATCCTCGTCGTCCTCGGCCGGGGTCGAACCCAAGTCCTCGGAGAAAGGAAAGAAAATACGAGCTTTTTTACATTTTCTACATATTACGTTCGAGAAAAATTAATTTTTTTATTAAAAAACTTGGGGAGAGGTAAAAAGTGCA
>JAHWFO010022894.1:2716094-2742609 GCA_023313115.1 Rhysida immarginata | reverse complement strand
GCTTCACTGCTAAAGCTCCTCCTTGGAATGTTTACAAGATTTTATTTTCATTTTGATTTTATTTATTATTTATTATGTATTAATTATTTTTAATTATTATTTTTTATTTTTTATTTTTAATTAATAACTATTTTTTTAAAATCACCAAGAAACTATTAATCAAAAAATTAAAACTTACGATTGCGTTTGAAAAACATCAAAATCAGTTTACACCATAAATGAATGAATGTGTGAATTCAAAAGAAAACTGAATTAATAAGAAAACTGAGGTAACTGGGTGGAGATTAATGTCGTGGTCATGAATTTGTTTTGGTACGTTTCCTTGTGTTTTGCGGACCGATCTTTTCAGAGTGCTTCTTAACGGCCTGAACGTTCGGTGAATTAATAGCCGATCTCGGACTTCCAACGATGCCCGGTAACTCATCCAAATACAGTAAAACAATTGTACGAGAAATTTCAGTAAATTCAGTGTTAAAAATTGCGGGGACCTTCATTCCAAATCCCATCTATTAAGCATTATACACTCGCAACAAATATTGATCTCTGTTGGTCTCTTTACTGCCATTCAAGTCCGAGCTATCATGCTGAGGCATGTTTCACACATAAAATTATTCTGAGAATACAATCATTGAAACGCTTTCATTTTTAAGGTTTTGGCATCATCTAAAAGCCTATTGGCGACAGTACAGATGTATGTATGTACTCTAATGTATATGTCACCACCATAACTTTTGAAAGGATTGATCTAGAGGCTTGAAATTTGTACACACGTAGGCTCTATACAGAGGACTGTGCGAAAAATATAGCGAATTCCCTAGGGTGCCCCGGGGCCCCTCAGGGGCCACTTCTATGAATTTCATGGTTGCTTTTTTATCTTTTGAACAAAGAGGCCTGAATTCCTGAAATTTTGTAAATTTGTAGTGCGGTTCTAAAAAAATAAAACCAAAAAACAAGGAAAGTGATATAAGCCTCAAGGGCCCCGCCGGAGGTCCCGAGGCCCCAAATACAATTGAAGCTATAACATATGAACGGAACGACCTAGGAACCTGAAATTTTGTATATTTATAGTGTGATACTAAAAAGATATAGCAAATATACCATTAATGTGATGTAGGTCTCTGGGGCCCCGCCAGAAGACCCCGAGGCCTCAAATACAAATCAAGTTTTAACTTTTGAACGGAAAGGTCTAGAAACCTGAAATTTTGTGTATTTATGGTGTGGTACTAAAGCATATAGCCAATGTAGAAGGAAGCTGATACAAGCCTCTAGGACCCCGCCAGGGGCCTCGAGGCACCAAATACAATTGAAGCTATAACATTTGAACGGAAAGATCTAGGAACCTGAAATTTTGTATATTCATAGTGTGGCACTAAAAAAAAGTTGCAAATAAACAAAAAAAGTAATATAGGCCCCCAGCAGAGCCCCAGAGGCCCCAAACACAAGTAAAAGCTACAACTTTTAAACGACAAGGGGTTTACGAACAAGGCGGAGGGCATATCGAACAACTGTCTTAATATCAGTAAGATGTTTGTTCCATGAAGCTCTGTTTTTTGGCATTATCACTGTTATCGCTGTAAACACGTATTCTCGTGTTTTCGCTAATAAATTTTTCATATAACCCTGAATTCTATTGTTTCCTTTTGGCTAACAACATTCCTGTGTTTCACGAATCCATTTTTGGTTTTTCTCCTGACATTACCCTGCCAGCGCCATCTATCGGCAGATTTTGGAACTATTTTTTTCCTTCGCCAAACAAAATTCCATTACCTCACGATTGTTCTGCTAAAATATCAGGTCATTCTGACGAGTAGTTTTCAAATTATCGATTTTTGAAATCGTAACTTTAATTATAATCCCCCTGTACACTAAAAACTGATTTTAAGCCACTTAAGTCTCCACAGGGGCCCTGAACCTCAAATCACAAATCAAGTTCTAACATTTGAATAATAAAAAAGCCTAAGAACTTGAAGTTTTGTATTTTTACAGTGCGTTACTTAAAAATTATAGACAATATTCAAGGAGATAATTTACCTAGTATACAATATAATTGAAGCGATAGGGGAGAGTGGGGTTGGTTCAGACGAAAATCAAATTTTTTCTCCTTGTGGGTTAATCATGAACCAAATAGTAAATGTGTATCTCGTATTTTGTACTCTAAACCTTTCGTCATTTACCTGTACATGTGATTTTCCAGTAGTCACACGATAATCTATATATTTATATATTTTAAAAAAACCTCAGCAATGTCCGAAGCAACCTCTGCGTGTGGGTTGCTTGGGACTATTGCGGGACTGTTTCGGACAAACTGATTTTTCGCCATTTTAATAAAATACAAGGTAAATTTATTTCCAAAAGAGCACGGAAATGTTATCACAACTTGCCTAACATTATCAAATTATAAAAAAAAAAATCACGAGTTTGGAAATGGAATGGACTTCGCTTTAGCATACAGTTTCTCATACAGGAATCGAAGTTTTCGGAATTCCAGTCCTGTAAGTCCGTGGTTTAATCTTGAACAGGCTAATGCACTGCTTTCTTGTTTCTTAAAAGCTTCTCTATTGGGGGTCTCGTTAACTGGCACGGAAATTCTTTTTGTGTTCCTTCACCTGATTTCCAGTTACAGGCTCAGATGAAGGAATAACTCTAAAATATTTTCGAACCCCGACACTATTTCAGCTGATTCTTATGTAAAATGACCTCTTGAATACGAATATAACCTTCGTTTTCCCCCATCACCCACCATTTTCGAGGGATGCCCCCCAACCCATTTTTATCATTTTTCGATAGATTTAGAGGGTTGAAAAGGTTTATTTCAGCCTTTATAATTCTTCTAAGGGGCTAGAGGGCTGAAAAGTTCTAAAACATGAATATTTATAGCAGAGAGGTACATAGGGGGGGGGGGGGGATTACCCCCTTTAATTGTTTAAAAAAATCATTAAAATTTGATTGAGTTCCCGTTTTCTTCGTATTTTAGAAAAAATAGAGAAAATATAACGAAAAAATAGCAAATTTTAATGATTTTTTAAACAGTTAAAGGGGGTAATTCACCCCCTAACGTACCTCCCTACTATACATGGTCATTTTCAAGTACTATTCACCCTTCAAGACCCTCAGAAGAATTATAAAAGCTACAATAAATCTTTTCATCCATCGAAGTATATCGAAAAATGATAAAATTGGGTTGGGGGCATCCCCCGAAAACGGTGGGTGATGGGAAAAAACGGAGGTCATATTCGGATTCAGGAGGTCATTTTACGTAAGAATCAGCCAAAATTGAATCGGACTTTTTTTCATGTCGACCAGTGTAATCTGAGCTGGAACTCCGCCGGCTGTTGGCTGGGATTCATTTCTTGTCTTTCCAACATAATCTTGTAGAGTGGAACGTTTAACTTTGTACAGCGCTGAGGTTTTGCAAATGCTTAATCCACCCAAAACTGCATTCACGGCTCGCTTTATATATTCCCTGGAAGGGGATCTTGCCCTCTTTTCCTTTTGTAAGTTCTAACTATCTAAATTAAGAAAGATCAAATGTTAAAACAAATGAAATAAATAAATACAATATCGATTTGGCATATGGGATTGATTCGGACGCGTCCGAACCAACTCCATTTATGTCCGAATCAACCCCACCACGCCAGAATCATATAAAACATTGTTTAAGCCTAACGGCGCATATGGCCGAAATGAAACTGCAACACGTTTAAGTATAGTACTCTCCCTCAAGAATAAATATCTAACTGTTAACATTTCTCGTATAACCTCTCTACAACTACACGAACAAAACCTCCCTCAAAAATTATTTAACACTCCCCAAAACAAATTTTATTTCTTATTTACTTACCTTTGTTACCTTTCTTATTTTCATAATCTCTATAGTGTCGCAACCTAAGGATTCTTTTTTTAGGCAGCGTGCGAATGGTTTCGACTGGAAAAATCGATTTGTCCGAATCAACCACGTCCGAACCGACCCCACTCTCCCTTAACATTTGAACGGAAAGGCCTAGGCACCTGAAATTTTGTTTAATTATTGTGTGGTATTTAAAAATTTAGCTAATCTATATTAAAAATTATATAAGTCTCTTGGCAGGGGCCATGCGGTCTCTCTCAAATCAATCTATAAATTTTAAACCAAAGTCCAGAAACTTGAAATGTTTTATATTTATAATGTGTTGCTTAAAATTTTATGTATTACACACTAAAACTATATAGTTATCTGAGGCCTTCGATTCCTCCCAACGTTTCGGGAGCTTTTCGATTCCTCCGCGAAGAACCCTATGTCCCTGAACCCTAGGAAAAAAATCGACCTTTTTCGCACTTTTCTGCACTTTTAAAAATTTCACCCCGAAGATGGAGTTGGAGGTGGGAGAAAAGGTAGTAGCCGGAAGGTGCTAGATCAGAGCTATGTGGAGGGTTAGCCATGATAACCCATTCGAGCTCGTGCAAAGTCCAGGAGGTGTCGGTGCTAGTGTGCGGGCGAGCGTTGTCTTGATGGAACAGAACCGGCTTTCTTCTGAACTCGTTTCGGCGATTGGGCTTTATGGATTGTTGAATAAACACTCGAGATACAGAATTGTTTGCGCATGCGTCAAGAATCCGGAAGAAACTATTGTTAATATAATACTATCACCTCCTAGAAAGAAAGCCTGTGCACTGAAAATTCAAACATTGTTACATGATCATAAGACGTCATAATTTAGGGCTTAATATTGGTAGAAATACGATTAACAATGCCTTTGTATGATGATATAACAATTTATTAATTTTCAGTGCCCAGGCTTTCTTTTTAGGAGGTGTTGATAAAATATACAAAAATGAAAAGCCAACAATAACAATCAAAAATACACCCTTACACTGAACATCATTAAAATTAAAAAAAAACAAAAAACAAAGAAACAATGAAGATTCACAAAGCGCAAGGACAATCTTTAAAAGTAGCAGGAGTGAACCCTGTGCTTTTCACGTGGAGAACTGTATCACGTATACGCGTTGGTTCTCCAGAACACTTTCATTTATGCTCCTGGTGGATAAACAAAAATGTTATCTACTAATCTTAGGAGAAAACATTCTACAAAGATAAAAATGCTTTCGTACAAAAGAGTCTTCGGAGATAACACTATACGTTAGTTTTTTAAGTGCATATCGATAATACTCACATTTTACATTTTCAATAATTAAACCAAATTAAAAATGTTGCTCGAACACCGATGATCAGGTAACATGAGTGCCCTGGCTTGTCTCTTTAGCCTCGATTTCACAGTAACGACGTAAACCATTACATACTATTAACAAATGTACAGTTATTCTGCTATTATCTCTTTTACATTTATTGTTCCTAGACCTTTACGCCTCAAACCCAAAAACTGCACAGAGCTTTAAGCATCGGCATCACAAGCAAGGAAGCATAAAATGATTACTCGCAGACAAAACGCCATCACAAAATGTTCTATTGTACTTAAATAGGATATTAACAAGAATTTTTTCAATATTTTAATTTGTTTTTAAATCCCAAAACTTAAAATTCCACGCGGTTTAACTTAAACTATCATCACTTAAATGACACCGGACTCATGAACATATTTCCAACCGTTTAGGTAGATCTTGGTTAAAAAATTTATTTGTACCATTAAATTAACTTTCAGAAAATATACCCTTTACTATAAAAAATTCCGAAATTAGTTCTTTTGATTTAAAAACGGCATTTAAGTTTCCAAGTGTGGATATTTAAAAAATCGTAATTAATAACATGAAAAAATATAGGTGCTTTCTACAAATCCAAATTTTAAATTTTGTTAGCTTATCATAAATGATAAGACAAAATTAATAAAAAAATTCTTTAAAACTGGGAATCATCTGCTACATGGCATGCTCCATGCTGCGCTACATGCTTTCTTCTCAATGTTGCACCATCAATCTTTAGAATAGCACTGGTAATCCTATAAGGCTTCAGTCGTACAGAGTTTATTATCGTACACCATTTCTGTCAGATATCCCTACAAAAAGAAAGCTAAGCTCAGGTCATCTCAGAGGCCATAAATTTTTGGAAATGATAGAATCTTCAAAAAAACGCGATTGTCGCTTCTGACTCTATTGACAGCGGATATGTGGCATCGCATCATGCTGTCCCATAAACTTCATAAAAATTCCTGATATACTTCAGAAAAATTCCTCGTACAATATATCAGCCGACCCTACTGCTACAAAGAGGAAAGTCAAGCATCTCCGCTAAACTTTTTGTGATCTATTTCGTTTAAGAGAGATGTTAGGAAATTTTTATTAAGTTTCTCTAATCATTTATGATATAATAAACAATCATGGCCGTACGCAGGGGGGGGGGGTGGTATGGAATGAAAGTGAGGGAGATGATTCTGACCCATAAACAGTAATTGAAATCAAGATATCTCCGAACGAATCGTGCCAATGTATTCAACAACCAGATCTCTTCTGAGAGAGATGACGTCATTAATTTCCTAAGCGAATTCGACAGTGTTAGAATATTCACAGCGACCAGATGATGTCACGACCGTCCTCTAATAGGATATCCACAGATCTGTGATGGGATACCTTTTTCAAATGATCGGTGTAAAATGGCGTCTACACTAAGAACATTATCTAGTATGAAGTGATCAGTGCATGATAGCATAATTGTAAGTCTACATGTCATTCAATGAAACAGAAAAAGCAGGAAATAACAAATATATATAAAAGCGCAGGTTGAGACATATGAAAAAACTATCTCGAACTTTCCGATGCCCGGCCCCACCCGGTCCTCTTTAACTACTCAGAAAAAAAAATGATACAAATATAGAGTACAAATCCACTAAGGTGTTGGAAAAAAGTATAGAGCCGAGATGAAAATGCAAATAAACCTAGCAGATCTATGCTGATTTTGTTGCTTTTTATAGACATGAATTAGATGATACAAAACGTTGTTTCCAGGAGCATTTAACAACGAATAAGGAATCAAATGCAAATTAACAGCCATTATACCTACCTTCCCTCTTGCAAGGTGGAAAAAAGTTTAGAGTCGTCCACTTTCTTGCATATTTTATTAGTTGAAAGGATTAAGGTGATGAAAGTATACAGCAACGTCATATGAGCGCATATTCCACACCGTTTGTGTAATATAACACCAATATACAAGATACCAAAGGGCAACATCTTTCAGGGTATGAGATGTGTGTTCTTAATGGAAGAATGTGTGTTCTCAGACGAGAAGAAGTTCAACATGGACGGATCAAATGGGTTCAAGTACTATTGGCATGATATTCGAGATGAAAAGGAATTCTTCTCTAAGAGATAGTTTGGAGGTGGCTCTGTAATGACTTGGGGAGGGTTTGCCTGCTGGCGGAACTACACCTATTGCATTCGTATCACACGGGATGAATTCCATTGCATATCAAGATATTCTAGCGGATAATCTGCTTTCATACGGTCCGCTCATAACGGAGGGTGAATGGATTTTCCAGCAGGACAATGCTGCGATTCGCAGCTCGGCCTCAACCAAAGACTGGTGTGACGCTAATTCTGTGATTGCTCTAGACTGGCCATCCCGAAGTCCAGATCTCAACCCAGTGCAGAATATTTGGGGAATCTTAGTGCGTTCTGTATACAGCAATTTCCGTCAGTACAGTAATAAAGAAGAATTGGTGAATAGTATCACTGCGACATCCAGGAGTGTTAGTGTAACTCAGTGAATCAATGACAAACAGATTAATAAAGGTCATTGAGAAAAAGAGTGTCTTTATCGGGTATTAAACGTGAGACTCTAAACTTTTATCCAACTTGCAAATGGCTAGATTGGGATAATAGCTGTTAATTTGCATTTGATGCCTTATTCATTGTTAAATGCTCCTGGAAACAACGTTTTGTATCATCTAATTCACGTCTATAAAAAAGCAAAAATGTCAGCATGGATTTGCTACGTTTATTTTTTGCATTTTCAATCCGGCTCTATACTTTTTACCAGCACCAATGAAAGAAGGATATAAGCAACCTGCCTGTTGCTAAAGCAGTTTTGCATATACTGTACAATAGTAATTAAAGATTATAACAGAGTTATAAGAAAGTTACAACTATGCTAACAAAAACAATAGGTAAACTATTCACAGGAAACCAGAGTGTTACATGGATGATCGAATTTACTATTTTTCCACCCAAGTGGTTCCAATCTCGGGACAAAATTATTACGGGGATGGGGGTAGGAGAGTGAAGTTCTCAGCGTTGGCAGCCAGTTATTAAACGAGTGCCCGCGATACATGAGAGAGAGAGAGAGAGAGAGAGAGAGAGAGAGAGAGAGAGAGACAGAGAGAGAGAGTGGCATATTTCCACGGTGTTTAGAAGATTCTTCGAAAACCTATCACTCGTTAAATTTCTGAACCGAATAATCTGTCACCAATGCGGATCGATCCCAACCAGGCTCCATTTGGTTTACATGGGGCCTGGTGATGTTTGTTCAGCTTCATTCGATCCGTTGCCCAAATTTCGCATTCCTTCGCGAGGAAAACGAGAGCGCACCGTGGAAGAGCAGTTGTTTTCATAATGGGCTCTTAATCGAACGCGATGAAGAGCAAAGAAATTTCCCGTGCAACCAGCAATGGCTTGCATTTTCTTCTGCAAAAGAGGAAGGGGAGAAAAAACTCCTTTCGACATCGGTCACGATTAATCAGGTATAATGAAGTGGAAGGACTTTTCCAGTCTTCCGAAAAGACATGAGGGTTTGAGGAGCATGGATATTTTTCAGGAAAAAGGGTCTAATTATTCTGTTTTATCTCTCCTTCTCCCAATATCATTCTCTATCTCCCTCATCAAAACAATTTTACAGCTCGAGGACAATGCAAACCCTCATTATATTATGGGTAAACCTCTCCTTTAAATGACGCCAATAAACTTTTATTACAATTTAATACTTCTAAAACGAAGAGGTACACATTTTAAAGAGTTTTCTCGCAACAGATGACAATGACACGCTTACACATACCCATATCTTCCCTCAAAATTGTCTCCATTGGCCGCATGCACGTCTGCCAAAATTTGAATAGCTGCTGGAAAGGGACTGGCAGGAATATCCCATACGGCTGCTCTTGTGGCAACGACGATCTCCTCAGGCGACTGAAATCTACGCCCACGTACATTGGCGCTTAAAATAGACGACCAATGCTACAGAGTTAAGATCTACTAATATGCAAACCTATTTAAGCAAATTTGTTTTTGGATGAAGGAAAAATGTGCAGTAAAATAACTTTGCCAGCATTTCGAGGCTAAGAGAGGGGTGAATTCCAAATGTTCAGGTTCGCATCAGTACCATCAAAAGACGCCTAGCTGATGTGGGTCTCAATGGATGACGACCATCAAAAAGTCCTTGATTTCTCACAAGAACGATATGGCCCGATTGAATTTTGAACATGCACATATTAACTAGACATCTAAAGATTGGTCTAAATATCGCGGTAGCGATATCTAGGTTCATGTTGTTTGGCAGCGACGGTATTAAATAAAGAGTTTCCCAGATTGATATATATGAAACGTTATAGCTTTGAAACGTTATAGCTCAGCAACGAAATGAGATAAAAATCTAAGGTTTGTCGTGTATGATCCAGACGGCACTGGAAAAGAATAGCAACACGTTCATTGTTGTTCATCTGTTCATAAACCAAAATGGCGGCGAGACTTTCATTCGATGAACCTAAGTGGATACTGAAGTGTTATTGGAAAGTGGAGAATATTGTTGAGGTTCAATGACGTTGGAGAGTTGAATTTGGTACAACAAGGGTAACAATAAAAAAAATCCGAGACAAGTTTGAAGCCGAAGGAACGGTGAAAGATGTGTTGAAAGGTCGGTGAGAAAGAAAGAGAAGTTCAACTAATAACGAGAGTGTTGATGCCGTCATGGGGGTTTTTGCACGATCCCCAAAGCAGTAAGCGAGACAATGCTCTCGTGAAATTGGTATCGCCAAATCCAGTGTTTATTCCATCAATGATATTCCATTAGCTACAATCTAGTCGGTATGTCGCTCTGTTCGACGTCGGTGTTGGGAGTGTACTGTGACAGAAAGTGGGCATTTTGAACATGTACGGGCTTAAGGAAGTTTAAGGAATAAAATACAACAAACTTTATATTTCTATCTCATTTCATTGCTGGGTTAAAGCGTTTCAAAGAGTGTATACATCAATTTGGGACCCCTATATGTATGGATACAACAAAGAAAGAAAAATTGGATCTTTTAAGTGTTTCGTCCAACTTAGTTGAATCTATGCCTTGTCGATGCTGGCCATGCAGTTGTTACTGCTAAAAGTTATGCGAAAAAATATTAAGTTATTATTAAATGTTCATTATGCTAATCTGTGTCAAGTGATCGCTTATTTAAGATTTGTGATTTCATGATTTTTCTACCATCTTCTCAAAATAAACAAGATTATTTCTCTAGTTATTTTGCTTGTTCTGATAATTGTGAAGCACGTTTATTTTAAATTTCTGATTGTTGTGGTTATTGTTTTCAAAGTTATGATTCTAAATGATCTTGGTCGTCTATTTTTGAGCGCTACTGTATCTTTGCGGTGGCTCAGCGGTTGCGTGATGGCCTCTGATGCCCGAGTACGCGGGTTCGATCCCGGCCGAGGACGACGAGGATTTTTCAGGGGGAAATCCTGAGATCACGTACTTCCTTCGGAAGGGAAGTAAAGCCGTTGGTCCCGTGTAGTCGTTTGCCGGCTGCACGTTAAAGAACCCTTGCGAGGCAAAATTTGCGGCCCCTATAACGCCGTCCTGAAATGAACATGGCAGTTGAAAAGGACGTTAATACCAAACAAACCAACCAAACCAACTGTATCTTTGCTTTAATGCGGATCAGGTGAGAATAGAGGGTATAGCAAAACCGTCTCTCCCTTATACAAAACGTTTGTGTCACTTGAACACAGCATTGCGGCCTATGGCTCAAAGGTTTCAAGTAGCTGAAGGGTTCACTAGCTGATTTGCTTAATTTTTAGCAGAACTTCACATTGACATATTCTCGAATTCCGCCGCTCCCATTCAACTGTCCTTCAAAACAGAGACCGTAGTTCTGTTTACACCACAGAGTAAACAGAGCGTTCATGCAGCATTAGTTGTGTTAGTCAGCTTTGTCGCCACCGGAAACTCTCGCGCGGCCATCTTCTGGTGGGAGTCAGGTCGCATATTCCATGGCAAATTCTCTATACTTTCCATGTGTTTAGGCACATATTCGAGAGTAGGGAACGGTTTTTTTCCTACTTCAACTACCGTGGAATGACTGAACAACATAATGAACTATTGCGTGGCAGACGGGTGCAACGTGAGAACTACAAAAGGCAGCGGGATATCTTTTCACAGGTAAGGAATTGAGAATTTAAGTCATCGTGCTTTATATGGGTTAATCATGGGTCGTTTTCAAACTCCAAATTGCCCCAAATTATATCCCCAGCCTTCGTTTGTGTCCCAAACATTAAAAATGTTTTTCTAAAAAATATTAAAGAATTCCAGTTATTGTTCAGCAGTACTATCAATGTAAAATTCTGCTAAATGCTTTCAAAAAGTTCACTTTTACAGTTTTATTATCTTCAAATATATTTACAGTACCGTAAAATCTTGAATACACGCCCGGGCGTCTATTTGTTTCAATGGTCCCGGGCCCCCCCCCCCCCCCGGCGATTAATCGAGACCTGGCGTTTATTTGAGACCCGGCGTTAAAGGCTATTCCCAATAACAGGGTGTCTAATAGGGTGTCCCGAAACCATTGCGTAAAATTCCCTGACTAAATCCGACAAAGTTTTGAATTGCCATTTAATAAATTTTTTTTTTTAGTAAAACTAAAAATTAATAATTAGATAGTATGATCTTCTGGTTCGGAATCATTGGAGATAACTGCCTCATTATTATAAAGTTCTTCATCATCTTCGATCTCTTGCAAGATAATGGTTTGTGAATCCCGCAATTTCAGCAATATATTTAGTTTCATATATGGGATATTTATTTATTTATTGATCGTAATCCAATACGTCCATCCAGGGCCTGTATGGCCAGAGGCCGACGAGTTAGGTCCCTGGATGAACCTGGATTAACGACTGCTGTATGATGGTCGCAGCAGCCGGGGGGAGGGGTGAAGGTTGAAAGCCCACCAGGCCACGGCCTCCCCCATATATATAATGGCTTTTAGTTTGAATACTACATCGTATGATTTTCTTTTCCCGGATTCCATGTTCACCTGCACTTTTAGTTAACCACTGAGCATAAGAAGTAACTTACCGGTACTTAAAATAAAATAAAATAAAATAAAATAAAATAAAATAAAATAAATGAAGTAACAAAAAACTAACCTGAATGGAAAAGCGTTTAATAATATGGAAGTGAGGAAAAACGCCGGAATTTATATCAATGACCCGAAAAAGACCCGGCGTTTAATCTATTTTTTACACCCCACCCGGCTTTTATTTTAGACCGGCGTGTATTTGAATACCCGGCGTATATTCAGGAATTTACGGTAATTATAAAATAATTGTATTAATAAAAATTGAATTTAAATAAGAAACGCATTTGGAACTAATGTGGCATCTGGTAGCCTATTACTCTAGTTACAATACCCAAAAATTGACCAGAGTATTTTATTTAAAAAACAAATGTTGGGTGGCTGGAGATATAACTGTGTTTATTAAAAAATGCCATGCCGTTTTTTTAACCAAATTAAATCTATCATTTTAGGTTCCCTAAATATCCAGATCTCAGAAAAAAGTGGATACATGCTGTCAAGTGATGAAAAGAACTATCATTTTTAGCCACCTGTGAATGTAGAGCTTCCATTTTCCTACATAAAACACTGATGAGGAATGCTTTCTCCAATAAAATATTTTCAAAAACTACTTCTGATAATGTTAATTTTGGTAAAGTTGCTTCAGTCTGTAATTTTAAAAAGTGTATTGCCTAATTTAGTGTTTGTATATTCGTAAGGTTTTTTTGTAATACATAATATTCTGTTTGGTGAGTGGTTTTGGAGTTAAAAAAGCTATTATTAAAATTAAATTGAAATTGAGAAAATGTAAGGCCATGTAGCAGTAGAACATTAATTTTTATTTCCTATGAAATTGATGAATGTTACCTAAAAATCACTTTTTTGTGCACCAATGAAACCAAGTTTTTGGAATACATAATTTCACATGAAAATCAACGTGGAAAATGCTGCACCTCCCCCCCCAAAGTGACCATCTTCCATACAATTCTGTTACATATGCCCCCCCCCCCCCCCGAAATAAAATCCTGGGTACGATGTTGATTATAAGTATGTGTTCTACAGTGTAAAACGCGATCTCATCCCACCACAAGATGGCTGCCAAGAGGCGACGCGCATGATATGCCGTAAGCGCTCTGTTTACTCTGTAGTTTATACACACTCAACTAAGGGGTCATCCATACATTACGTAATGCAAATTTTCTCTTTTTTTAAACTCCCTTCCCTCCCCCTTGTAACGCAGGTCAGGACTCCCTTTCGATAATTACGCTACGCTTGACGCCCCCCCCCCCCCCCGCAATGATTTTCAAAAACCGTATAAATTTCTGAGGGTTTTTTTATTAGCAATTGGAGCAAAGTTACAAAGACAAAAAAACTTTTGGACATTGTTGAAGAAACTGCATCAATAATAAAACAGATATGTGACAAGCGAGAGATATAAACACGTGAGTTATTCATCCTCCAATAAGGTTAAAAAAAAAAAAAAAAAAAGTCTTCAAATAACTTATGGGAAAATATCAAAATTTAAGTCTTGGCTGGTATAGAAACAGACATTCCAAACTACCAAATGATAGATATCAAACTTTCAGCAAAAGGCATTGGCCTGTATCTGAAATTAAATGTAAAAAAAAAGCCTTATCAGGAATTTATAAGCCCTTCATATACAGGGTGAAAATTAATTCTACTCCCAAACTTGAAGAGGTAGTAGGGATAGTCGAAACAAACAACTTTTCTTTATGCCAGTTTTGCGAGAAAAATTTATTTACCAACGCAGAACAGTTACAGCAGAGCTCCAAGACATGTGAGAACAGGGCGTGTGGAAGAGGAGATACTGCAACGGTTTGCAGAGGATCCCTCAACAAGCACCCGTGCAGTCGCACCTGCTGCGAGAACCAGTCAAACAATTGTCTGGAACATAATGCACGACAATGGGCAACATCCATACCACGAACAGACTGTGCAGACTTTGCAACCCAACGACTACCAACTATGGTATCTTCGGAATGTTGCCGTCAATCCCGCGTTTGGTGAACTTGTTTTGTTTTCTGATGACCACAGTTTACCAAGGATGATCTCTTCAATTGCCACAACCGCCATGTGTGAAACGGCACAAACACTTTGAACAACTGCTGCAACTGTTCTGTGTTAGTAAATAAATTTTTCTCGCAAAACTGGTATAAAAAAATGGTTTTGTTTCGACTATCCCTATTACCTCTCCAAGTTTGGCAGTGGAATTAATTTTCACCCTGTACTGACCTATGTTACATTATGTTCGCGTTACTTAATCTCCGGTGAATGATCGTGTAACTTTTTGGGACAAATAAATCCAGATATCATAAAATTAAGTTTATAATGACACTCATGAAAAAAAAGTTTTTAATTTAAAAATTTTATTAAAAAAAAGTTAAAGGTTTTATGAGTGAATTTTCAAAAAATTTTGAAAAACGTACAAAGACTAGAGTTAAATAAACTAGTTTGCTAAAATGATCCCTTGGTTCGTGGTTTCATAATTTTAACCATCCCATAAATTTAGTCTCAAAAGCGTTACGTAAAGCGAGACCAATTATCCCCCTATCTCTTTGTATACCCCAATAGTAACGGCCGGCCAGGTGGCCGAGAGGGCTAGGGCGTAGGCTTTCTAGTACTCGAGTCCGCCTGGTCGTGGGTTCGAATCCCGCCGTGGGCATGGATGTTTGTGTTTGTCCCGGGCTGCCTACTGTTTATAACTTGTGTAAAAGGGGCAAAATGACCTTAGTAGTCGACGCCAAAATTTCTAACAAACCAACCAACCAATAGTAACGTGAGAACTGTCAATCACTGCGTTACCATAGAAACCAACTGGAGTAAAATTTAGCCCCATACCGAGGTGCATATTAAATGATTTACTGTTAAATTGTTGTCGTTAAAAGAGCCTTTTTTTGCAATTAATGTGAAATTTATTTTCCTTAGATTCTAAGGCTTAGAAGAATCGTAATTCTTTCTTGCTTGAGAACATGTTTAACAAAGCGACTTCAAGCAGGAAATGTGTACGATAAAGAAACGGCCTGTCCATCGAGACTAAGGCAGCCGCTGATTGGTTGATGTACTTATTTAACGTCTTAACCACGTGATCTATCACAGGAGGAGCGATTCTCACGACTCGTCTATAACGGTGCGCAACACTGCCCAAAACTCTCGTTTCCCCTTTCAAGCATTACGTAATTTATACACGATCTCTAACTTCGCTGGAACGAAAGTGAAAATATCGTTAAGAAGGAAACTCCTGCGCTGCAGTGTGTACCAGCGACTATGCGCCGAATCCACGAACTTAATGACTCTAGAGATACCTGCACATTACACATTTACCTCGAATTTAAATAGAAATAACAATCTCTTCGAAAACTTCGAAATTTACCTCACGCTCATCTTGAATTCGTGTCCGAGGAAGTTTTTGAAAATTCGTCTCTTAAAAGCGGGGGTTCCCGAAATCCATTTTACTTTGGAAACCTACATGCAAAATTCCAAAAGAGTCTCTAAAAATATATTTAAAAAGAGAAGTGGTCATAAAAAAGTAAGTAAAAGGTGAAAAACGAGAGAGGGCTGGTTGGTTTCATTTTGCTCTTTGTATTCAGCCAGTGGTTGAATGGGTGAGATCTCCGAATGGGACCCTAAAGGATGCGACTGAAAATTAAGGCTCTATGAGAAATTTATTGGGGCTGTAAAATTCTGATCACGTTGGATAGTAAAGTGGGGAATAAATATTAAAAAAAAGAAATAAATCCAGTGAGAATTTCTTTTATTGGCATGGCAGTTTAAATTTACCTTCTTCAATAAATTCCCATTAAAATAAGAAAATACGGTGGGGACATAAAACCTTCATTTTCCAAATTTACTGAAATAATGATGAAAAAAACCCCAGACCTTATTCGGAGATAATATATTTCATGCATTATGAAATTTATTATATTGATTTTTTGCACCAAGTGGGGAAAAATTAAATGGCTCATAAACGTTTAAAGAAAATTTCAAATAATTTATAATTTTTTTAAAATTCTTAAGTCTTCGTCAACTTCAATTAAACGAAAACAAAAAAAAAACCGAATAAATATTGGCAATTTTCCGAGCTGGATATCACGTGATACAGTGCACAAGAGATTTGCTTGTTCTAAATCATTGGTTGACTACGAGAAATTTAAATTAGCTAGAAAAAATTTCAAGATCGCATTTCAAAATAATTTCGATACATTTTGTGAGTCAACTGAAAAAGCCATTAATGGTCATGCGTCGATGTTTTGGGACACCACCAAGAAGTTATTAGGGAATAAATCCTCTAGAAAGCACTGGTCGGGCAACTGCAGAGCGGTGGATATGGTTGCTCATTTTGAAAAAATTTTGAATAACAATAAAGATCCTCCAGCTCTTCATATTAAATCCTCTTCCTATTGGGATAGTGTGCATGGTAAACTGGGAATACCAGATATCTCTCCTTCAGATATGCAAATAATTTCATCTAAAATTTCTGCTTTTAAGCATGTACATATTCCGGATTACGTATTTAAGGGCTGTATGTCTGCCATAATACAACCAATACATAAATTGCTTAATCTTTCCTTTAATACTAGAGTTTTTCCTCAGGACTGGAAGCAAATCAACATTATGCCAGTACCCAAAACCGTACGACATTTGTCTGCCAATGACTATAGACCGATAACGCTTGTCACTTTTCCGGCTAAAATTGCTGAGACTTATGTTGCTATGCATCTATCCTCATATATTGAACCTAATCTTCTTCACGAACAACACTGTTTTAGGAAGCAATGCTGCGTCAATCAACTTCTACAAATCTCGCCTGCTTTCTGCATTATTTGGTCTTGAACATCGACCAAAGAATTCAAGTCGATACTCTTTATTAGGAGCTTTAGCATAAAAGCTACTTATAAGAATGCGCCCTTGGTCTGTACGTTTATCCGGCCGTCCGCCGTTTGAATGATAACTTGAAAACGAATTAACTTTTTCAAATTGTTTTCAGAAATATGACCATCAAAGTTCTTAGCTCGGCCATATTAACTTTTCAGAATTTTTCGTGGACCCCTTCAAGTCGAATTCACCTGCTAAAACAGTGACTGTAAAGAATGCAAAGATAATGACATAACATATACCAATCGATTTGTCAAGAAGGAATACATTGTCTCTTATAAGCATTACTTACATCGGCGCGCGTACGTGAAATCGCTTCGTCGACGCACGATTGCTCAAGTGCTTATTAAGTAGCGGAAGAATGGAGTTACTTATTGGTTTTATTTTGTCCGTTCGTCCCCTTCATAATTTCTACATTTTTTGAGGTAGAAGGTTGAAATTCGGAATATAGCAAACTATGGGCATGCCCATCTGCACTATTTAGTTTGGTTTTGATTGGTACACAGGGGTCGGAATTACGGGGGTGGGATTCAGGGAGCGCAACACATCTGTGTGCTATTTAGATACGTAAAGGCGTGAAATTCGGTATCCAGATTCCTCTAGGCAAGATCTACAGTACTATGAAATTTAGGCCCAATTGTTCCAAGGGGGTCGGATTTGCGGGGTTGGCAGTCACTTGGTCCTTAGAACTATGGCAACATATGGCATGTTATATAACATAAGTTCGGAAATGATGAAAAAGGAAAGAAAATACGAGGTTTTTTACATTTTATACATATTACGTTCATTAAAATCAATTCTTTTGATTAAAAACTTGGAGAGAGGTAAAAAGTGCAGATAAAGGGGTAAAAATATATGACCGCAGAATCTGCCACTTGCCTTCCCCTACTCGGGAGGGGGGGAGGGTTAATTTCATTTTAATAAATGTATAAATTTATTTCTGCTTCACTGCTAAAACTCCTCCTTGGAATGTTTGCAAGATTTTATTTTGATATTAGTAAAGCTTTCGACAGCATTAACTGTAAACTCCTTTTACGCAAACTCGAGAATATAGGACTTTCCGAGAATCTTTATTATTGGCTCTTCACTTTAGATTGGTAGAACCTTCGCTTTAAAAGATCTAAGCGATACTACTGTTAACGGCAGAATTAGGAATGGAGTACCCCAGGGATCTCCACTCGGTCCCGTTCTTTTTAATCTTTTTATAGCTGACATTATTGAATATATTAAACCAGCAGGTCATATAAACTTTCTTTTGTATGCTGATGATCTGAAGTTTTTTTTTCAGCCATACGCGATTGGAATGACTGTTATGAGCTTTCTAAGGCGGTAGAAAATGTCTATCGATGGACTATTGATAATGGACTTGTTTTGAATGTTGCGAAAACGTTTTGTGTCACTTATTCGAGGAAAGTAACTAATCTTATATATGATTATAAATTATCACATAATATTATAAAACGTCGGAACATTATTAAGGATCTAGGAGTCATTTTTAATGCCAAGCTTTCCTTCACTGACCACCTTGAATCGTTACGTTCAGATATAAACAGACGACTGGGAATCATTAAACTCTGACAAATTTTTTTTAGACATGAAGGGACGTACGATAAACAATAAATTTTTTTTTGTTAAAGTTCTTATATGCGGTCTGGATCTGATGCTCTGGAACGTCACAATTATTGGAATATCTTCAAACGAAAATTCTCAATTTTGATTGGTTCATAGCTCGAGCATTCTTCTTCCTGATAAACATAGATTTGTTTCTTCCTTTAACATTACAAATATCATTAATATAGCCCTTTTCAATATTTTAAACAAACTGATTCAAGGGAAAATTACATCAATTAAAAAATACTTGAAGCAATTGGTTTTTGTGTTCCCAGTGGAACCAGGAACAAATCTGTCCTTGAGTTCATAGATAAATCACGGACTAAGGTTTACTTACTCGATCCCGCTTTTAAATTATATAATAATAATCGTGATCGTATCGATGTCTTTAAATGAAGATCCGTTAGTAATTTTTTTATACATGCTTTAACGTTGTTCGTAATTATAACCTGAGTGGCGATTTCTTCTGTTTGACAATATGGGGTTTAGGCCTTTCCGTTTTTCGGTCGGTTTTTCCCGTTGCTGTTATTCTATTACCGATATTTTTTACTTTAATTTTTTTTTATTATCACTATTGTTATTCTTATTTTTAGTTTTATTTTATTATTGTTGTTCTTTTTTTTCTTTATTTTTTCATGCTTGTCCGTTCATTTTACTATTTTATTTTCATTTAATTGTTTTCGTTTCATTAACCCCATTTTGGGCTCATGCCTTTTGGGGGGGGGGGACATTGGGTTCGACCTTCTGTTTGTTACATTATTAAATTTCCCCCTGTTGTTACATTATTAAATTAATTTTTTTTTAAAATTTTAAATTATTTTTAAAAAATTATTATTATTATAATCAGAAACTTAATTTAAATATTTTTATGAGTCTCTTAATAATATTATATTAGAAGTAATATTACTCTCTTGTAAGCAATAAACTGATAAAAACAGCACTTTATATTATTAAACAATATGCACTGCCTTATAATACTTGAGTCCACGGCCATTTTAAAATCCTAGTTTTGGATAACACGATATTATGTTATTACATGATAACATACCCCCCTCCCCTTGGTCCCGTCCTCATGAAAGCTATTTCGATATAAATACAATCTTTTAATACGATGTGTTATTCTCTCCAGTCCCGGATAATACGATACAAAAATTAAGAAATTCATTCATTAAATTACTTGAGATGTTGATTGTAAAAAGAGAAATAAAAGTGAAAAAATATTTTTTATGCACGTATTATTCGATAATCGCGGATTCTGATTGGCTCGGTATTTTTTTAATTTATTATCATCTTTGACAAATCTAGAGGTGGAATTTTTGCCCGCGAATGCGACACCTTATTTGCAACCGTTGGATTAGGGATTATGCACTCCGTAAAACAACGGTTTCACAAAAATCTTATACGAGACTTGATTACGACAATGAAAGACGGAGTGGCAGAGCTACGTTAGACGCTATCATCCATATTGCAAATGCATGGTGGATTCTGTTACATTACTGGTGAACTAGGGATAATTAATGTTGTAGTTTTACATGGTTAAGGAATGTGCAGCAAAGGAAGCAAACATATCCATGCCGCAGAAGAAATCGAATTAGCGCCCCAAGGCTCTCACAAGGGAACCATCCGAACCTGCATCTCATGGTTTCAAACTAAACTGAAATATTTTATTCATCTAAAGTTAGTGATTGCCCTTAGAAAATAAGAAATCGCACTATTTTATTATTTTTAAATGCGCCACAAAATAAAATCGAACTTTTCGGTTGCGCGCAAGCATACATTGGGAGCGGTGGCGGTTCGCGCCTTCGTTCAAATCGTAATGGAAGGGAAATGATTACACCCTATTCACCCATGTTATCATGCAGCAGTTACATCCGTGATGTTATGCACAAAATTTTAATTGTGCTGTATAATTATTCGTTTCGAAACAATTTATAAGATGAGCCAAGCATCCATGAATATTTTTTTAATTTAAAATTATACAGGGTCGGGACACAGTAATATGATCACCTGCTATTATCCGGAATATCCACCTTTGGCGACAAGCACAGCAGCTAGTCGACGTATCAGAGAGTCAATAAGTCTTCGGAAGGTGGTTGCAGATATCTGGGACCATTCGGCGATCAGTGCATCCCGTAATTCCATCACCGTGCGTGGTGGAGGGTCCAGCTTGCGGACATGGCGATCGAGATGGTCCTACAAATGTTCAATGGGGTTGCGGTCCAAGGAGTTTTCATCCTGATGCTCCTCGAACCAGTCGTGGACAATTTTGGCAGTATGGCAAGGAGCATTGTCCTGTTGAAAGGTGTTATGAAATGTCGACATGAAGGGGTGTAACCTGGTCTGCGACGATCTTCAGGTAACGAACAGCATTCAGTGTACCCTCCATCGGTATCAGTGAACTCAGACCATACCACGAAAACATCCCCCAAACAGTCACACCTCTCCCACCAACTTGTCGTCTGCCAACGATGGTGTCGGGATGCCTGTTCTCAGATGCTTCCCGGCGAATTCTCCATCGTCCGTCCACTCTGTTCACCAGAAACCGCGACTCGGCAGAGAAAGCAACCCTTTGCCACTCGGCCGAGGTCCAGTGGCGATAGTCCATTGCGAATTGGAGGAGTTTTCGGCGATGCACAAGCGTCAACATGAGTGCTGTTACCATACCCCCAATCTCAAGAGGGATCGTTGCACTGTCTTGGTGCTGACACGCCTAGTGGCCCCACTGTTCATTTGCTGTGTCTGTTGCTCAACAGTGGCACGCCGATTGGTCTTGGCCAGGCGTCGTAACCGACGCTCGTCTCTAGGATCGATGGCTCGTGCGGCCCCACAGTTACCTCTTCGGTTGTTCGAAACTGTCTGGTTCGTCCAGTCGCGGTACACCTTCTACAACGGCAGCCCTAGAGCAGTTCAAAAACGTGGCCGTTTCTGAAATGCTGTCCCCCTTGGCCCGATAGACAATGATCATCCCCTTTTGGAAGTCCGACAGGTCACTTGCTCTGGCCATGACGGCGACAACTGCTGTGTTAACGGATGCTACTACACGTCTGCTGTTGTCAGCTTTAAATGATATGCAATGATTTTTCATCTCCATTCCATGGGACGTTCTAATCTGTTCGAGGAGAGATGGTCATGTGTCCCGACCCTGTAAAGCACCATGATAAATATAGGCTTTTTTCGATCTGAGGCTCCGTTAAAAAGTTATAGCGCTTTAAAGTTTCGTGACGTCACTTCCGTTTCAGTCAAAAAATATTTTTTAACATACTTTAATTTCCAGTTTTAAATGTCCTATAAATAAAAGCTATTTCAAAGTACATTTTATAGGATACAGGAAAAGATAGTTTGTTAAATTAGCAAATATTATGTAAATGAAACGTAATAATTTTCAAATTCATCCTTCATATTCGAACGCAAACCTTTTCGAATTAAAAAGTTTTGGAACACTCCATAGTTTTGCTTTATGCATATATTTTTGTATTATGGATAACTACTCTAGTGCCGAATTAGCAGACATGCGCCTCGTTTATGGGCGTACTTTAGGGAATAGTAGAGCTGCTCAGCTAAGTAGAGCTGTCTTGATACAGATTTCCGCAACGCAGATGTCCATCCAGAGCGATGTTTGCAAACATCGATCGTCGTCTTCGAGAGACTGGATCCTTTCTTCCTATTGACCATGCTGTTGGATTACTCAGAACTGTTCGAACACATCATGCTGAAGAACAGGTTCTTAATATTGCCATGGAAACTCCAGAAATCAGTACAAGACCGATTGCTACAATAACAGGTTATTCCCAACCAACAGTATGGAGAATTTTACATGAGGCCAACCTCTTTCCGTATCACATTCAGCGCGTGCAGCGCTTTTTGGAAGCGGATTTTGAGCCAAGACGTACGTTTTGTCGATGGTTTTTACTGCAGTGTGCTGCACCTAACTTTGCCGCTAATGTGCTGTTTACCGATGAGGCAAGTTTTACAAGGGATTCTGTGCCGAACTTTCATAATATTCATCAATGGGCTGAAAAAAACCCCTTATGCAATCCGTCAATCTCGGCATCAACAACAGTTTTCGCTTAACGTTTGGGCGAGTATTATTTCAGACCACCTGACTGGGCCCTACTTTTTACCAGCTAGACTCAATGGCCTTTCCTACACACGCGTTTTGGAAGAAGAACTCTGTCTATTGCTGGAAGACGTTCCTTTAGAAGTTCGCGGCCAAATGTTTTTTATGCACGATGGTGCACCAGCACATTTCAGTCGCACTGCCCGAAGCTTTCTTAACGTAAATTATACGAATCGGTGGATTGGCAGAATGGGGCCAATTGCATGGCCAGCGCGCTCCCCAGATTTAAATCCATTGGATTTTTTCTTATGGGGATATCTCAAGGCGCGAGTGTATGCTACCCCGGTCACTAATGTTCACGTTCTACGAGACCGTATTGTGGATGGATATGAACATATCCGAAATATTCCGGGAAGTTTTGAAAACGTCAGGCAATCACTGAGAAAACGTTGCGCGGCCTGTATTGCAGCTGAAGGGAGCCTTTTCGAGCATTTAATCTAATACGTATTAAAATTGTATTAATTTAAATAATTAAATTGTATTGCAATTATATTTAGTAATCTTTTTTTCTTTTCATTTCTCATTTTATTCATCAAACAATTTCCATCTCACTAAACAACACGTAGGCCTACTGGTTTTTTATTATGCATTTTAAAATCAACAAATTTTATTAACTACTTGAAAACTATTTCAAAAAATATTTTTCGCTATAATTGTTATAAAATCAAGAAAAGCTTGCTTATTAAATTAGAAATCAATTATTAAACTGAAACGTAAGCATTTTCGAACATAAATTTCGAATGCTTGGTTCGTACTTTCGCGCCTCTGACGACAAACCGGAAGTGATGTCACAAAACTTTAAAGCGCTATAACTTTTTAAGGAGCCTCAGATCGAAAAACGCGACTAGACTTTTTTGCTCAGAATTTCACCCTCTACCTGCCTTTTCATTTTGGCACGACCTTTTAGAATCACCCTGTATTTTGTTTCACTAGCGAATACATGACGTCAGTTCCAGAAAATTTAAGAAGATCACCGAAGCAAATTTTATGGCGTTCCCTTATAAAAGTCCTAAAATTAAAAAAATAAATAAACTAAGAAAATGTTTATTATTTAGTATACAGGGTGCTGCAAATATACAGGGTGTAAATTTTAAGTTGACAAAGCAGAATAACTCGAAAAATAAGCTTCACACGAAAAAATGCGTATAATCCAAAGTTGATTATTTTCGAGGGGGCATCTGCTGGTGCTAAAATTAGCCCACCCCCCCCGGCCCCTGGGGGTGGGGCGGGGGGCAACTTTAAAATTTCAAATGGGAACCCCTATTTTTTATTGCAGATTCAGGTCCTACATAAAAAACTACGTACATTTTGTCTGAAACATTTTTTTTTATTTTTGGTAGATGGCGCTGTAATTCAAGAAAATCCATTTTCTCATTTTTGCGTGGAAATGGTTACGGAGAAATAAAAAATACTTATTTACTTCGTAAATTTTGCCGCAAAGTTATTATTTTATTATTTTTTGCCGCGGATTAGGATAATTTTGTTTTGTTTCGTGGTCATGAGGCCACACAACTTTATAATTATCAAACAAATCAACTGATTAGCTAACTAACTAACCGAACATCCTACGTACTAACGAGTGAACTCATTAACTAACAGAGTAAAAAAGTAAAAGACTGTGTAAAGATGAAGTTATTCCCGTTTAAGATTTGGTGGTCCTTAAAAGGACCGATTGTTTTCGTTTTATTTTTTCTTATTTGCAAATACTTGCAAGTAAATGAATTTCGGGGTGCTTGTATTTCCAGTGAGTCCCCTCGCCTCTCACTTTCGGCCTGCTTGTTGTCCTTAAATCCCTTGCATCTCGCCGTTTTATGAAATTAAATGTTCAAATTGATGACCTCCAACTTCGATGCATTTATTGACTCGTTTTGTAAATTCCTGAACACATCTTGATAACATGTCTGGTGTAATTGCAGCGCAAGCATCTCTTATTCTTTGAATCATGTTTTCGCGAGTGGTTGGCGTTTCCTTATAAACGATATCTTTGAGGTAACCCCATAAGAAAAAATCTGGCGATGTAAGGTCAGGCGATCTGGCTGGCCAATTCACAGGACCTTCCCTGCCGATCCAGCGACCATGGTAAAGTCGATGTAGTACTTCGCGCGCTACTAATGAATAATGCGCTGGACAACCATCATGTTGAAACCACATGTGTTGTCGAAGTTCAATACTCAGGTCTTCAAGTAGATCTGGTAGTTCATTTTCAAGTAGGTTACGATATTTGTTGCCATTCAAATTACCGTCTATAAAATATGGACCGATAAGTTTATCGCCAATTATCCCACACCAAACATTAATTGACCAAGGTCGCTGATGGTTGACTTCTCGAATCCAGTGTGGGTTCTGTTCACTCCAGTAATGCATGTTATGTCGATTAACTTCCCCGTGGTTTGTGAATGTTGACTCATCGGAGAAAAGAACTCGTGCAAAAAAATGTTGGTTTGTTTGCATCTGCTGAAGTGCCCAGTGACAAAACGTTAGACGGTTTTGGTGGTCATTGCCATGTAGTTCCTGATGCATAGATACATGATATGGATGAAATTTGTGGAGCTTCAGCATTTTCCAAACACTCATATGTGAAATTCCTGATTGCCTTGATATTTCTCTTGTGCTCGCATGTGGATTATGAGCCACAGCAGCTAGGACTGACACTTGATTGTTTTCTCCACAAACAGTAGCTGCACGGGTTCTTTTTTTCTGGTTCACACTACCTTCCGCAGTAAATTGTTTAATAACTCGAACAAAAGAAGACCGTGATCGCGTTTGGCCAGGAAAACGCTGAGCATAAAGCGCGACTGCATTATCAAAATTTCTCCCACTTTCTCCATAAATGTACACCATCTCAATTTTTTCTTCCACAGAAAGATAATTCATAATGTAAATTCAAAAGCAATACGGCGTTGTACACTCACAAAAACAGTTGAAAAATTACAATCTTTTCTTCTAAAGATCAGAATTTAAAATGTAAACATTCTGAAAAAAATGCCAATGTTTACGTTATTTGTTTGTTGACGAAATGTCTTCAAATTACATTGTAGTTAAAACAATGTAGGAATCGAAATGAATAATAAATTAGTTATTTCCACGCAAAAATGAGAAAATGGATTTTCTTGAATTACAGCGCCATCTACCAAAAATAAAAAAAATGTTTCAGACAAAATGTACGTAGTTTTTTATGTAGGACCTGAATCTGCAATAAAAAATAGGGGTTCCCATTTGAAATTTTAAAGTTGCCCCCCGCCCCACCCCCAGGGGCCGGGGGGGGTGGGCTAATTTTAGCACCAGCAGATGCCCCCTCGAAAATAATCAACTTTGGATTCTACGCATTTTTTCGTGTGAAGCTTATTTTTCGAGTTATTCTGCTTTGTCAACTTAAAATTTACACCCTGTATACAGGGCAGTACTACCAACACCTCCTATAAAGAAATCCTGTGCACTGAAAATTCATACATTGTTACATCATCATAAAAAGGCATTGTTAATCGTATTTCTACCAATAATAAGCCCTAAAATTATGACTTCTTATGATCATGTAACAATGTATGAATTTTCAGTGCACAGGCTTTCTTTCTAGGAGGTCTTGGTACTACAGGGTAGCCTATCCGCTCATACATTGTTAATCAAACTTAGGGCTTATTATTGGTAGAAATATGATTAA